>AZNH01000096.1:634-78056 GCA_000814955.1 Metarhizium guizhouense ARSEF 977
TAATATAATTATTAATAAATTAAAAGCTTTTTATAATAAAAAAAATACTTACTTTAAAGCTAAAAATCCTAATTTTAAGAAAATTAAAAAGATTATATAAATAATTAAGAATTTAAAAAAAAAAGCTTTTATAAATATTAAATTAAAATATAATATTAAAAAAGCTATTAAACTAGTTATAAAAAGAGCTAATAAAGCTAGTAAAATTAAGAAGGCTAAAAAAGCTTATAAGGTTAAAGCTATTAAGTAAATTTATATTAGTGGTTTTACCTTTTCTAGAGGAATATATATATATATATATATATAAATAAATAAGTAATTATAACTTTTTTTAAGTAATAATTATTTTTTTTTTTTTTTAAAAAAAAAAAAAAGTTTAATTTTAAAATAAAAACCTTTTTATTAACTTTAAATAATAATTAATATAATAAGTAATTAATATAAGTAACTTATATATACTTATAGTAGAATTTGCTTATTACTTAAAAACTAGTATTAATTACTAGCGGCCTCTTAGTTAAGTAAATTTTATATATTATAATTTACGCTTATAACTTATATTAAGTTATATTAAAAACTTAAAATACTTATATATAATATATTTATAAGATCTACTTTTACTTATATTTTAAGTTAATTTTTTTTCTTTTTATTTAAGTTATTTACCTCTTTTATTATTAAGACTTAATATAATTAATTATAAGTTCCTACTCTTATATATATATATCTCTTATAAGTATTTACTAGTATTTATTATAGTTATTTATAAAAACAATAAAATAACTAAGTATAATAAGAAGCTTAATATAAGTAAATTACTTATTATAACTTTTAAAAGTTAAAATTAATAAAATTAAGTAAATAATATAATTATTAATAAATTAAAAACTTTTTATAATAAAAAAAATACTTATTTTAAAGTTAAAAATCTTAATTTTAAGAAAATTAAAAAAATTATATAAATAATTAAAAATTAAAAAAAAAAGCTTTTATAAATATTAAATTAAAGTATAATATTAAAAAAGCTATTAAATTAATTATAAAAAAAGCTAATAAAGCTAGTAAGACTAAGAAAACTAAAAAGGCTTATAAAGCTAAAACTATTAAGTAAATTTATATTAGTAGTTTTACCTCTTCTAGAGGGATATTATATATATTATATTTATATTAATTTTATATTTTATTTAATAAAAAATTAACTTAAATAATAATAATTAAAAATAAAAATTTATATAAAATAAATATTATTTTTTTAAAATAATAATAATATTAAATTAATAATATTAATTATTAATTAATATAATTAAAAATAATTTAAATTTTATATAAGAATAAAATAAAAATAAAGTAATTATAAGTTTTTATATATATTTTTCTTATAATAATTAATAAGAAGAGGTATTAAAGCTTTAATAAGTTAACTAGAGTATTTAAATAAATAAATAATATTAATTATAAAATAAAATAATTTAAAAGTTAATAAACTTAAATATTATTATATAAAATTACTTATATTACTTAATAAGTAATACTAGTTATTTATAACTTTATAATTAAATTATAATATTACTTTTAAAACTTCTCCTAAAATCTCATCTCAATTTCGCTCTCTTCTTTTAGAAGGTCACAACACCTCCTTGTCAACTATAGTCGCCATAGCTCTCAAGTCTACAGCCTGCTCTAAAATTCTTAAATGCACCTTGACACCTATCCTGGCCCTGATAGCATACTGCAAGTGAACTAAATGCAAAGAATTTCCTCCTGTCAAGAAGAAACTAGAGCTTGGGCCTATGTCGGCCGACTCTGCTACTTCGCCAATAATATTAATCCACAAGTTGCGAAGAATAGCCTCCGTTTCCGTCATGTCGGCTTCATCTTGTTCTTGTCTCGAGAGTAGAGGGAGCGGCAGGGCCTCTAGAGCTGCCCTATCCAGCTTTCCATTCGGTGTTATTGGCAAACGCTCCAGGGGCACAATAGCCGATGGTATCATGTAGCGTGGCAGCGTCATCGTGCGGACAAGTTGAGTAAGCTGCTCGTTGCTCAAAGTCTTGCCGTGTCTAAAGACGACATGGCAGACGAGGAGTTGCGCATCGCCCCGAACAGTCACGGCTGCGTTGATCAAATCGTTTGGTGCTGCCTCCAAGACTGCGCCAGCGACTTCTCCAAGGTCAACGCGCAGACCTCGCAACTTGACGACTGCATTGCCGCCCCGAGTCCTCCCAAGAAAGATGACTGACCCGTCTGGATGGAGAATGCCCCGATCACCAGATTTGTACATGGTGCTAAATCTTGCGTCTACATGCTTAGTAGTGGCAAATGGGTTCTTGACGAACTTGGCATCACTCATCTCAGGGCTGAGGTAGCCATTGGCGACCCCTGCGCCGCCGATGCATATTTCGCCCGCTATGCCTTGAGGCAGCAAGCTCCCATCATGCTCACTGGTGATGTAAATCGATGTGTTTGGAAGGGCGTGGCCGATGGATCCGTTCTGGTCCTCACTCTTATCGTAGCTAGCAGCAGCCCTCACCGGTATATCTCGACATGTCACAATGAAAGCCTCGGTAGGACCGTAGCAGTCGGTCAGAGTCAGATTGGGCAATTTCAAACCTCGTATGCCATCAACCACGAGCTGGGGGAGAGCCTCTCCGGCTGTTCCTGCAAAGCGCCAAGAGCGGCATTGTCGCAAGGCAGCATCGGCATATGTAAGGAGCAAGGTATACTCGGAAGGGGTGCACATTGTGTACTCAATCTTCTCATCCACCATGAGCCTTGAAAGCATGTCCGGATCCCCTCGAGCTTCGACCGGCGCAACCACGAGCATCCCTCCGTTGGTGAAGGCGCTGTAAATTTGAGCCAGAGACAAGTCAAAGCCAATTGATGTTTGTTGCAAAACCGTAATCTGTCCAAAGTCATGGGTTCTGCTCGCAAACTCTGCGTACGTCATCAAGGCCCTTTGATGGAGTCTAATACCCTTGGGTGCGCCGGTCGAACCACTTGTGAATAGGATACAGCTATCGGATTCTGCCTCGCAAGGGACACGCTTGGGAATAGGAGAATCCTGTTGGCGATCCTGTGCGAGTTTCGTGATATCGAATGACTTTATGACATGGTCTGCAGTCTCCTCGATTGCGCTCGCTGCGGTTGCTATGTGAAAGACGAGGACATCCGGGTTACATGCCCTCAATATGGTTTTACGTCTTGCAGAAGGTAAGCTGACATCAAGGGGAACGAAGACAGCGCCAACATGGAAAACTGCCAACATGACTGCGTAAAAATCAATGCTTGGTTCACAGTGAACAGCAACCCGAGACCCCTTGGTAATGTTCGCTTCGATCAAAATCCTGGCGTAAAGACCTGCCTTTGCCCTCAATTGGAAGTAGGTGATCGTTTCGCTGCCGTGCTTGACCGCAACCGACTTTGGGAAGCTGGTAGCGACCTGATCAAATCTTTCACATAGCGAATTGGGCCATGAATACTGCAACTCTGATCCTTGGGCAGCAGTCGCGGCTTGTTGTATCTGACCGTTGCTGAACAGCTCGTAGTCCTTGACAGAAGCCGTGGGCTCTTGACTTATAGTCTCGAGCACATTGATAAAGGTTTCCGTCATGAACTGTGTAGCTTCAAAGGAGTAGAAATCATCACTTAACCTCATGTTGAGTACATGATCCCCAGAGGCGGTGTGGAGAACATCGACTGTCATATCGTACAAAGTTGTATAGTTGAGCTCGCCCAGGGTCAAGGTACAACCTCCCATGGGGCTCAATCTGCTCTCCTCAACTCCTCGGTAATCATACGCAATCTGGAACATGGGCATATTGCCTTCACTTGTCTCGGGCCGCATCTTTTCCAAAATGGCGGCAAACGGAACATTCGCGTTGTCGAGGCAGTCCAGCAGAGTCTGAGCCGTATCTTTTAATACGTTCAAGAATGATTTGCCCAAGACTCCTTTGGATCGAAGCGGTAGGACATCGGCCAAATGCCCAATGGTGCCCCCAAACTTACTCGTTGGGTCACGACCGTTAAACACAACCCCAATGCACAAGTCGTCAATGTTTAGAAGGCGGCAAAGCAGTACATGTAAAGCGGACAAGTAAAATTGCATGGGAGTGACATGGTGATGTCGAACGACTTTGTCAATGCGTTGCACCAATTCGCCGTCCAACACCTTTTCAATGTAGTGATGACCGTATGCTCGTTGTCGACGTCTTGTTTTGACTTTTGCAAGGGGGAGCAATGGAAGAGGCTCTGGGGCGGGGTTCAGAAGCTTTTTCCAGTATTCAAGGCTGTCATCAAAACGTCCGCTCCGGACGTCGTCGATTTGTTGCCGCGTAAAGTCGAGATATGACGTAGGATTTGGACTCAGAGGTGCAAATTGATATGCGCGGCCAATATCACCCATCAAATGAGCCATACTGAATGCGTCAATAGCAATATTGTGGAATCCCAAAACCAGAGTATAAGACTGCTTGTCATGAATAATCAGTGTGGCGTGAAGCGTGTCTCCTATCGAGAGATCGTACTCATGTTTAGCCGTTTCTTCGAATGCCTTCTTGACGTCCGTCGCTCCATTTTCTGCTGTTGAATGTAATAGCGTAAGCCGAGATTGCCGCTTTCTCTTAATTACGTACTGTCTAGGCTCAGAGCTTTCCGCAGTCGCAAGGAAACATGTTTGAAGTGCGTCATAATGAAGCATCGTTGCATCAAATGCCCGACTGAACCTGTCAACACTCAACTGACCCTTGATATTAATCTTTACGGTGAGGTTGAATGATGAAGGCGTCTCGGAGATTGTGTTCAAGTAGAACCATCCTGACTGTGCATATGATAAACGTTCTGATTGAAGATACTCTAGATCAGGCTCTGGCGTCACGATGGACGATTCTGTAGTTGATTGCTGGTAAGAGGTCGGTGATGCTTCATTCTCAAAAGAGTTGGGAGTAGGAGTACTCATGGCAGAGGTATTTAGCTGTGTCTCGCCAGTTAATGTCGCTTTGGGCATCAGTGTCGCTGATTCGCGGCGAACCTCCCCTTGGGGTGCGGGCTGTGTCTTGACCTTTGCGGGCTTGGTGTTTTGGGTCGACTTCATGTCGAGATACTGTTCGGCGACGGTTCGAATAATAGAAGAAGACGAGTCTCGACCAAAAATCTTGAGCATAGAAATGTCGACGGCCATCTTCTCCCGGAACCACTTGCGAATTGCTATGGCATTGATTGAATCAATGCCTAGATGAGACAAGGGCTCATCAGGATGGATTGAGTGCAACGAAACGTGGATCATGGACTCAATCTTGGCTGACAGTAACTCAGTGATGGGTGGGATTGCCTCGTCAACTGAACTGGAGTTTTCCAGATCCAGCTGCCACTGCTGGGTTGAAGCCGGCGCTTTGTCTGTTGTTTCTTCCCCAATGGATTTGGAAACGCGCACCATATGGGACAGGAAAGCTGAATCAACCCATGATGGCCTTGCGGCCTGTCCCCGATCAGTGAATGTTTCGAGGCCCATGATGACCTCACCACTTCCAGTGGCTGGGTTGCCCTCAACGATTCCCTGGAGTATGACATGGTGAAAGTCTGCCTCGGATAACGCCGTTGGAACAAAGGAGCGGAGCCATTCCTCAACGTTGGAACTTCCAGAGCGATCTGATCGGGCCACGTATCCGACGTCTACCAGCATTCCAAAGTTGAGAATCGATGCTGCCAGACCACGTCGCCTTCGGTTCCTTACCATGCTCATCATAAATGTATTGCCTGCGTGGTACATTGGCTGACCGGCGTTGCCACACACGGTCAGCAAGGACCCAAAAGTCATGAAGAAATCCAACTTGTCGGTTCTGAATTCATCATCAAGATGAGCTGTGCCAGAGACCTTGGGCTGGAGCTGTTTTCCAATGCTCTCCGCCGAAAGATTTGCAAACACTCCGGGTTCCAGCACCAAAGCGGCATTCGTGACACCACCAATCTGCGGCATGGTGCGACGGAGCAAAGAGACCGTCTCGCGAACCTGAGAACGGTCTGTCACATCCATTTTTACCACACGAATGTCGATGCCATCTCTTCTGAGGTCCTTTACCCAGGGCTGCTCTTTTGGATTTCGGCTGGACAGAACAATGTACCGCGCTCCGCCACGAACGAGGAAATACGTCAGAGATTGACCGAGGTCACTTGCCATGCCCACCAAAAAGTATGTTTTGTTTGGGGATATGAGGGTGCTTGGGTCAAGAGGACGGCGTATTACACCAATTTGTGCCTCTCTGTCCCATTTTGTCACGACGGAGAGATGTCCCGGGTTGGCATCACGCCTTTGCGGTACGTCCTTGATGTTGACGATGGTGGGCATTGAGGCTGTGCGGAAGACATCTTGTTGCATCTGATAGATGTCTATGGCTTCCTCGACCGATTGTTGCGTGAGGCTTCTGGTGTCAAATCCCTGTATAGTGCAGCTAGTTGGCAAGTATGGCAACACAACGTTCGTATCGGTTTGAGACAAATTGAACAGAGCAGCTGTGTCACAAGGAATCAACTTGTTTATGCTACGAGTCGATTGGTGTGGATGAATGGAAATCCATTCTGCTCTCTCACTTTGCTGTTTTGAAGTGACTTTGACAAACAAGACTTTCCGCCCCGACCTGGCGGCCAAGGAAGATGTCACTCTGGCTAGCTCCTGAGATGCACCGCAAACAAGAGTTGTTCCGTCGCTTGGCATGCGGGAAACTATGTGTGATGCAATCAAGCAGCTTGCCAGGTTGACTAGAGTCGTCGCATCGCAATTCTGAGCAAGGGATGAGCGGGCGATGGACTTGTTGCCAATAGAAGCAATAGAAGCATCCTTCCTTGACAAGGTCAATACTGTCTCTTGTCCATATTTCAGCTGGCCATAGGAGAGAAAGCAAGGAAACTTGCTCTCGCTGTGCAAAGCAACTGATAACTTGACATGGACAGGCATATCACCCTCCGAGATGTCAATGCCACGACTGCACACAAGTTGGGATTCGGGTGAATCAGCATCTTGGGCAGTCTCAATGGGCTCATCAGGCCCAACGAGCTTCACAACCCGGCGACGGCCAGAGTTGTAGATCTCGTTGGATTCGTCATCCACCACGATTCGGTCCATAATCATGTGCGAATCCTTTATAACAACCTCTGGCTCTTCCTTCCACAGCATCCCCTCAGTCGTGTCAGGCGAAGATGATGAGAATACGAGACGAAGAAACTGGCGCACCAGCGCGTGTACATCCCACTCATCCTGTGCGTCGAAATCGAGAAATTGGAGGCTCACATGGGTCAACTCAAGCCTGAGTGAGCGCCCAATGCCGATCATAATGTTTGCATATGGGTCATCCACCAAACGGCCCGATGTTACCCACAATGTGTTTTTGCAAGTTCCCAGAACTTCCTTGAGATTTTCCATCTCATTTTCTGTCGGGAAAGAAGAGAACAGCGGCCTGTCAAGATCCTGGAGGACTATGACGGATGATGCTGGTTGGATGCGAGACATGTCCACTTCATCGAACCGCCCATATACCTGGATTTCTGGTGCCCAAGCACGCAGGAGCTTGTCTATACGCCTGATGAGGCTGGAGACTCGGCTCGTCTCACCTCCAATGATTGTCACGGGGTTTGGCGGGATCATACCCATAGCAGGAAGGGGATCTCGGAGGATTTCGAAGCGATCGTCAACAGCTTGGGCAGAGAAGACGGACACCCCGTGCATGCGCGAATCAGGCTGGTCGTGTAAAATGCAGTCAATACCTGAGAACCCCGATCGGTGAAGCAGTTTGTCAAGGTCGCCTGTCTTGACTGCGTATCCGTCTGTTACTCGACTGTTGGAACCTCTCGACCAGTTCTCTAATCCGCCCATGAGAGCAATTGGTCGAAGCGAGGCGCCTGTAAGCGCCATGGCGATTAAGAAGCCCCCAGGGCGCAAGACATGTCGCAAGTTCTGGACAACCTGTGCCAGAGTTGGGCTTGCACGTAACAAACCGGTCACAATGACAACATCGTACAACCCCAGATCGTCCTCTTGGGAGGTCAGGTCCGTCTCGAAATCAACATGTCTGAAGCTGCCAATTTTGTCCAAGTCAGTCGGAATCAGAGACTCCTTGAGTCTGCTGAGGACTGTTTCCGAGGAACCGGCGCAGGTGTAAGATTCGCACGCATCACCAATAGCATCAAAGACGCTGGCGGCAGCACTGCCAGTGCCAGTGCAGATCTCAAGAACGTTGGTCCGGGGAAATTTATGACTGACTTGGCGTACCAGCTGAGAGATGAACTGGATGCATAAAACAAAGCTTTGGGTGTCCTGGTAGGAGGACTTTGACGACATCTCAAGTACTTCATTTGTTGACTTGTAGTCCCCTCTCAGCAAAGAGATGGACTTTTCTCCATTCACCTTCAGCATTGCCATGTCAACATCCCCAGGATGCCGGCTTAGTACATCTTTAATGGTAGCTGAATCGTCATCAAGCCATTCTCTTCGCAAGTGAGACTGGTCGCCCGTGCGAACTTTGGTCATAATTGCGTTGATATAGTAAATCAACTGCTGATGCTGTGGCTTCAGTCTCTCCAATTCCTGTTTGTTCACCGAATGAGCCAAGGCCTGCAGATAAAACAGCGCGACGCGTTCGTAATCCTCCAACGTATAAAGCGGTGGTTCCAATGGAACGGCATCTGCCAGCGGATGAATCAGGCCATATGCCACATCCAGACCCCAAACTGTCTTGGCCAGAATGTTCCGATCGTCTGAGGGCTGCGGCTCCGATATGGCCTTGAAATTGACACCCTCCATTTGAATTCCGCACACATTGCCATGAAGGCTCATTTGATCACGCAGGTTGATGTCGATTTCCATCAGCTTCCCAAGACCTCTACTCACCATGTATGCCTCAATGTCAACGTTGGTCGAGTGATTAGGACCCCGGAACCTTTCATTTGGATTTATGACAACCCTTTTAATCCCAACGGGAAGGTAAGAGGAGGCCATGGAGTTCTCAGCGGCAGATAGAAAGGTTGAAAGCCCTGCTTGAAGGGTGACGTCTAGAATGGCAGGATGCAGCGTGCAGTCAATATTGAGATCTTCTGTAGACCACGAGGCAACTGCCTTGGCGTGACCCCAGCATCTGTTGAGCGAAGTCAGTGCACGAAAAGGACCTTGATATTGAAAGCCCATCTCCGAAGCCGCGCCATAGAATCGGTCAATGTTGAACGGGGTGAGGTTGACGTCGGAGATGCAGACCGGCGCCAAGTCTGCCGACTCAAATTCGCCGAGGTGAATACGCAACCGACCGTGGCAAGTTCTGTCGGCGTCGCGCTGATCAGGATAACTGTAGCAAGCAAACTCGGCCTCCAAAACAGAGCCAGCCTCAACGTTCTGGGGCGAGACATGACTGCGAATGATGAACAAGACCTCGACCTCGTCCCTCTCGCCAATGACTAATGCTGTAGGGATCAACATATCCTCAACTTGGATCAGTTTGATCGCTCTTCCTTTGACAAAGGCTTTGGCGGCATCCATAGCCAAACTAATGTAGCCAGTCGCGGGGAACAGAACCTGGTTTTGAAAGACGTGCCCCTTGAGCCAGGGCATCTCGTGGAGCAGGAAGATGTTGCGCCATACCTGCTCATACTGGGAATCATTCCACAGGCGGCCGAGGAGGTCATGGGGGAGTTGTTTGCCGAGACGGTAATTCTGAACCACGCGTGACTCTCGCCAGTGAATCTGCGTGTGATCCCAAGAGTACGGTGGTAAGTTTTTGATGGTCTGCGGCTGGGCTACAAGGCCAAACGCTCTTCGCCATCCACCAAAGTCAATTGAAGATGGGGAAATACTCCAAAGAGCTGCAAGTGCCTCTGAGCATGTTTCTATGCTGTCTCCATCTCGACTCAGCAAAGCAGCATAGTGTGGAGTGTAATCAATAGACTGCGTCAGCGTCTGCTTCAACGGGCCTCGCAAGGCGGGATGAGGCCCAACTTCAATTGCAGCGGAAAACTTTGTCGATGCGTCTTGTACGGCCAACTTGACGGCTTCCGAAAAGTAGACGGGTTGCACCATGTTGTCGAGCCAGTACTGGCCCTCCAGCCCAAACTCCAGAGGGTTGGTGAGAATATCCGTATTGGTCTTTACACTGGAATACCAGCGACAGTCGTCATCACTTGCAGGCATCTGTACACGCACATTGAGTTGTTTGAGATGGGCTGCATAAGCGTCTACACAGGCAAGCATCTGGTGTGAATGGTAGGCCGTGTCGACCTGAAGAAGTCGGGCTTGGATGTTGCGCTCATCCAGGACTCTCTTGGCCTCCACAACGGCGTCTGCATCGCCAGATAGCGTTGTGCTTGAAGGAGAGTTGCTGGCTGCGATGGAGATTCTGCCTTTGAATTGCTGCTCAGAGCAGAGCGCCACGGCATCATCAAGGGACGTGGCGACCGCCATCATGCCGCCTGATCTCCCACCATTTCCTTGGGCGAGATGAGCCACGTGGCCTCGATAGTAAGAGATTCCCATGGCATCCCTCCTGGTAAGGAGGCCTGCCGCGTATGCTGCTCCAATCTCACCAGATGAATGGCCGACAACAGCACAGAAGCGGATTCCGCTGGCGCGTAAAAGGTCAACAAGACCAATTTGGACGGCTGTGCAGAGCGGTTGCGAGAACTTGGCCTGCGACGCGCATGATGTTGCGGCATCAGCAGCCAGTTCCTCGGCTAAAGACCATTCAGGGGGGTCTGGGATCGATTTGAGCGCCAAATCACACTGCCTTATTGAGTCTTGAAAGAGTTTGCAATGTTGCAGCAGTGCGTAGCCCATCCGGGGCGCTTGTGCACCCTATTTAATCGTTAGAAATATGTGCTCATCATGGGGCTACAAATATGCACATGGCGGCGAGGTTTGGCTTACTTGGCCAGTGAAAACACCAAGAATTCTCGGCTCATCACCAGTACCACCACCAAGCGGGCTAAGAGTCGATGTTGCTACAGTGTTGACTTGGTCCTCCAGCCTTTGAATCAAGTCATCGCGATCCAAAGCTGAGGGGATAGTAACTCGATGCGGGAACACCGATCTCTTGGAATGTAGACTGTTGCTCAAAGAGTCAAGGTCCAGGGACGAGTTTGCACGCAGGTGACCGAGTAGCTTCTTGAGCGAGTTGAGCAGTGAACTGGGAGTTCTGGCTGAGAACACAAATGGTCCAACCAGCCTTCCCCCGACCATAGTGGTATGCACACTTGAAGAAAGGGGGGATGGAGATGCGGCATCAGAAGGCTCGTAGCTCTCAAGAATGGCATGAGCGTTTGTCCCGCCGAAGCCGAAGCTGTTGATACTTGCTCTGCGAGGCTGGCTGTGTGTCTCTGGCCAAGGCAAAAGCGATGTAGGTATTTCCAGGTTATTGTAGAATGGTTCAACTCGCGGATTGAGCTGATGGAAATGCAAATTGGGAGGGATCGCTTTGTTTTGAATTGCCAACGAGGCTTTGATCAGTCCTGCCAATCCAGCACAGCCTTCGAGATGGCCAATAATGGTCTTGATGGAGCCACAATAAAGAATGTCATGCTCCTTGTGCTGCCCATTGGGGAAGAAGGCATCTCTAATGGCCTGGGCTTCAACAGGATCACCGGCCTGGGTGCCGGTGCCATGACACTCAAAGTACTGACATCTATCGGTGATGGGGTCCAAGCCCGCTACCCCATATGTTTCTCGGATCAGGACGGCTTGTGCTGTTGGAGTTGGCATGGTGATCCCGTTACTGCGGCCATCAGAGTTGACGCCCGTTGCTCTGATAACACACTCTATGTTGTCGCCATCGGCGATTGCCTTGCTGAGCGGCTTCAGCACCACGGCGGCGCAGCCCTCACCTCGAGCATATCCACTAGCGTCTTTATCCCACATACGAGAGTGAGAATCTGAAGAAAGCATGTGCATGGACGACTCGGCAATGTACCAAATCGTGTCCATGAGCAAATTTGTTCCGGCCACCACAGCTTGAACAGCCTCGCCTGAGTGAAGGCCTTGAATGGCAAGGTGGAGGGCGACTAGTGAGCTCGAGCAAGCCGTATCAAGGGTCATGGACGGTCCTTGGAGATTAAAGGCGTAAGATATGCGATTGGACAAGATGGCCCGAGATAACCCGGTAGCCGCGTGACTCCCCAGCATATCTGGATCTCGGGATGAAATCAGGGTATAATCGTCTGTCATGACTCCAACATGGACCGACGTTGGCGAACCATCAATATGGTTGAGAGACCATCCCGCCGACTCGAAGGACTCATAGACCGTCTCCAGGAGAATCCTCTGCTGAGGATCCATATCAGCCGCCTCTTTGGGGTTGATACGAAAGAAGGCAGCATCGAAGTGCCGAACATCTTCTTCCAGTAAATATGATTTGTGATGAACATTTGTGCGGCCGTGCGTTTCGCCGTTGTCGTTGTAAAAGTTTCCCATATTAAGTCTTTCTAATGGGAAATCTTTGACGACATCTCTAGGCTCTTTCAACAGGTCCCATAGCCTAGACGGCGAGTTTGCCGCACCAGGGAATCGGCATGCCGTCCCTACAATCGCCACGGGCTCATACATGATATGAAGGAGTCAGGATTAAGCTGAATAATGCTGAGTGTTGGTCCTTGTTGTCTTGGATAAAAATATAAGGAGGATGGTCTTCAGTAACGAAACTTGCTCGAAAAGTCTTGTCTCTACTTATAATGGTGACTTTGAAATGAAAGTGAGCCTCAATTTGGACAACAGATAGAGGCACCCCTATCCGCATGCTCATACTTGTTACTAAAACTGCAGAAGTGGCCTGAACGTAAAACAGATTGCCACCTCGTTCGGTCTTATCGGATGAAAGTCACAGCTTTCTCTTGTAATTCTATACATATGTAACGAAACAATCTGGGTCTCACTGAAGAGGACCACGGTTATCTCGGGACAATGTGCCGAAGACCACAATTCCGTACCCTTCAGGCATTGCGGCCGATGTATCACTATAACCAGCTGCCATAATACAAGTATCAGCACTATGGTTACGGGGGTTGTTTCGGCCGCGGACTCTGGTCCTTCGTGGTTACTTGGCGGATGACGTGAGACTGGCTTATAGGGAAAGGAAAGATATGCGTCTATCTTCCTGGAAAGATGACGCACGGCATGTTGTATGACATTACATGTCGATGTCAGCTCAAACATATAGAGGGAGACATCGCGGCTCTTGGTACGCGCGAGGTTGGTGCTGCCGTTGGCGATGTGCCATTTGTTATCAGGATGAAAGCGTCTTTGGATGCAGAAACAAGTTCCGGCTGACCCGGCCTGAGCCTCAATTCAGCCCGAGGCTACATCCTTTGTCCCCCCGAAGTTGCATGCCTGGGGTCGGTAATGGAACCCAAGCTGCTTTTGGAAACCTCTGACCACTTCTAGTCAGCGAGCAACGGTATAGGGGTTGGGCATTTTGGGTGTTCTTGAATTGAAGAGTCAAGCTATCGCGAAGCCATCTGGCAGTGTATCTATGCAGGAGTCAGGCGGCAATGGCAGAAAGAGAGTCCACCCCTTGGATATCGGACATGATATGGTCGATTGATATCAAGATAAAAAGGCATCAGTGTAAATCTAAGTGCGTCTAAAAGAGGGAAACGTCACTATTCATCCATTTCACCACTCAATGAGCTACATGACCCAAGACCTCCAACGTTTCGAGGCATCTTTTAATCGCTTTCGAGATTTCGGGTATGTGTTGAAATGAAAACATGCCGAAGTGGTCGCCCTGTACATCCATGACTTCGGTGAACAGGTCCTTCTCATAGTTATCCCATCCCAGAGTCTGATTGTCTCGATAAATATCTGCAACATGTACCCGACCAGTGACTGTTGGTATTGGGTCGAGAGCTCGCAGCAACGAAACCCGAGGCCGCTGGTCACGTTGGGTACCAGTCCAAACGGGAGGATCCCATTGACGGATGATTCGAATTGCTTCTTTCATGGCCTGTATGCTGAGAAACATATTTTTTGATTTTCCCGGGTCTAGATTATCGAGAGCGTCGAGAGGAAGCGACGGCGGATCAACCGTGTACATACTATCCATCATCAACACGCCAATGACTTTGACTCGCCCGTCGCCAGTGAGCAGCTTTGCAATTTCCAGACTCAAGAGACCGCCCATGCTCCACCCGCCGATGAGGATATTCACACTTCGGTCCGAGTTGCGCTCGGCCGGGAAGTCAGGCCGGGCGCAAGTCCGTCTGATGATTCCGGCATACAGACGTGCCATTCCCGACACGCCACCCTCGAATGTTTGTCCGTTGCGAAAATGGGGATTGAAAATACCATACGTCGGCCTACACAGAGAATCTAGGCAATGGTAGGCGAATGTAGTACCGCCACCGTCATGAATAAGGAAAACAGGCACCGGCAGGTTTCGTGCATCATCACCCATCCAGTTCCCGTCCTGAATGAGCTCGGGATTTTTGTCCATGGTGTAGCTGCTTTGTCTTTCGGCTTGGTTTTGCTTGACTATGAATAGTGGGCAGAGGGAAGACAGGGGGGGGGGGAGGAAAAGTCAAGAGCATGTGAGGGAGAGCGAGATGGAGCCTTTCTCTGATATTGTATTGTTGGTAGACTCTTCGCATATGAGCCAACAAGGCAGAAGCCTCATGATGGTGGTCAGACGTGCTTACTCGATCGTCCCATGTCCATCTCGTACGTAAGCACCCTTGCGTTTATGCAAGAGCTGTAAACGCCCACTACAAGCCCCTGATGCCAACGAAAGGCTGACCTAGGGGTAGGGAAAGCGGTGAGAGCGCTGCTGACAATGCTAAACTTGACCCTACTATTACTATTGATGATGATGATGATAGATTTAACTCTCTCCCGTCCATTCGAAGACCCTACCAAAGGCCGGCTTCAAACACCAAATTGCGAGGTTCGCGATGCTAAACACGTGAATGGCACAAGTGCTTGCCCACATTTCGTATTCCCTCTACTCGGCCACTAATTTTATTCCCGGTTTGCCTAATAAAGTACCGGGACCTGCAACCGACCAGCCTTGTCATTAGCCACCAGTTGTCGTGCAATGGATTTTGACACTACATGCAACAGGCAGGGTGGTTCGGGTCCAGATCCGAGATGTATGTGATCTGCGAAGTTAATTTCCCGCGTCCCGGAGCTCCGTCAGTCCATCAGCCGCGCCGCCACAACCCCTATTTCCGGCCAGGGCATTTCGGGCATCGGCCGTAGAAATCTCGCTTCCGGGAATTTGAAAAGACGTCGAAACGCCACCGCGACAAAGTCACACGCCTCCATCCCCGAATCTGTTCAATCCTCATCCAAAAGCCGCAACACCGACTACCAGTTGACCACACACACTGCTTGGAAATCTTGGAGGCCGCTTCATTGCCGAGGGTGGTCAGAAATGCGCCCAACAGCTGCTTGATTGGTAAGCCAGCCTCCTGCTGCACAAACAGTATAGTCAAATTCTATTCTGGCTTCAAGTAGGCAATCTCTGGCTTCAAGTAACCTTGAGGCTTCTTGTTGTGGAGCATGAAAAATTGAGGTGTTGCATTCACTACACATGGAAGAAACTAAGGTGTAGCAGGCGACACGTAAGCGTCAGCCCAAGTGTTGAAATCGGACAACGCGGGACCGACACAATTTCCCATCGTCGAACCTTATAGTTGGACACGTAGTTTTCTGGTCACATCCATTACAAGTGCGCCGTGGACAGATTTCCTCCACGGGAAGGCGGCAGAGTTTGGCGTGCTGGCCGGGCGTTGGGCAAATAGCAAAGAGTGGCGTAGCATTGATGAGCAGTCGAAAATGTTTCCGGTGGCTGTGACATGTGAGAGATGTCGACCACAAAAGGCAAAATTTACCTTGTGGTTGGCAATGTGTTGATCATGCCACCTCTTGCCGTACTTCTGATAGCATGTCCACAATCTTTGGCCACCGGAATTTGTTTGTGCAACAATCCATCCAATAGCCTCCGTCGGCGCTTTTCCCAAGCATCACTACGTATTCGTACGTGTTGATTCCGGAAAAACGACTCTGCACATAGGACGGTCGGCCGCTCTGTTCAGTCGGCTGTCCCTTGTCCGAGACGGGCCCTACAATGGCCGACGAAAAGTCCACCTCAAAGAGCTTCGCCTTGGACCAATTTGAGAAGGTGATGAGGTGCATTCGGTGGTTGCCAAACAGGGGGGGAAGTCTCTGCCAGGACTGTCTTGTCAACGCGACAAAGGCTTCGACCTGCTCTCGCGTACCAAGATTGATGATGGAGCGACGCACCTGTGAAGCCAGGTGGCCAAGGGGCTTGGTGACTATGTCCTTCACAGACGTCAGAGCAAAGACTAGGCCTGTAGAGTTTGAGAGAAACGGCCGACCGCCAGGTAGCAAATCCTTGGCCAAGACGGTCCTCAGGGACATTGCATTCGCCAGCGCTACAATCCTTCCCGGGCAGTTTCTCATCAGAGAGGTTGAGAGATGGGCCCACCAGGCGCATAGCATATCTCCTTCACTCACAAACATGTTCCTGTCGTCATCTTCATTGTTCGTGGCTAGGTCCTCAAGTGCCCTTTCTCGAAGCGATTTCATATACCAGCCAGGGATGTAGAGTATGCGATGCTGCGGCTTGGAAATGAGAGACCAAAACCAAGACTGCAACCCATGAAATAAGACGGAAGGCAAAGACATTCGGTGATGCCGGAGGAGGTGCGGTTCTGACGGATGACGGCCTAGCTCTGCCAAGGGATCGCTGGTAGTTTCATGTGGCGCTTGAATGTCATCAGGTTGTTGGCGTAGCATCAAAGTCCACGCATTGACGAAATCCACCAGTCCCATAATATCGAACAATACGTGAGGCCATGATATGGCCATTGTCGTTGCGTCAGTGAACTTGGTGATACGTAGGGCTAGCAGAGGTTCGTCGGCATACAAGTAATCGTCCAGCTTCGCAGGACCAGCAGCATCTTGCCACAGGCTCTTAAAATGGACTGGATCGGCCACGACGGCCGGGCCCTTACTCATCTCTGGCAGCCGTGACGCGACCGAGTGCTCCGATCTCTTCACAGCGTGATCAACTACCGAATATCTCATGGCTGGGCGGTCGGGGCCAAACAAAGCAGGAATGTGGTACTCCAGACATCCGTGGGTCTACAGGAAACACTGTAAGCAAGAATTTGCTTTAAAAAAAACTTGATAAAAAAATTGGTGCAGATTGGGCTTCTTACATTGAACCGCAACCTGGCCCCAAGTTTGCGCCAGCCCGGCCGCTCAATGACCCTTTCAAAGGCGCTTCTCAACTTTTCTGAATCGAGGACATTGTCTACAACAAACATACAGGTGACGATGCCTTCGTTGCGGTATACAATGTTGTCGTCCAAGTCTCCCACCATTACAATGGTGTCGGTTGGTATTTGGGGCCGGGGGGGTCTTCTTCCCATGAGATGAAGCATTTTGGTAGTTACATATACCGTAGCGGCTGCGACAAGGAAGCGGAAGAAGATGAACAAGTTCGATGTTCTTGGTTAGGACGTGAAGGCGGGTTGGAGCTACGCAATTACCGAGTACATAACGGACATTGAGAGTCTGGCTGCCGAAGCTCGCGTCTAGCGGATTTGGATAAAGTTTATGACTGTGCTCCTCGACCCCATCACGTATGGATGGTTGAATTTACCCCAACCCTGAAAAGAAGAAGGGAGGGTCGATGTAGCAATTGAACAAGGTGGACGAATTGGTGGAGAGGCTGGGCGATGGCATATAAATCCAACGTCAGCACTTGTCAGCACTGCAGATCAATTGATACTGCACTTTGCATGCAACGAGACGCGTAGGTGACATTCGTGCTTCAAATGCCTCAATTTCATGCCCTTCGATGTTGCTGGTTGCGGTGACGACTACTTTGGGTTTATTCCGTCTCGATGCACCAGGCGTCTACAATATCCTGCTCCCGGTTGCCTACATTCTTGGCTATATGTAGCGGCAGTGTAACCTGGCGGAACATTGATTGATTGATTGCACTGCCGATTCCAATACCCTGTCATCTCTCTACCGAGTCGCGAGGTCACCGTCAAGCCATTGAGCGCACAGGGCTCACTGCTTGTAGCACTGCTTCAACCCATTTTGCATCGCAACACTACAACACTCTGCCGTCTGCCCAAACATAGGACCCTTCGAGGTGACATTTGCCTTGACGACCAGTCATGTCAACCCGCCAGTCTGCCCTGGTAACAGGTGCCAGCAGGGGAGGCCTCGGTGACGCCCTTGCACAAGAACTACATGCAAGAGGGTTTAGAGTCTTCGCCACAGCCCGGACACTGCCCAAAGTCCAGCACCTGAAGGATCTTGGGATGGAGGTTGTCAAGATGGACGTTGCAGACTCGACGTCGATTAGAAATGCTGCTGCACAAGTCGCATCTCTCACTGGAAACAGGCTAGACATCCTCATCAATAATGCCGGAACTGGTGCGTAATAGACAGTCCCTGATGGCCAATTTGTCTTACTAAATAGTTCTTCTAGGTTACCAATCCACGCTGTTGGATGCTGACATGGAAACTGCGAGGCAGTTGTTCAATGTCAATGTATTCGGTGTGTTGGACGTCACCCAGGCGTTTGGCCCGCTGTTGATTGCATCCAAGGGCATCATTGTGAATGCTGGCTCCGTCTTGGGCAGGGTTCCAATGCCATTCTGTGGCGTTTACAACGCTAGCAAAGCAGCTCTGGATTCCTTGTCAAAACAGATGCGAATCGAGCTCGCTCCTTTTGACATTCGCGTTATACACGTATGGCACCGCCGCAACTGTGATTCCGTCCGCCAATTTCTTTTGTCTGCCCCTTTTTTTTTTCGTTTCCTTTTCTTTCCTGTCCTGGCAAGCGTGTAGGCTGAGTGGGATACAGGTCAATGCTGGCGGCATCCAGTCGGATTTTCTATCCCATGCTGCTGGTGAGAAGGGTCTTCCTGAGAAGTCACCTTACTATGCCGGACACCGCGTTCTAAATCCATGGATCAGTGGGGAAATAACTCGTAGGAAGTATCAGCCCAGTAGGCACTCAGCTAGGCAGCGAATGGCCGCTTCATTTCAATGCTGACGTAGGGTTAGCGAGGCGGCAAGATTACGCCAAAAGCGTCGTCGATGCCATCGTCAAGCGTAATCCCCCATCCTGTTTGTGGACGGGTTATTCCGCCTGGGTTATCTGGTTTACCACTAGCTTCCTGTGGCGGGATGCAACAGTACGTTGCTGGTTCCCTTTGTCTTGGTGTATTTCAGCACTAACTAGAGCCAAGGATTTGATGATGTGGGCAATGGGGGCGCCAGATATAAAGGTGGCCATCTCCTCCAACGAGTAAATGTGTAATATGTAAAGCAGAGACAGTTAACCTTTGCGAAATCCTTTGACACCTAAGTTAGGCTGGATCCTAGTTGTAGTATGCCAAAAGAAAGAAACCATCAGTTTTCAACTCAGCCGCTGTGGATAAAAGAGGGGCTTTCTGAGGCCGGCCAAGGCATCCTCAGCTGGCTGGACGACCTTTTGCCCAAATAGCTTTTTGATGGAGCCGTCTTTAAGTTTCTTCCTTTCACTATCTACCTAGTTTAGCTGGTTACGCTCTAGTATAGTAAAGAGTTTAGTAGTAATTAGCTAGTTAAATGCGTTATTACTCCGGGTTAAATACGCTAGTATTGTAAGTAATATTAAATATTAGAGAATAACTTGTAGACTATTAATATTTAGGACAGCCTTGCTATTAATATTTAGCGTATAAAAGCTAAATCTAGAGACTAATATATTATAATAGTACTAATAAACTATTAGTAAGTTATTAATAATAAGTACTTAATATAAAAAAGTATTAATAATATTTTATATACTTTTTTACTATTATTTTAATTTATATATTAGCTTATAATTATTATATAAAGTTACTAGAACTAGTATATATACTTTTTTAAAGTTTTTTATAATTTAATATTATAATTATTATATATTAAAAAAAAGAAGTTTATTATTATTTCTTAATATAAATATTAAATTATTTACACTTAATTATTAACTTTATTCTTATTATAATACTTATATTATCTTTTATTAATAAGATCTATTTTAAATAAATATTATAATAAAATACTATATATTATTTCTACTTCTTAAAAATACTAGAGACTTTAATTATATTTTTTTTAAGTATTTTAGCTTAATAAAGCAGACTTTACTTAATTACTTTTTATTTATAATATATTTTTCTACTAAAAAAAGTATTAATTTTAGAACTTTTTATTATACTTTTTTAATAATAAAATACTAGAAGAACTTAATATAATAATTTAATAAGTTATTTACCCTAAAATAATATATAGTTATACCAGGTATTATAAGATAAGAGTAAGCTTACCAGTAAAGTAAAGCCTACTACTATTCTACTTATAGTAAATATACAGATGACAAGAAAGTATACCGGAGGGTATATTAGCGGTGCCGCCGCCCTTTATAGAGAGAGACGGTCGTGACTGGCCTTAGCTAATTATACAACTAGTCCCGCGAATTGCTTTTATTTTATCACGGTTTGTAACGGATATAACCTGACCAGTATAAAAAAAGGCAATACACGGCACTCACCACGTAGTATAATTACCGTAATATAGCTGTTTCTAGCTAACGTGACGTGTGAGCCTTCCTAGATATACGCATAATATGCGGCTCGCAATTGGTCGGCCCGTGGCTTTTTCATCCGTTTGACTGGCCTATCCGGCCCTCAAGCTGTCTAGTTACCGCAAGACTAGTCGATCGGAAGCAGCTCCGCATCTTGCTAATCAAATGCGTAATAATAGATGCCGTGCTATCGATTTCTTTGTGTACGGTGCATGCCGCATCAAGACATCGCGCAACTTCGTCCATGGAGCCGAGGGTGCCATGCCAACATCCCAGCATCAACTCGCGCAGTGGCAGCTGTTCAACAGCAGGAAAGCGTTGTTCAGCGTACAGCTGCCGGACTGTCTCATCTCGTTCCAGGCAGTCTTTGAGCTCATGGTAGGGAGGTTTGCCGGTCAAGATTTCGAATACGGCGCAGCCAAAAGCGAAGATGTCAGTCTCTAAGCTCGGACACATGGATCCTCGGCGATTGTACCAATTGTAGCCCGCAAGTGCTTCGCTACCATCAATGCTGCATCCTCCAAAATCGATGACTTTGACGCGATCCTCGACTAATATCATGTTTGCACAGCCGAAATCAGCGTGGACGATTCCGCTCCGATGCATATGTCGTAGCCCTTCTGCAGCGTCTCTTATCCATTGCAGTTTTTGATCGAGTTGAGCTTTCGTCCCCGTCACATTCGAGAGGGGTTGTCCTCGCTCGAGAATTATGGATTTGTTGTTAGGTTCGCCGAGACACTGCACGATGTTGCGATGCAAGCCGAGTCGACCGAATGCGCGGCGTTCAATGGCGATGCCTGGGTCAGTTTCATCGAAATATTCCTTGAGGACGGTTGCCTCATCGATGCCGTACACGATTGCTGACCCGCCAAAGCCAATTGTCGTCAGGTTATTATAGTCGATAGGTTGACAAGCACTCTGCGAGTGTTGCATTTGAAGCTTGAAACTTGAATGTCGTGAAATATCCTATAAACCAAATCCGGTTGAGGGTTGCGTGGTTTTGCAAAGAGTCAAGTCTAGCTGCACTAGATACAAAACGGCGCTGACTAATAATTCAACAAATCCCGTGCCCCACCCGTGACCTTGGCGCTACCCATGCAAATCATGCTACTCAGAGGTTAGACCGAGTCGCCAGAAAATAGTAATTGGTGAGCTCACATGTTCATAAATTGTGGTTCCAACAGATGCCCCCGAATCGCGACACATCTTACAAGCCCCTCTGCGGTGAGAAGCCAGGATCTGCGGTAGAGCAGGATCAAGAACTGGTTCATCGCAGCGAGGTCCTGGTTTCGGCCGGTTTTTGCACCTCTTGTACAGAAGCTTCTCTACCCTGTGTTGAGGGTTCCTCTGGCAGTCAACATGAATGGCCACCGCTGTCGTGTATGTACACATGATACAGGAAAGTCTTATTTCCCGTGTATTCTAGATGGATGGAACAGTGGTAAGAAAGTGGGTAACTGGCAGTATTCTTTAGTCGAGCTTTTTATGCGGGCGACTCGCAGGGTTTTATCGCTTAACCGTGGGCATTGGGCGTGAACCATTGACCTAACCATCAGGCACCATGACTTGAAAACGGGCATTTTTGTACTACACAAGGTCGTCCATACGACCATTCTCCGTGTGATGTACAAATTGAGTTGGTTCTAGCCCAGAAACAACTTGGGCAGCCGAGCAGGGGTCAATTTGAGATGGGGAAATATGTTGTGCGGATACTACCGACGGCTGACACATTATGCCCTCAAAGAGCTGCAAGAATTCAGTTTTTGATAATCCGTACGTGACAGTGCGTTTTATTATTTCTTGGAACCTAGTCGAGCCTTTAGCCGCCCCAATTTCGAGGACAAGACTAATACCGAGAGCTGTAGCAGGGAGCCCTTATTTTAAGCGCAATCGAGCAAAGGTATCCTGGAAGCTATTGGCCACGCTATACACTGCTTGGGTGTCAGTCCCGATTGTCCCTGTGATAGAAGAAGCCATGATAAAAAAATCGAGGTCAAGATGCTTTGTTGCGTTATGAAGGTTAATAGATCCAAAGACTTTTGGGGATAAGCCAGCATAAACATGGCTATGGCTTATGTGTTTAAAAAGTCTATCCTGATAGTAGCTTAGCAAGCTGTCTTACAGAGAGATGGAAGCGCTACATGACTGCTTGGAAGGCGGAATCATGTTTAACACCAAGCTCAGAGAATCTGTCGTACCAGCGTTCGACATCGAGGGATCGAGACCGAGGATCAATTTGTATCCGCTGATAGAACTCAGCTGTTGTCTCCGTACACTCCGCACGAACAGTCCAGAGCAATGCTGTGTCCAGACAGCATCACCCGTGGCGGATCTACCATCACGTCCAGGCGCCGTCGAGGAAATGGTGAATCTATGCCATGCTGACATGTTATTATCTGCATTTGCAAGTGTGGTACGTTCCAGGTTCCGCACAGTCTCAACACCGTCTTCGTCATCCGTTACATGCAGGGCTGATTGTATTGCGACATTATATAGCTTGAACAAAGTAATTTTCTGCGAAGTTTCTGCATCACGGTGCATCTCAGACATGGCTTCGACAGCCATGGTAATATAAGCTGCTGCCGGAACAACCACATGAGGGATAAGTTTATAGTCTGCTATCCAGGGCAAGTCCCTGATTCGCAATATGTTGCGCCACTAGGTGTGGGATTTGGAACAACCGATTATTCTAGATCCAAGAAGGTCATGACGTGGATGGTTGCGCGTTCTACACTCCTTGCTCAACCGACTCTCAAAGTAGATTGGCTTTTCCGGGTACGTAACACTGTACTGCTGCATATCAACTCAGGGGTAGCCGTGTAGGAGATGGAGTTTGCCTGCACGCATCTTCTCCGTTGCATTCACCGCAACCAGGTTTATTGGGGTATTCTGAACGAACAAGTTGCCCACCAAATTGAGCATGCTGACAACGTCGTCATTATCGCGTCGAAGGGAAGCAAGGCAGAGAGGGAGGCCAGTCCCCCGGTGCTCCTCAAGGTGTGTGCTGATTTGCTTCAAGGAGCCGCTTAACGCAGGATGAGGTCCAATCTCCATAAAAAAGCTCTACCGATTCGTATTGACTATCAGTCGCAAGCTTCTGAATGGCCTGCGAGAATAGAACTGGAGATTCCAGGTTGCGCCTCCAGTACCCAGGATGAGACGCATCGGCTTCCTCCTCTGGAGAAACGGACGAGACCAATCTCACCGGACCGGATGATCTGGTAAGCTTGGCTGACGGTGTCTGCTCGATATCCCCGAGACCGTCGGTCAGCAGTTGCTGGTATACCTGTCCCACGGGAAGCATGTGTTGAGAGTGGTATGCGTTTCCGCCGGTTTTGAGTATTCTGTTGAAGATGTTATCAACCGTAAGCTTGGAAGCCACTTGCTCAACCGCATTTCGGTCTCCAGATATCGTGACATTCTGAGTTGAGTTGACGGCGGCAATGCTCAGAAGCCCAGTTACTCCCTTTAGATAAGGTACACCAGATCTGGACCAACGCCAACGGCAGGCATTAGACCATCTCTGTGATTGGTCGCTACGGCTTGGCCGCGATAAAATGCTATGATAATAGCTTTACTTGTTTCAAGATATCCTGAGGCATATGCCGCTGCAATCTCTCCAGAGGAATGACCAATTGTTACAGCAGGTTCGATGCTCCAGTGGTGCAAGACATTTACGATTCCTATCTGTACTGCAGTACACAAAACTTGGGAAAATGCTGCATTATGGACTTGGCTTGTAGCGGCTGGCTCTCGCAGAGCTTGCTCGATGGTCCATTGTGGTTCGTTCGGCAAGCCCAAAAGAACTGGCCGGCGAAGACGAAGCCAATGCGCAGTATTGGGGAGCCATTCATCTTGCCAAAGGATGCACTGTCCATGTTCAATCAGTTCCTGCGCAACACATTACGCTCTCCAACGACAAAGGCACACCGAGAAAACTTGGATTTCCGACAGCCAAGTGTGTAAAGCATGTCTGCAATGTCGAATTCGTTCAAGAGTTTCGAAGTTGAAGCTATGCTTGCCTTCAACGCCACATCATCATGGGCAGATAGGGGCAGAATAATCAGCGCTAGCGAGCCAGCTTTCTCATTTTGCTCAAGTTGAGCAGGATCCGCCCAGACTATACTGATGGTTTGTTTTTTGTCGCCATTTATTATATGGGTTTCGCGAGCGGACGTGTGATGACTATGTGTTTGAAACACGCCGTTACCGATCGCACTACATGATACTAGATTGCCTGTGACTGGATAGCTTCTTGGCAAAGTGAATCCGCGTGTAACATGGCCAGGAATCGCTCTAGAGGGGTGGTCAAGGATACAATGTGCATTGGCGCCACCATAGCCGAAACTATAAGCCAAGTCAGTGAACTTCGTGTTGCTATGCCGTATCGGCAACTACTACAATTGGGTGTGTGTACTGCACCTGTTAGTACTAACTCGCCGTAGTAGGCCTTTTGGCAAAGAGTTGTTTCTGCCACCACTTTCACTCTCGCCTTGTTGAAATCAATGGCCGGGTTAAACTTTTTGATGCCAATCGTAGCAGTAATCTCTCCGTGTTCCATCGATAGCACTGCTTTCATCACCTGCAGCATGGCACTTGCAGCTTCACTGTGACCAAGGTTCGGCTTTGCCTATTAATTTTGACGGTTGTCCAAAAGTGAGAATATCTCAAACTCTTTCCCACTTCAACTGGTGGCCAAACATACTGATCCAATAAGCAGGGGTTCGCGGAGGCGGCTTGCGGCAAAAACGCTTCCAATCGCAGAGACTTCAACAGGGTCTCCGACAGGCGTTCCCGTGCCGTGGCATTCAAATTCGCCCGTCATGGAAAGGTCTAGATTTCCAGCTCTTTCATAAGCTTGTTGGATAACAGCTTCTTGTCCTTCTGCGCTAGGGTGAGAAATGCCTGTAGTTTTTCCATTGGCGTTAACAGCTGTACCGCGAATAACAGCGCGAATAGGATCGCCACTGGCAAGAGCGTTGGAAACTTTCTTGATATAAAGAGCACCAAAACTATCCGCCCCGACATAACCATCAGCAGAGGCGTCGAATGTATGGCAACGGGATGTGGGAGAGATGGCGGCCAGCTTAGCCGTGAAGACCTGTCCATCAGGTCCCAGAATAAGATTTCCACCAGCGACAATTGCTTGGTCACAGTCCCCGTTCTGTATGGAAAGAACGGCCAAGTGCAAGGCATACATGGAGGCCAAGCAGCCGGTATCGACCGTTAAACTGTAGTACCCATTGCTGTTAGCCCATCTATGCGTACCATGGCTAATTCATGGCACTTACCTTGGCCCCAATAGATTAAACACGTACACAATTCTATTACTTAGAATTGTCGGACCAGTCCCCGTAACTACATAAGGCTGCACGTAGTCTGGGTCTCGATGCTGCATCAGCTGGTGGTCATTGTTCAAATTACCAATAAACACTCCCGTATTGGATCCATAAAATGCCAACTCTCAAATGGCTCCCCAGCGTTATCAAAAGCCTCGTAGGTTACTTCAAGTAGTTTGCGTTGGACTGGGTCCAGGGATCTTGTCTCGGTAGCTGAGATTCCGAAAAAGCCGTGGTCAAACTGCCTTGGATCTTCCCGTAATACGTGCCCGCCTTTTGTGTGCATGCTGCCCGGTCGCCAACTATTACTGTGATAGAAGCCATTTAGGTTGATGTGATTTGGAGCGAATTCAGCTCAGCCATCCCGCTATTTCTTTAGCAAATCCCATAGCCGCGAAGGGTTACGGACTCCCCCCGGTCATCGACAGCCTATATTTTTAGGATAAGTATTCATTAGCATTGGACTATTTTGAAGTAGGAGCCGTAAGTGACAGAGGTTCAGTACCCGTGCCTACGATAGCAATAGGCTCTGCATGTTGGTGGCGTGGGTGCGGTCCTTTCGCAAACCACCCTGTTGCCCCCTGCTTGGTCATCTCTTATGAGAAGGACTTGATAAGTTGTGTGAATAGGACGGGCGATAATATTTGGCAGCGTGCAACGCAGTTCAGTAATCAAGTAGCGATTTTTGAGGTTAATAGGAGTAAAGAGATGTTATTATAACAGTTATATTCTTAGAATGCTCGTGTCGACCGATGTTTGTCAAGACGTCTTTAGCTTCAAGTTGTATAAATTTGCCATGTCTTGGCCCGGGGCGAGGCCATTTACATCCAGCCCCAGTGCCACCGTTGAGTCTGGACCTTTGTGAGATTGACTATTTCGTGAGGCTCAACGGCCGAAAGACTTCAATGTTGGGCAAAGCACTTGGCCGAGGGAAGCCCCCAATCTGTAAAATGCAAACGCGCGCACCAGACGTAACATCGGACGCCACAGTTGATTGGGCGTGTCCAGTCGTTGATCCATGCATGCTGTGCTCTAGTTTGAAAGCACTGCCAGAGTACTCAGTACAATTGTGAGCTGGGCATCACACAGCACATGCATGCATGTGCCCATAGAGTGGGTGTGTGATGAGTCAAGTCTGACAGCGTGTCCTTGTCTGGTTGGTTTCACAACTCTTGTTGGTCAGACTGTCAATCGTCAACCATGGCGAGTTGTCTCTTTCCCAGGAATACGTTGACATTAGGCGCGTTGTAAAGGGCGATCAACATTGAAGGACTAAATCAAGTCCGGTCTGACAATGTTACACTCGAACGCTCCATGTTGCCCGCATCAGCCGCTTCACAATGTCTGGAAAGAGGTGGAATGGGATCAACCAAGTGTCAGCTTAGATTGGATGAGCTCCACGTATTATCTTTTTTCTTTTTTTAAAAAAAAAAGGAAAAACAACCGGAATCTCTGATACAAAATGACAGATTGAGATCCATTACTTCCGAAGAGGGGTTGTTGTATCACCGATACGCAGCAAAACAAGATTTTCCGAGTTTGTATTTGCGTTGGGCAACAAAGAACACGCTGTGCAGCCGTAATTATCCCCCAGGGCCTCTCGGTTGATGTATTCGACCTGTTCTAACCCTGAATAAACACGCTTTTACAATAGAGTTTACTTCGCTCCTGTCACTATCTGGCTCGGCACGTATTGTATCCGACTTCGTGCTGCGGCATAAAAAACACCTATTTGCTTCTGTTTCACTGTCCATCATTCTAGCATTAGCGTACTTTGTATTTACTGGTCCTCTCAAATTCTTCTTCTCTTCTCTCCCTCACTGGAGCCCCTACCCAACAGTCGGTAAAAGAGCAAGGTATCCTTTTCCGATCGCGGATTGACATGTGTGAGCAGCTGAATTGGTTCAGGGACGTGCCAAAAATATTGCACGATGCATATGAACAAGTATGTAATCAAAGAGTAAAACCTGCCATAGCTCCAGGATAGATAAAACGGCTAGCATCCTGATACTATCTATCAACTTCCATGCCATGATCCAGTTTCGCATGTTCTACCAATGTGCTTTCCTAAGGAAATAGCACATGTGCAGCGCTTCATGAGAGTGTTGCGAATAATTCACACGCAATGGCTGATGTGAACTGTGGCTAATAAACCAGGGCTCGGAAGAGAAACCCATGCTTACTGGCAGCTAGTATGCATGAGGAGTTGGACTACGCTCCCTTACAAAATCTTCAGCCATCATAATATAGCTGCTCTTCGGAAGAAATTCATCTCCAACATTATTTCACAGTTGGAACCTGCTCACGACGAATGTGCCTACTCGTCCAATGAGCAATTCTCTTCATACCAAAGTGCGTAAATTAATATAAGAATACACCGAGTCAATACTGGCATTCCAGTTGGTAAACACGAGTAAAATCCAAGAATAGATTGCTGTCGCTCCTCAACCCGAGATTATACGTCTAGTTTTGCGTATTATGGCACGCGTGGCCGTAGGTACCAAGCTCTGTCGAAATCCGGAATGGATAGACGCTGTTATTAGCTACATTCAAAATATTGCTAAAGCAGCTATTATTTTGAAGCTTGTCCCTCGCGTGATGCGACCTCCGGTCGGCATTCTCACGCTAGTCGTCTATCGAATTTATCTCTTCCGTCGCAGAGTTCGGCTTCTCCGGCTATCCAAAAACGCCTTGTATCAAAGAGAGACCAGCCGGCAGAATGGGCGGCAAGAATAAACAATAGTTGTGTTTATGGAGATGGATATCCCGAATCCAGAGAGCGAGGTTTTGTTCAAGGATCGGTGGTTTTAAAAAGGCAAGAAAAAGCACGGGAGATGGAGACTTTGTGTTTTGAATAAAAAGAAGACTGTTCAACATTGGGTATGTTGGCTTGTTCCCAAGACATTGAAGCTAATATTACTCTCGATAAACATCGGCCGCTTGGCTTCTTCGTTGACAAAGCTGCACCTCGAGAAGACCCATGATACCCTTGCCATGCACGTTGACAACCTAGAGGCGTTAACTTCTCTCTATTGATCTGGGAATACCAGCCTACCTCTAACCGTGGATCTGCTTCGTGAAGCAACTTGGTGAATTCTTTTAGGGTACGCTGTTTTGCCGCATAGCTATTTAGCATTGCCATATCGAGTTGTCGCAGGAGATGCTCCTCAACCTTTGGCACCGTGTTGGCCTGCGGCAATACCATATCGTTGAGCAGCAAACTAGTTCCGGGTCCGCATTTTTCCAACGCAGGTACAAAATTCTTGAAGATTTTAACGCAGACATCATCGGGGTAATTATGCGCTATTTGACGCAAGAAGAAAAGACCTGCACTCTCGATAGGCTGCGGCTGGAAGAAGTCGTACCGCATAAACGACACGCGATTTTGAACATGGATGAAATCTGGTAGCTTGGGTCCCTGGGAGAGCATAAGCGGGTTTATATCTTGAACGATAAATTTAAGCCCGGGAAATTGCTAAAGAGATGCTGTTAGTCAGAGTGGTCTTGGGTCGTATGGCCACAGACGTACTGTTGCTAGGTATACGGCGATATGCCCACTTCCTCCTCCGACGTCCACAATAGTTTTGTTGCGGAGGTTCGCCCATGGAAATCGATCTCGAATCTCGGTTGTGTCTCTATTGACTATTATATATTAGCGTTTTTCCCCCTCAGGAGACTACTCACTGACTTTGAACAAGACCGGCCATTGCAGAGGCAAACCGTTCTCCGCGTTCAGGATTTGCCATGAACCATTGGTACGGAGAAGTGCCAAATCTAAGATTAAAGGCGCTATTAGTGGCATGGGATGCGAATGGCTCCTTTGCAATTGAAGCGGCTGTTAAGGAAGAAGCTTCGAATATTTCCTCTGCCCTACAGCATGCTTGTGAGTCATCGGGCCAGCGTAAATGCAAGTAATTAGCTCAAGTGACTTACTGAAATGCCATTGCCGACCTTATATTCCTTTCCTGGGCGATGAATGCGGACATGGCGGTGTGCTCATATACGTCCTCTTCTACTTCTTGAAAACAGCGCTGTGAAGCCAACAACTTCATGATACGCCGTGTGCGATCGACATCCATTCTCGCGGCGGAAGCTATATCTTGTATCATCATAGGTCGATTAAGGGGAACAATAGTAAAGTATCCGAAGCGCAATGCAGCCTGCCAGGCGCCTAAATCATGATGAGAGCAAAAGAAGATGCGCAACCATCGCATTGGTCCTTGAGCTAGGAGAATTAGGTCTTTTGCAACTTGACTCAGATCGGTACAAATATCGTCGTATTTCTTGTCCGCTGGGTGGGCAGGGGAAAATGCCGTGAAATTAGGTTCATCGATCCCATGTGTCTCCAGGTAATCAACAAGTGCTTCACTCTGTCTAAGCGTCTCGCGGGCTTTCTGCAAAATCAGCGACTAGAATCGCACAAGTAAGTTTCTCCACAACATTGACATTGGTGATGAGGGCAGTATGTGAACCTTACATTCTTGCCGGGGGCGTTCATCTTGACGGTTTGGTTTGTTTGGTAGCCTATATTTGTGGGATAATGACTTGCTCTGCCCACACAAGGCGTTTATGCGTGCATGAAAAAGCAAGGTGCCAAGTGTAGTACTTATAGAAGAAGCAGGGCACAGGTTTCCGCCGACGAGTGTTACAATCACCCTACAAATGCAACCCTGCGAAGGAATTATCATTGAAGTGAGGCTTTGTCCTCCCTCTCTTTATTGGCATTGCGTGAGATGCACCTACTTAGAAAGCAGGATAGAAGGCAAGCGAAAAGAGGGGTTTATTTCACAAGGTCGCTACATGTGTAGTCTTCAGAGATCAGATTGCCACCTAACTGTGTTGTGAGGCTGCCGAAGCGGTGGATTCGAGTGTCAATTCCGCCCCGTCGCCGAGCGGTAATACAATGTCAAGTCTCACTCGGTCAGTTTAGGAAGCTCATTTCGTCCATCGGCTTTAACCAGTTTTGTACGTCAAGTGATCAACTGAGTTACTGTCACAACAACCATTTCTGTGGGAGCCAACCGCCATCACCCGCACATGGCACGCTTTGCTGGACTTGATGGAGCTGTCAAGCTCTGCGTGTAGGCTTATGCGCCTTAATCGTCGAAGGGGATATTCTCACTCTAATTCGTTCCCGCACATTGCTCAGCTGCATACGCTTACTGTACCACCCCTTGGCATTTTTCCAGTCCTCCGTCGCACCGCCTAGGTTATTAAGTCGCCAGAAACAGAAGACCCTGCGGTGAAAACGGCAAGACAGCGACTATGGGCGGTGGTGATCTTTTGAAAATGGTGACTGATGCGCTTTGGGCTGCTGGGAAGCAGACCGTTACTGGCGTCTGCGAATGTACAAGTCTCCTGGGACCTGGTCTGGGTGGCGGACACGGTATTCTTCAAGCTCGCCACGGACTTGTCGCAGACCAGTTCGTATTCATCAATGTGGTTAAGGCTGACGGCACTTTGCAAAGCATTGATGCCGAGTCCGATGCTGGACTTTGGTGGGCATGAAGGGTGCTGGACACAACTTTGGAATAGTCACTTCTGTCACCTCCAAGATCTACAACGTCGCCCATAAGGACTGGGCGTGGCAGACATTCATCTACTCTGGAGACCGAGTCGAAGCTCTCTATTCTCTCATCAACTACCACTTCCTCAAGAATGGTACACAGCCGATTGACCTTCAAAACTACTCATTTTTCTTCAACAGCCCTCATCTTCATCCCGGGAGGGCTTGTCCAACATCCGCTTTCCCGCTAGCATCCAAATTTACGATGCTAAAGCGTGAGAGGCGGGATCAATATGACTTATTTTCATCTACAACTCAAAAGAACCCCGCACTCAATGAGTCTATGTACCTTTTTGAAGGCTACTCTACGCAAGGTGTCAAGGCTATTGATGGCGCTTCATCTTCTTTTGCCTTTCGCGATGACGTCATTCTTGTTTCCCCGCTCATTATATACGAACGAGCAGGGGACAAACTTGACCACCAGGCGGCTGACCTGGGTCGACAGCTTCGCGATCTCATGCAAAAGGCTTCTGGCCAGCACGAACTGCATGCGTACGTAAACTACGCCTATAGAGATGAAACATTGAACATGTATGGATACGAGACATGGGGGCAGAGGAAGCTTACACTCGATGGAGCCCTGAGGCCTTGATGACTGAGACATATCAAGCACCCCAAAGTGACTCGTCAGCAGCTGACTGCGGGAGGGGAAATGCAAAAGTCTGCCAGTCATGGTTCTGCCTAGCCAACATTTGTAACGGATCACTTTGTGTAGCCACACACCTAACTGTTGAAGCGCCAATTGATCACATTTTCTCTTCATGACCACGCCAATTTTCTGTTACACTTGGTTGCCTGGGTTGGCCAACCCGGGGCGCACGGAAAGCGCAGGGTTCGAATCCATGCAACTTGATGTTACTACGGAGTGCTGCTCGCTTATTAATGCAATCGACCCCAAAAAAAGCCTTCATTGCCCCCTGGGGGTGGCCAGGATGTTTTCCTTTGCTTTTATGCTACCAGACATTACACCGCCTGGCGCTTGATGGTGTCGGGGTTGCCGTCAACTATGAAAAATCGCGAGGCGCAGCTGCTACTACGGAGTACAGACCGGGCTTTGCCCGTCTGCCGTTGATCAGACCCCATTTTTGTCGTGTTGCATGTTCGGTATCAGCCACAGGAATCCTTCTGCCTGGTATGCCAGGGAGTATTCTCAGCGAGACAGCTTCGACCGGCAAGAGCTTGGTTAAGCGAGGCTTTTCAGTAGCCTAGACAAATCTACAGAATAGCCTGCTGTGTTTCTCACAAGACATCGAATGCTACCTTGCACGTTGACGGATTACTCTGTCAGCATGAAAGCTTGGTAGCATATGCATATGTTTATTACATTAGGTATATACGGAGTAGTTGGTTCAATACTTTTAACATGAACAAGGCGAAATGGGTGTCCAAAATTGAGTAGTCTCGGACCGATACTGCCAAGCGGTCAGCATTCAGATGCAACCGCTCTTTTTTACGTACCTACCATGTTGCACCTTGAGTAGCTTGGTATCTATCATTTGGTATTGCTGCATCGCAGAGTTTCAAAGCATCCGCCCATGAAAACACGTCAAGGTCAGGTTGCCTGGCCTGTAATCTACAAGATACTTTGCGAGGTAAAAAACATTCCTCAAGAAGGCATTATTGCAGATCCCCCATGTCACTTGAAACCCATCTAGCGAAGCCTTGTATACCAGTGCCATTATTATACCATTGGCAGGCGTCTTTTTTCATTCCATTGCTTACTATCGCCCTTGTCTCACGATTTTATCAACTTCCCAGCATGACGAGTCACGCCCTTATTCAAGCTTTCGGGCATAATGCGCCAGGGCAACGCGATGTGATTGCTGAATCCATTCTACTCGCGCTTGTTTATACAAGCGTGGGGCTGCGATTATGGTCTAGAAGGCTGCAGAAGACAAATTTGCAGGTCAACGACTATCTAATTTTGCTCGCAGTTGTAAGTTTAGCACGAAGTTCTGGCTTGGTATATCGGGCAACAGCATTCTAGGACGCGTGCTCCGGAGGAACGCCAACATCGGATCCATCGGTGCCTGGCTTATTCTTTTCCTTGGTTTCTGTCCTTTTGCTAATCCTTTCTCTCTTGTGTCTACTGTAAGCCGCTCATAACGGCACGATGTGTCCTCGAAATATATGCGACAATTACTTGCGGCGTGGGACTACATATCAAAGAAGTATTGGAGCTGGCAGGAAGGGGACAACCTCTTTTCGAGTTTCAAAAGGTAACTATGAAGTCTTTTGGGGGCGCATTCAAAAAGAGTGCAAAGTTGCTAGACGCGCGGTTGATGCTAACGATTTGCCCACCTAAATCATAGTTGTTATATGCCATGGATCTTCTCTGGGTTTCGCTTGTGAGCATTATCAAGGTCGCTATTTTGCACTTATACACACAAATCTTTCGCCGAAAGTCGTTTCTACGTGTCACTTATGTGGTTTTGGGGCTATGTGTTGCTTATTGGGTTGGTGCGTTTTGGAGTACCGCATTTTTTTGCGATCCTCCCCAGAAGCAATGGGACCCAACTATTCAGGGACATTGCGGCAATAGCAATGCCCTGTACACGGCGTGTGCGACGGCGGATCTCGGCCTCGATGTGCTTACCATCTTGCTTCCGATGCCTGTTCTATGGAGCCTTCACCTGCCAAAGGTAAAAAAGGGAGCATTGATGCTCATCTTCGGCCTTGGATTTCTGTAAGTCGCCGCTCGATGCCATGTCTAGATGTGTAATATCCGCGATTCTGGCTTTTGATTTTAGCAGCTAACACGTATAAAAACTAAATAGAATTATCGCAATTACTGCTGTTCGTATAAAGTACATGATGGAACTTGATATTTCTGACCCGACTTATATTTTTTCGACTATTGGACTTCTGTCCTCTCTTGTTCCTCTGCTTGGTATTGTCAATGCGAGCCTACCCATCTTGGCGCCGGCTTTAAAGAAACTCCTTGGTTGTTCAATATTATCTGCAGATGCTCGTGGATCAGCCAAGGCCAAACGCTCGACCTATGGCCATAGACTACCAGCTCAAGATGAGGTGCCTCTGAAGAGCACAATAAGTAGGTATATGATTATGAATCCTCAAGCTTGACGAGAGTTTCAATAACCTGTTCTCTTTACTATATAGATAACAACCAAACGAATAAAGATGACCGGATTTGCGTTACGAAAGAGTGGCAAGTACATACAGGGACCCCGTCGCACTCTGTATATTCCCAAGTATAGCGGTTCTGTTGGCTATTGGGGGAATAGAGCAATCCGCTGCTTGATGTTTTCGAGATTGTTGTGAAAAAACCTGTTATTTGCCTTCTACTACTACATATATGGGCAATACTAGCTTTACATGTTCTTTATGCTATTCAGAATTGTTTCTACTTGCTTCATGTGTTGCTTATATTTATTACCAAGTCCTCAATACATGTAGCTCTTACTTGCTAGTTATACACAATCAACTTGGTTGTATTATTTGACAAGCCTAATTTTTCTTGATCCCCGCCACTCTATCTTGTAGCTAGTTATCTATACTCCGTACAGAAAAAAATCTTTTACGGGGAAGCTCGAGTACAGTTTTCCTTTAATAAACTTGGGGGCTGATACAAGCGCCGTTACTGCTATGCATCATAATGTATGTAGGAAGATGTTCAACCGGCCTCCCGCAAACAAGGCTGCGCTAAAGCACCATTATCTCGGTGCAATACTAAGCAGCACTGATGCTACTTGACCTATATGGATCTTTTCTGTTGGATATGCTGTTGGTTGTGAACGGTGGCTTAGCCTTGTTAAGAGCAAGAACCTTGGAATGGCACGGCAGTTTGTCGTTTATGATTAATCATATCAGGCTGCGCCACCAAAACAACACCTGTTAGTCAATCCGACACAAAGCTTAGGGTATCTACTCTTGGGCACGCTAGGTCTTGCCAACGCATTTATGTGTGGTGTCACGGGCGGTCCACATGTTGGCTCAAGTGTTCCTGCTGCTTTGGAGCTGTTGACTCATTGATGCATGTCTGGCCGCCTACTGCGAGAATCAGGCAATCTTTCTTGATCAGCTTATGTGCATGAGCAAGGCGGGTACTCCGTACAGAGTAGAGCGATCCAAAGGCACCCCCTCCCACTAACAATAGCATCACTTCTTTCAGTCAGCCTCGGGAGAGTCGGAGATTGTAATGTAGTGCGGGAGGCTTAAACGTCCAATCTAAATCACTATCATGGTACCTTGTAGCTGTATAAATAAGCAGCCACAAGTGAGAAAGGCATATAGGTGGGTTAAGTGCTCTGCCAAGTAAAACCCAACGGACTTGTTTGTTGCCTGTGTCATTACTTTACAAGTTTTGCTAACCAACAACATCAATACTGCCAAAGATCAACAACAGTTCATCGCCTCAACAGTCTAGTATGATGGAGGCATTCCTGCAAAGATCCGCAATCCCGCACTACACGCCAGAATCTCCCAACTTCGGTTTCCATCAAGGGAGCTACTCAGGCGTTCACCAAGATAAAAAAGCTAGTATTGTTGTGCTCCCAGAGACTCCTAAGCAAGTAGCCGAAACTGTCAAGCAAGCTGTGGCTACCAATCTTCCGGTTGTGGTGAGAGGTGGTGGCCACGATCCTTATGGCCGCTGGACTGTTGCCGGAGCTATCCTCCTCGATTTGCGCAACCTCAATAGAGTTACTGTCGATTTCGAAAGTCAGACTGCCCGCGTTTACGGCGGGACGACTATGGTAAAAGTCCTCGAGGTCCTCAAACAACATGGATTTCAAGCTGCTGCTAGCGCGTGTGCTACGGTTGGTTATACGGGATGGGCTCTCGTCGGCGGTATGGGCCCGTTTATGAGCTCTTACGGCCTCGGTGCAGACCAAATCGTCGGTGCCGAGGTGGTAGACGCAAATGGTGAGCTCGTCGAGGCTGATGAGCGTCTGCTCAAGGGTCTACGTGGTGGCGGCGGCAGCCTTGCCATTGTTACCGAGCTTGTCATTAAAATTTATCCCCTAATGGAGATACAAGCAGGCATACTTATTTATGATTCCGCGGACATGCGCAAGACCATCTACAACGTCTTTACCAAGTTTGCTGCGCTGTTGCATGACTACCATGACAAGCTCCCAAGCAAGCTTGCGGTGCTCCCTGGTGTACTGATGATGCCCAATCTTGGACCTGTTGCTGGCGCCATCATCATCTGGAATGGTCCTGCCGATGACGAGTCTAAGGCCTGGATCGGCCGCATTGCAAATTTGGCGCATCTTATGCCGGGAACTCCAGGTGCAGACACTGCCATCACAACCACAACAGCCTATGACTTTTTCACGCACCTGAACACTATGCTTCCTGCTACTGTCACTGGCAAGTGCCACACAGCCACTGTGTCAAGCTTCACGCCTGAAGTTATCGCCAATCTGGCTGAATCAGCTGCCACTATTCCAGCCGGATTTACCGGTGGTATGAACATGCATATTCTTCGCGCTGATAGCCCCTCCTGCTCGGATCATGTTCCCGCCTCTGTCCTTCCCTACCGGAAGCCACACATTATGCTTGAGATCTTGGGCTATGGAAGCGATGAGGAATCGTCTAAACAAGCAGCGAGATGGGCTCTTGAGACTCGAAATCGTTTCTTCGCCAGCGAGGACTCCATGAGAGGGACATATCTCCCGCTCACGGCCCCGGAGTTCCTAGACCTGGATGAAACATACGGTGATAATTTGGCTGAACTGAAAAGGATTAAAGCAGAGGTTGATCCGAATGGGGTTTTCAAGCATACTGTCCCGGCTTTAATCTAGGCGAGCAATAACATATGATGGTTTCTTTAGTTTCAAATCCTTGGGCCAGATTGTTGCAAGATGGGCTAGACCCGAGTAAAGTGGACGAGCTGGGACTAATTTGAAGCGGATATTGCATCTTTAAAGGCCCTGTTGGGTTGTAGCTTTTCGGGGTTTCACAGTACAAGGCTCGTGATGTTGAGCGATTTTTGGATATTTCCGTAGATAAGAGACTGTGGATCTCGGCACCTATCGATTCCCGTTGACACTTTCCTATCGCAGTTAATCTACATTATGCTACAAGCTAGAAGTCAGAATTCATTCGATGGAAGGTTGCGGGTCATCTGACAAAAGTTTAGTCAGGTGGAGGCGAATATCCCTCGTACAGGCCTAGCCCCTGATTCCCCTGATCCTGCAATTTATCGGAGAGACTTGCTGAGGCTGGGTGACGCGTCGATCGCCAAGAAAATCGGACCGATGTAGCTGGGACGATTGGAAAATTGCCGGCTCATAGACTGTGTTTCATGCAATTGCGTCCGACTTTTATGTTGATGGCATGACAGTCTCCACTGGCAGGAGGACTCTACATAGAAGGAGTCTGTTGCTGACTGGTTCTGACAAATTCAGTAATTCATAGTTTAAGATGAGTTTAATAATCTTGGGGATATAAAACCGCACGGGAGAAGCAGTAGTGTTTGTTTCCCAACAAATATAATTCTCACTATCTTTTACCATGTTTCGTCCGCTTGTTTTTATTAGTAGTCTAGCGGCCATTTTGGCCTGTCCCACTCGCCAGATCAAAACCGCTTCCAAATACGACTACATTGTTGTTGGTGGTGGAACTAGCGGTCTGGTTATTGCTAACCGCTTGTCAGAAGATCGCAACGTCTCCGTTCTTGTTATTGAGGCAGGTAAATCGGTGCTCAACAACGCCAATGTCACCGACGTTGGTGGCTATGGACTGGCGTTCGGCACGGATATCGACTGGCAATACAAAAGTGTCAACCAGACCTATGGGGGCAATAAAGAGTTAGTTTTTCGTGCGGGTAAAGCGGTGGCTGGAACTAGTGCTATTAACGGTACTCCCCCCCTCCCAGTTTCTTCGAGGTTGCATACAAGTCGATCTAATCTTATCATCAAGGAATGGCCTACACTCGTGCCGAAGATGTCCAGATTGATGCGTGGCAGACTATCGGCAACGAGGGCTGGACATGGAAGAAGCTGCTTCCTTACTATTTGCAGAGTGAGAAATTAACCATTCCCAGCCAGAGCCAGGTCTCCAAGGGCGCATCCTACAATGCTTCCCTTCACGGCAAGTCCGGTCCTCTGGATGTGGGTTTCTTCGATATCCCTGACAATGACCTTACCGGGATTCTCAATACCACCATAAATGGTCTGGGCATCCCCTGGGTTGAGGACGTCAATGGCGGAAAGATGCGCGGTTTCAACATCTTTCCCTCCACCATCAACGTGGCGGCCAACGTGCGTGAAGATGCCGCCCGCGCCTACTACTGGCCCGTTGCCTCTCGCCAAAATCTACACCTTCTGGTGGACACCTTTGTCAACCGCATTATCTGGCAGGATAAGGCTGACAATAGTGACCACGTTACCGCGTCCGGAGTCGAGGTTACTTTGGCAAACGGAACCACGTCGGTTGTGTCTGCCAACCGGGAGGTTATTGTCTCGGCCGGAGCCCTCAAGTCGCCAGGGATCCTCGAGCTGTCCGGTATTGGTGATGCCACCCTCCTTGAGAAGCACAAAATTCCTGTCCAGGTTAATCTTCCCACCGTGGGCGAGAACCTCCAGGATCAAACCAACGCCCAGTCGGGCGCTGCTATCAAGGCCAACATGACCAGCGCCACACACGTCGTTTACCCCAACGTCTACGACATCTACGGCAACCAGACCGACTCCCTAGCGCTCACAATGCAAAAGAAAATAAAGGATTATGCCAGAGCCACCGCCGTGGTCAGCAACGGCATCATGAAGGCTTCAGATCTAGAGGCGCTGTTTCAGGTCCAGTACGACCTTATCTTCAAGCAGCGTACCCCCATCGCTGAGATCCTCTATAGCGCCAGAGGAGATAACGCCATCTCCTCCGAATATTGGACTCTTTTGCCCTTTGCTCGCGGCAACGTGCACATCTCCTCATCTGACCCTACCGCGATGCCCATTATTAACCCCAACTTCTTTATGTTGGACTGGGATTTAGACAGCATGATTGCGGTGGCCAAGTACATTCGCACCTCGTTTAGTGCTGGACCGCTTGGGAAGCTCGTTGAGGGTGTGACTATTCCCGACCCTGCCGTTATCGGCGATGGTGCCTCTGATGCTGCATGGAAAAAGTGGCTGTTGGACGGGCACTGTAAGTTTCCTGTCCCTGACCAAGAAAAATAAGTCATGGCCACCGCTAAAGTTTACATTGATAGACCGCTCGAATTTCCACCCTGTGGGAACTGCTGCCATGATGCCCCGTGAGAAGGGAGGCGTTGTTGATAACAAGCTGAAGGTGTATGGCACCTCCAACGTCCGTGTGGTTGATGCCTCCATTCTTCCTTATCAAGTCTGCGGTCACTTAACTAGCACCCTATATGCCATGGCTGAGCTTACTGCTGAGTTGATTAAGCACGACTCTGCTTAATTGTAGATACATAGGGGCGATTTTATGCTACTATTAGATCTGTCTTACATAGTTAGAGTGCCTGCTATCGTGTCGAGGCAATTATAACGCGTGGGTTTATAGATCTAATTACTCGTCTTCTCTTTTTGCGTTCCGTATCCTTCCCAAAGCAAGGTCTAGTCTTGTCGTGGGCACGCGCACGCTGGAGTTATCCGTATTGGTATTACAAAATGGTTGCCTTCTTGGACACACAAGTGCAAAAAGGGAGAATCGTTGGCAATGAGGTCAACTAGTGCCAGGACAGCACACATGTGACGTGTCACGGGCATCTACAGACCACCGCCTACTTGCTTATACTTACAATTACTACTAAGAGTCTTAAGGGCAGTGCGCAGGGCGCTATTCAGCTTAGTGAGCGCTTTCTCGACGTCTCCTATAGCTGTGGTAAGTGCCTGGTTGTATTAGCAGCTAGGACTCTATAAGGGTATTGAACAAGAACTAAAGTCTTGGATGAGGTATTCCGCGAGCTGGTCAAGAATTATTACGCTCTGCCCCGAAGCCACGCTCTATGAGATGATTGAAAATCAATCATTACGTGTTTGATTACCTAATAAAGACGACCTTATCAATCATTTTAAGGGCATTTAATCTTTGTTGTACTAAGCCCTGCGATTGGCGACCGGGCATAATGTCATTTATCACTCGCACGATGCAATCTAGCACGAAGTCGCGACCCGGAAAAGTAGGGGCGTGGCACGAGTACTGCATGTGGCTTCAATGTTTCTTTGTTTCCTATTTACGGAGTACCAGCCCTGATAATTCCCTGGAGTCCAGCAAGCCCCATGATGGCAGATCTTTCCCGTTCTAAGACGCACCGGGATCTGCCGGTAAAATAAATGCCGACCTACGTAATATATCACAAATCGTGTCGTGAAAGTCATATTACGCAACGGACAGGACGCAATCCGGTTGGATTAAAATCACTTGCCACGTAATAGTAGCGCGAGCAATAGCTTCACGAGGTCGCAATCTTGATGGTAATGCAGGTCTTGTCACAAATAGGTGGCACCTTCCAACCTTGACTTTCTGTACTCTTGTCTTGACCGCTTTCTATGCCTTGCGCTGCTGCCCAACACCCTTTGCCCTGCCCAGAGCCTGCTTTGAAAGCTGGAAGTCAGCATAATCCGACTCAAATCCTGGTGACTCATCAAGTAGCGGGGTAAATAACTGAGTGTCTTCATGATTGATGTTTTGCAGCAAGTGCTACTGCTCAATTAAGCATATCGACGCTTCATAACGCTACGTATCATACCAGACACTATCCCTGCATTTACCAGTATAGTTAATAAGAAATGCCCTGTGAACAGGATCGAAACGAAGACGGAAAACGCAAAAGCGATGTACCACGTCTCGCACTACAATACAGTCACAAGGACCCCGAAGAATTAGCCCTTCGTCTACTCCGAGCAATCGGGCATGAATGGAACGACAATCAAATACGAATCGTGCCTGTCACAGGTGGCATTAATAACACCCTCATTAAACTAGTTCACAAGCGAAATGATTTAGCTGGCGAGGGCATTCATGAAGGCCCAATCTTATTAAAGGCTTATGGCGTGGGCACAGATATCCTGATAGACCGAGAGCCAGAAACAGAGAATCATGAGCTGCTAATGCGCTTCAATCTTGCTCCCCAACTGCTCGCTCGTTTCGACAATGGCATGCTATACAATTTCATAAAAGGTAGACCAGCCCGCCCGGAAGATCTTCGAAAGCCGGCTGTTTATTTAGCTGTGGCAGGACTGATTGCAGAATGGCACGCCCGAATACCCTGTTTCGCGTCACCAAGAGTAGTAGCTCATGATGCAGGCGGTTCTGCAACAGAATCGAAGCAGACCAAGCCCTCGACGAGTCTGTGGGCAGTTCTGCAGAAGTGGATTGCTGCTCTACCGGTTGGCGCCGAGTTACAACGTGCCAGACGGGCACAACTCCAGGCAGAACTTGACAGGCTTGTTCAACAGCTCGACCAACGGTCAGAACATGGGCCATAGGACGTAACGAGTTTTGCCATGGCCGCCTGCTCTAGACACCAGCTGATGTTTTGCTAGATTGCGATTTGCTAAGTGGCAACATGATTCAAAACCACATGCTACGCTTTTGCAATAACACGATGTCTTGACCAGGAGGATATAACTTACAGACCACAATACAATTATTCAGAATTGATAGTCAACAAGGTTTTGAGTAAATTGTAAAAAGAAGAAAACAAGATGCCTTTTATTCGCTACAACCAATATGTTTGAACATTCGAGCTCATAGTCAGAGTGACAGGTACATACAGTACCCATCTAGAGTGATCAAAAAAAAGAACACGCCCTCCGGGGTGGTGTTGGCCGGGCTTCTGCTCTTGGGGCCAGTTTAAGCCATTTCCATTGACGACACCTCCGCCTCGTGCTCCGCTGCTAAAACCTGTTTTATGCACTTCTTTCAGCGTCAAGTTCAACGCTTGAAGAAAGCTTGCCACCTCGTCTTCCGTGACAATGGTAATACGCAGACACCCATGGCATCCATGATCCTCGCCGCGAAATCTCGTGACGATACCTCTCTTCCGCCGTCTTGACAACATTGTCGGCCATGATTACCAGTCCTGAAGTTAAGGCATATTTAGTAAAGATTACGGTTGGGCTCGGGATGTTGTAGGTTATGCTGAGGTTGCGGAGTAGGTGGGTGACTGGCGTCGTCGTAAATGCTGCTCTGAGACGAATGCTTGCTATACTAAAAGACTTGGACAGGGTTTGGACGATTACCGAGTTTTGCCACTCGGTGACCCATTCAGCCAAAGAGGTAGTCTTGGACGAGTAGTCAATGTACGTCTCTTCAAGAATGACGACTCCGTTCCATGTAGGGTGAGACAGAATCTTGTTCACATCCTCCTTCCGAACAGTAGACCCGGTAGGGTTGCCAGGTGAACAGATACAGACCATCTCTATATTGGACTGCTCGGAAAGGGCATTGTATATAGTCTCAGTGTCAAGCTCAAAGCTCGGTGCCGGTAGAAGAGGCACCTTGACGACACCGACATCGTTGACCTGGGCCGAGATGGCGTACATGATCTACGTGGGCGGACAGACCATGATACGGTCGGTCCCTGGCACGCAAAAGCACCGAATAAGGGCGTCAATGACTTCATTCCCACCAACACCAAGGTAGACATTTTCCGGTGCAAGAAACTTGTCAGTGTGTTGGTGAGTGTTCCTCAGGTTACAGAGGCACTGCTTCAAATCGGTCTGCTGCGGATCAGGATACCGAGTCAAGGTGTTCTCGACAAACACTGGGCCGCCTGAGCACGCCATTGCCCCCAGGACATGATGAGGGATTGCTGGGCCAAATGCATTCTCATTGGCGTCGAGGAATATCTTGGCGCTGTCAATTTTGTTTGTCCTGCGAGCCTTTTTGTGAGTGATGGTAGCATCATGGTTGAAGGGCAGGATTGGCAAACTCACTGCCATGCGTCTTGATATGGCGCCAGACTCAAAATATTAGACCTGGCACAAGTCTCAAGTTTAAAAGGCGCCACTTCTACCAAAGAAGCAGAGACTTGTGATGCACTTGGCGGAAGTTGAGGTGCAAGCTTTTATGCATTGCAGACGGGGAGCTGTGAGTTGTCAACAATCAGCCGAACCCCCTGCATTGGATGTCAATGTTTACAACAAGCAGATTCTGTGGATATCTGGACCAATCACTCTCGATTCAGAGCCCCTCACTTCTGACAAGTCGTCTTCTGGTAGGTGACCTTGTTGATTTTGAACACTCCAGTTGGTCTGGCTGCTGCTCTGGTCAAGTCGGTGCGTTGGGGGAGGCATCGCTCAAAGCCCTCCCTCTGCTCGTGGTGCTCGTATTGGCATGTACCTCAGTCGCCTCGAAGCATCAAGCTGCCACTAGCATGTTTCTGGGCGTGGTTGCATCGTGCCCGTATGTCTGTATTACAAAATAAATTGAGGCTTGGCAAGTTTCGTGGTTGGACATGTTGAGTGGCGAGGACTCGGATTGAAAGCCGCCAGTCTCCCCCTCTCTCTCGTCAGAAAACTTGCAGTCAATTTATTTCAATTCCTCTTTTCGGCCAATGGGGCAAGAAGCTGCTCAATTTAAATGTACATTGTCAGCCGTAAGCGCTGTCTCACCGATCTCCATTTGTTGCATATTTTCTGCAACCCGGCAATTACATCCTATGTACATACTTATATCATATGGTTTTAACTTCAAACAACTTTAGAAACAGACCTTTGAACTGTCGACAATATCCAATAAAAATGGCTACAATGACGAGACCAACAGAGCTTGTTGCGGCACATGGGGCAAGTGAAGCTGAACCGAAGCCGATACCTGATGCTGAGATGCACATTCCGTACACACTCTTTACCAAGGGTGAGAAACGCTGCATCGTCGCCTTGATAACTTTTGCTGGGTGGTTCTCGACCGTAAGCAGCTTCATCTACTATCCTGCCATGTCCATGGTTGCGCGCGACCTCGATACAACCATTGGGCTTGTCAATCTCACGGTTACTTCATATCTCGTCGCCTCCGGTATCGCCCCGTCTATCCTTGGGGATGCGGCAGACACCTTTGAGAGACGTCCCGTCTATTTTGTCACCTTGGCCCTCTACTAGTTCACATCTGCATCCGACCTGTGACAAGGGCTCGATTAGAGGGCTTGGAGCATGAGGGCTCCAATTCAATAATAATTTCGTGCGATGTCAAAGGTCCTGAGTTGCGAGAAGAAAGGAAGGGAATAGAGACTATTATATGTACATGAAAGGAACGCTTATGCCAAGGGCTTTTACCCGGGCACGTGTTTAAGCTGTGTAACTAACAAGTCCCGTATTAGTGAACCCCCTTTGTTGGGCTTCACGATCTGTTGGGCCTTTTCCGTGTAACACGACCCGAACCACCCCCGCGTTGCTCTATGCACATCAACTTTTTAACATGTAGACACAAAGCAGCATTAACACCGAGCGATTTAGCTGTTCTACCAGACTACTTACTAAATAGGCAAATTCGATCCAACGTACAGCACCACTGCGTACCGCGGAACATGTACAAAGCAGCCCGCGAACTTGTTCTTCTTGCCCAACACGATGCGTTTTGATATTTGGATACTAAGCACCAGGAATATGCCGGTGAGTTCTTTACCAACTTTTAAAACAAACAATATCTTGCGGGTCATTTCCACTAAGCTAGTTGCTTGCTCAGACGTGCGGTCAAGCAACGCAGAGTGCCAAGACATCTGCGACATCACACCCCGGATCCAACAAGCAGACTAACCCAATGCATTAACTGGAGAGGAGATAATGCAAAGCCAGTACCACTGAACCTAACTGCAGATTGGAACTTTTGTCCCGTAGGCAATCCACTCACGGGAAAAGAAGCTTGCAACTGGTGGCCGGATCCCGAATCTAGGGAGATATACGCCGCCGACGTGCTGCCAGTTAACTCATCATTTCCATTGAGGAGATAGACGTAAAAGAACATATGGCTTGGGAGTGGGAGCTATCAGCCAAGTTCTCTGCACTTTCCTATCAATGTAACTCCTCATGCCCTCAAGCTGGTGTATTCTTGTAGAAACTCACACCTCCATTCTCGTACAATTTAACGTTATCCAAAACATTCTATACAACGCGATCAGTCTTCACCATGCTTAAGCTGACTGCTTACGGTGTATTGGCGTCCTTTCTTATTGATAATGTTCAACCCATCCCAGTTATGTCTGGTACGCCTACTGTGTCTATCGTGCCGGCTCGCGGGCTTGATAATTGGCAGAACACTCTATCCAGTGACACTCGTCGCCGGCTCGACGTAGGTCTGCAACATCTAGACGACAAGAGTTATCCGGGACAAGCTTTCCGAAATGACACTATCATGCGGTGAGAAACTAACATAATAGCGATATATTTATAGAACAAGCTAAAGAAATTGGATCGCACGGCGATGGGTACCTGACAGGTTACTGGAATTCCTCAATGAAGCATGGAGACTTCTGGGCTGTGACCAAGCCATTGGCAAGCCAAATTTTATTGAACGTGGCCAGTCTAATGGGTTCGGGTTTACTCAGAGTACCTTCCATAAGCTTTATTGTCTCGCGAACCTCCGAATAATTCTCGTTCGCCACATTACTGGTAGCGGCAACAAGATGACACGCGACATAAATACGCACACTATGCACTGCTTGGTAAGCACTATCCTTCACTGCGTTGGAGGCAAGTTCCGTAGCAAGACATTCTGTATCTGGCTGCTAATTTACCCCTTAATCGTTAGGAATATATTCGATGTCGTGAGCTGGCACACCCTGATTTGACTGAGGAGTCTATTGACACTGTCGATTACGAGGGCATGGGGATCCATGAGGCCTGGGACTTGGGATGTCAGTAACGTAGATGCAGTGTCTCATCACCTTTTGCAATTCAAGTCGCAGTGCGGCTAGGATTAGACGCACTAGGGTGTGTTCCCGTGTGTAAGGAGTTGTGAACTACAGCTACTGTTATGCTTCTAGTCGCAGGTGTGCACAAAACAAGCAAAAGTTATTTTGCTCAAACTTCTGAGTATACATGACTTCTCAGTGAAACAGTTTCCGCTATATAGCTAGAGAGAAGCGATAGCTAAAGGCCTTGAAAACGGTTTTGCATCAGTTGACCGTCTCCTCGTGTGGACTTGGTGAGACGTTGCTCTCATGGCCTTCCACGAAGCACTCTAATTGTTTGTCTCACATATAGAAATGAAAGTCATGTCTTAGCTCCGCAAAATCATTAGCATCCCCGAAAGTACTAATAGCGCTGTCTAGTATTTACCCGTTCAATGGAACACGACTTCAGTGATCCATGTTCACTTGCTCCACCCAACTCCATCGATTTCGGCCCAGGCCTGCAATTCCTGCCGCTCAAGGCTAAATACATAATAAATGCAACAGTGTGTTAGTTACAAAGGTTCCGTCAGCGCCACAAGGGACGCACTTTAGCTGGATCCCTGCAGGGAATCACGAATATTATCGCCCCGGACCCATCCAGAGCGGGATCTTTTCTAGACTTGAGCGCCGAAACAGAGTGCTGAAGATGACAATGCATACTTATCCTTGCATTGACGTACATCAGGCTGCCTCGGGCGATGAAGTAGATGGGGGGTCGAGTGGAGCGAGCGCGCTTATAAGCCTACCATTTTGCGTCGTTTCAAATCAATCTCTCCTAATTTACCTTCTTCTTTGTATTTGCAGGATTTACCCTACTTTCCTTTCAGCTTCCTGTCATTTAAATCAGTGTCTTCACTTAAAGATGGTTCTTAATGTCAACCAAGGGGGCTTTCAGCGGCGGCTTGCTGTGGTTGAGCAAATCCTGCAAAGCCATGACCTCCAGGTTAGTGAATGTTGTTGCCACGAGGCAGCATTTGACTGCCCATTCGCTAATTGCGCTTCTTGTAGGCTTCCAACATCTCGACTCTGGCATACAGTGAAGAATACCTGTATCCATTTAATAACTACCTGTTTAAAGTAGAGCTAGCAACTCCAGCCCTATCCTCCTCGTTCCCAGGCACGCAGCCTGGCACCACTCAGGCTCCGTCCGATGGCATATCTGTTATTGTTATCAAGCTTAGCAACCCGGCGGCCACTGGAATCAACAATACCAACCGCGTAGAGAATGACGTAGCGGTGCAGCATCTTGTTCGCCAGTCCATGGCGCATGCCGGACTCCCCCAGTTAGTCCCAGCTATTTACGCCTGGATGCCAACCACAATCACCAATGCCGTCAATGAAACGAGTTTCGGGTGGATCATATCTGAACTAAGAAGTGGTGTTGACTTGGACTCTGAATTCTCGTCACTCGAGATGCAGGATAAGGAGCAGATCCTGGAGCAGATGGCTAACGTTCTGAAAGCAATTCAGACGGCCGAATTGCCAGAAGGCGCTACAAAATTTGGCGGGGTTACATTTGACTCCGAAGGACGAATTGTGAGCGGACAGGCGCCTCTCCGCAAAGGCGAACCCGTAAAATCATATGCCGAATGGAGGGTTAGCAAACTGCACGGGCAACTCCAAGAAGCCGCCCAGAGCCCGGTGATTCAGGGCTGGAAGCATAATGGCGTGGACGCGAGGATTGAAAAGTTCCTTGCCGCTGATAGCCCCGAGAAAATTCTCAGTAACGTCGACCTGCATCAAAAGAACTTGATACACGGAGACTTCAGTACGTATACACCGTTTCAGGGTAGCCATCTGTCGACTGACAATGTCACAGCGACGAACAATATGCTATTCGACAAGGACACCAAGAAATTAACAGCTGTTCTGGACTTTGACTGGTCTTACATCTCCAATCCTCTTGACGAGTTCATGGGTAGCCTTCAAGATATTGGTGGAAATATCCGCCACGAGGATAAGAAGATCGAGGCGGCGATCCTCTCTGGCGACTTTACATGGCCACCCCCTAACATAGATAAGGAATCCGTCGAGCAGTGGCAAGTTGCCAAGGCGTGGAATACGGCAATGAAGAAGTGTGGGGTGGTATCTCCGAGTGACATTCGTGGTGTGGACGAGATCCGCGATCTCCTCCACTTGCAAGCACTACTTTGTCCATACCAACTTGGCAACGAATCCATGCTCAAGCAGTTTGACGAGAAGAAACGAGCAGAGATGCGGGCAAAGACGGAAGCGGAATTAATACAGTGGCTAGAGAAGCATGGTTTTTAGCATTGCATCCTTGGGCTTAAGGGTGGGTTAAGCTATTCTTACTATACAGTATCTCCAGTAGAGCTAGGTACACACATGTGCAGGTTTGTCATCCACGATGACAATTGTCCACCGACATCAAAGCAAACTATAGCCCCAACCAGACTCTTCCACCCCAACCCTAGGCCACACTCGACATGATGGGGCGTGGATTCGCTCCGCCGAGGACTGCAGGATGCTACGGATGCTAGACAAGACAAGAACTCTGCGGCCGCTTGGGTGTAGGCACACATCTTGGACCAGCCGGTTTGCAATACGTGCTCCGATGAGGTTGCCGGAGTGGAAAGACACAAAGGCCGCAGCCTCCAGGAAATGGCCACCTTGGGAAGGAGCGTTGAGTCGGAATGCTCCATGTCGTCCACCAACATCCAACATGCCTAAGCCAAGTCTCATCGTGCAGATGAGGATATTACAGCTCGGTTCAATATTGACGCGGTGTCGGTGGAAGCATCATCCCTCGAGGCACTACGGGGCTTTCTGTTTCCTTACTACCACCGACCTCCACGGAGTATTTAGAAACCCATCTATGTCTGGTTCCACGGCCGGCAACTACATTTATGCCGCTATATCCATTTCAGGGAGGCCTTTTTGGACAGGATATTCATGTTTATATCGCATTTCCCTGTATAATATTTCTTAAAGAGATATTCCTGACCGAGGAACAGCACGCCCTTTGGATTAATAGAGTTGTTCTGCCATCGCAACGTAGCATATTACCTCCTGCGTCTATGCAATACTTCCCGGCGGCTTGGGCCATCGGGGCGGGTATCATGCGAGCGAATCATAACGAGCACCGAACATGGGATGTCCCAGGTGCTAATCCTATTCGTTACGCTGTGCAAGAGGCGCACCTGTCTGCGTTATAGTCGGCCATGTTATCACAATTGTCAGACCCGCGCCTCGCCATGTTTCGGGGCATGTTCATCGCTCTCGGAATATATGGAACTAAGCTGTGCTGGAACGACGCATCCTTTTTCACACTGCGTACTCATTACTCTCAGAACTGGACAAGAGTACTTATCGTGCCTACCTTGTCCCTGAAAAGGCGTACTTCGATGTGGGAACGGAGGCCCTCTAGAGGCCTGCTCGAGTCCATTGGTGGAAAACGTGTTGCTAGCAGCACTGGCTGAACTAGGCAGATCCAAAAATGCATTTTATGAAGCGTATTTATCCTGTAGGGGGCACCCGATATGCTATATTTATAAGTATACGCCCAACACAAAAACATTTATTCCATCCTTATATAATGTATGCTCAGCGCTATAAAAGCTACAAAGAACTCTTTAATTCAAGAAAAACTTGTCCCTTTACAAATAAAAACACCGAGAGTATACTTATTCCCTAAAATCGACTCCGGTTTTGGTCCAGGGCCGGGGGGACAGATGGCCGGGCGGCGTACGTCAAAGAGTTGGTTGTCGAAGCTGGAAAGAAGTCTTACTTGAAATTGAAGCAGTGTTTTGGTTTGGCTTTTCGTGACTCCCATGGAATAAGACTACGGACTCACGAAGAGTACCGGGCTCAGCTCGAAGTATTCGAGATCCTCAACCTAGACACTTCTTGCGGCCAAACAGAGCCTCAGCCTTACTTTTCCATACCCACCACTGAAGCCGTCGTTTATTTGGGATGGGAATTGAGCCGTTGGCTCGGGGAACTAGACGCCAGCGTCAGGCGTCACGGGTACTATGCTTGCTAGAGTCATCAGGGCTGTAAGGAATTATATTGCGTCAGGGCATTCGAGCAATCTTTATAAGGCTTTGTACTCGAAAAAATAAGGCATTCAGTGGCTCGAATTTAGATTAAGAGAAACCATGACAAATACCGGGATGATTTGGCTGAAGCACTCCATATTAGACCAGGAGCTGTTGCAATTTCATGAGACAATTGAGAAGCAAATTCGCTTTTTCATCCCAGATTCAAGACAAACCTACAAGAAGCGCCTAGGCGACGTGAGTGCTGTTATAAGCCTTTACGACGGGATTCGGGAAATTGCCGAGAGTCCGCAAGGAGACGGCTTAGCAGGGGCCACAACCTCAATCGCATCCGGCGCATCTGCTTCTTGGCTCTAACTATAGAGATGTTGAGCCACGGCAAAAATAAACAGCATTCACTATCACTTAAGGGCCTGGAAGGGTTTATTACTGTCTGCCAGTCGGCCACGGATACAGGGGGCGGATATATGTTCCTCGGTCCCATAGTGTTTGCAAAGCAATCGAGCCGATGATGGGTATAGCAACTTGAGCGCTTGGAGTTCTATCTCCAGCTCATTGTTCCTGCAACGCATCAAGTATCGCTTAGCGGTAATATCTCGATTTCTTGCGTCGTATTCAGACGCGTTGGAGTCGTTGTTCGGCCGCCGTCCAGTACGTCAGGGGATTCTGGACCATCTTCATCATCATTGGCAGATGTTTTGCTGCCCACTTGAGTGACAAAACTAATGCCAATTCCTGACTGCGCCTGCGCCTGTATCTATAGAAGTCGATTATTTATTTGAGCGATCATTAAGTACGCGATATCTAGATCAGCTTGAAATCGTCCTCGCATAAAACCTAGAATACAAGAAAAGTTCAGTTCTTGGTAAAAACAATAAGATCTAATAAACTAGCATTAATCTTTTATAGTAGCATAGTCTAATAGCCTTTTAGTTATGTTAGCCATTCTCGGCAGGAGCCAATTGTATCAGAATAGGCATTCAAATATTCCAGGAGAACTAAGTCAAGTCTTTTACAAGCCCCTGTTCAATTAAACAGGCAGCTATAGCCTTAATTTGCTGAACTTCCACAAGCCCGACTAACCCGACCTCTAAATTGGTGCCTGGCCACACGACTAAAGAAAAGACATCACTACTCGATTGATGAACCCAGTTGACCGGCCCGGTTAACTGCAAGATCTCGCCTAACTGTAGATTCTCCTGGCCATAACACTCGTCGTCTTATTCGGTGCATGACTCGACTTGAAACTTGATTAATATGCTACATGAATTAGTATATTAGCAGCTGAAGATAACCTAGCTAGTTGAAAGCTAGCCTTAGGTGCATTGAGCGGGCTTCTTGTTATCTGGGTTTCTGCATAAAGAGGCTAGTTGATTGTATTTACTTTGCCCAATTAAGGGTGAAACGGCCTAATAATAAATTACTCGTATACTCGTAACGCAGTAGTAGTTATAATAGCAACAGGTGCATGGATCTAATGCCAGTACTACGGTATTCATGCAATAATAGACGGGAACCTGCAGGATATCGCTTTTAATATTAGGGACTGATACACCAACTGTATATATAATAGTAAAGACTTGGCTCCTATGTTATTTATCAAAGTGACAAGAAAGAGAGGCGTAAGACCAAGTCGCCAGATCCATGACACGAATAATAACACCGAGGCCCCGGTAATGCCTTACAGACTGCGGCCTGACTCGGGGCCTGATATAAAAAATGGGCAAGAACTGAAATTCCTAATTTAACGCATGAAATATATATAAAATAAGTGTTTTACTAAAATTAAGAGGCAACTAACATGGAATTATAAGTTGCTAATCTTCAGAATGCATAAAATCGTGTCGCAATGCATATTAATCTTTTCAACGAGGGACCCTTGGCAGACGCGGAAATGCCTGCAAAAAGCTTGGATGCTAAGAAATAATGGAAACCGTGGCTTTTATTTGTACTGAATTAGCATGAAAAAATCACTGCCAATTGTGTTTTGATCAACCCGCTCCTTCCCTGACCCTAACCTACTACCCTGTTGAAATAGGTGGGTAGTTTTACTATAGTAAATTGGCGAACTTGACACGTTGGCTAGTGTCAGGACACTCCCCTTGACAAGACAAGTTACGTAATATAAAGACACCTCTCTGATCGACTTTAAACTATGCGGGTATAAATATTACGCGCTACCTAGCCACATCTTATATACAGTAAATACTACTTGACTTTAAGTAATTTCAGTCAGTTTACTACAATCTTTACAATGGCGCGCAGGATTGCTACAACACTAGTGGTTGCGCTTTTTGCTTCTTCTACAATAGCAGCAACCCTTAATAAGAGGATTACATTTGGAGAAGACGTTCAAGATTATGAATCGACATCTACGGTTAGTATCCATTTATACAGTAATAACTTTACCCAGTGTACAGGCAGTATAATCAATGAAAATACTGTTATTACTGCTGGTCATTGTGGCGACTTCAGCAAGGCTCAGGATGTATATGTAAAGATAGGAACGAGGGTAAGTGTTATTGACAGTTTTATACCTATATTTACTAGGAGACCTAGTTTCTTTGTATACCTAGTACAATCTTTACAAAGTGGCATAAAGTTAATCGAGATATAGTTTTTGTTTGAAGGTGGACAAGATTATAATGGTGCGAAAATTTTGGTGCACCCGGGCTATAAATTCCAGCAACCTTTTTATATAAACGATATTGCCCTCTTCAAATTATCAAAGCCAATTGAGAAGCCTGGGACAGTTGGCTTTATAACTCTCCCGCCGGAGAATTCCCACCCTGAAGTCGGCACTAAAGCAAAAGTTCTTGGTTGGTAAGTGGCCTTGGGCTTAGTATTATATAATACAGACAGAAGACTAGACACTAACTTACTGGGAAGGGGCAGCATATTTTACGATCCAATTACTAAAGAGTTTGGCCCTATATCTCACAGAATTCAAAAGGGGATCGTTGCACTTAAATCTTGCCCGGAGTATATATTCCGGCTTACAAAGCAAAAGCTATATTGTACTGGGAGCAAGGAAGAGGCGAGTCCCTGCGTAGGTGACAGCGGCGGTCCTCTCATAAGCGGAAACGTGTTGATCGGTACGGTGTCATACAGTGTTAAGGGCAAGGACGAGCAGTTCTGCAATAATACGGCGACGTATACTCGTATTAGTAATTATGTGGACTGGATCAAGAAAAATTCCTTGTAAGGCAGTGGATATATCGTGTGGCTAGAGGCAACGATAAGTTATGGACTTGGAAGGTCAGCCAGGCAGTACTGCAGCTAGGCCGGAAACCGAATATGAGTATGTCACGTATGTACATAAATCGGGATATAGAGTTGCGCCTCGTTACCATTCATGGCCATGTGACGTGTAGCACTAGAGAGGATGTTGAGGCGGTATCTTGTGAGAATGGATCCCGTGCACACAAGAATATCCGACTAGATGATTCGATAGAAATAGCAGCTTGATCTTGTTATAGGCCAGCGGCGGTGTATTGCATTTTATAAGGCAAAGGATAATAGGAAAGTGCACGAATAATCCGCCTCGAATATAGTCTTCACCGGCGAGATTTCGCGATTATAATCTATTTTTTTTTAATAAGTGAACGTCGAAGTACGTATTATCGCAAATAGCTACCAGTTGACATTTGTCAAGTACATATAACCATTATCAGAGGACGTTTTTTCATTCAATAACGCACCTTGGAGGTTGGCTGGATATGTGCTTGGTTCTGAAGACGTGGTTCGGGTGGTTGCGGCGTTCGCATAACGAACAAGCCAAAGTTCAGTTGAATGGGCTCGTCACAGTCACGTCCTACTTCAGTCGTCACGTTACAACAGGACCAACAGGTATTTCGGATGGACGGAGAAAATATTATAATTATACGCTCTTGAGAGTCTAAGTCTATGAGCCCCGGGCCTAGGCCATGAGCCCCCGGTTGTTGCTGTGTTCGGTATCTTATCGTTGGGGGCTCAACTCTATAACCACGATGGCTCTCTGACTGTCAGCATCACTGCAGGATGAGTGGGCTCTTAGCCCCAATTTGACTCGAGAATATGTCTCCAGCTACCGGACGCAGTACCCTCCATCGACGAGAATATCCGCCCCAGTAGTGTAAGAGCTAGCATCGCTGACGAGGTAAACAAAGGCACCCTTCAACTCCTTGGGATCCGCTTGGCGCCCCATGGGAATCATGCTGTTCCAAGCATCGAGGATGTCATTCCCAATGCCTCCTGCCAAGCCTGTATCAATGTACCCTGGTGAGATACTATTGACCCTTGCAAACCCCCGCCACTCGTTGGCCAGTGTTTTGGCCAAGTGAATACAGCCTGCCTTGGCGACACTATAGCTTCCAAATTCGATGGGCATAGCGGCGACATGCCCGCCGATGCTGGCATTAATCACAAAGGAGCCATGACCCTGCTTTCGAAAGTGAGGCCCAATGACTTGCGCACAGTAGGCCGTGCCGTTGAGGTTAAGGTTGATGATTCTGTCCCAGTCTTGCTTGGAAGCATCAAGCATGGTGCTGTGATGGACAGCTCCGGCATTTGCAATGAAAGCGTCAACTTTGCCAAAGTCCCGGATCACATCATGGACAAGCTGCTCGACACTGGCATAGTCGGATATATCGCAGCGGTATGCTTTAGCTTGAACGCCGTAGTTGGTTGTCAGGTCGGCGATGTTGGCATCAGCTTCTTCCTTTCGCGACGTGTAAGTTATGGCAATATTGGCGCCCACTTCTGCGCAGCCTCGGGCCGCCTCAATACCGATACCCTGAGGGCCCGAGGCGCCGGTGACAATGACTACCTTGCCTTTTAGACTGAGAAGGTCAAGAAGACGGTGGGCGGCGGGAACATTGAGAGGCATGATGGCTGCTTACTTGCTCTTGCTTCTAAGGATGGGCATCCTAAGCGTCATAAGACTGGACGATGCAAGTATATATGTATTCGCATCAGCCCGGGTGAATTGATATAAAGACTGTGGGCGGATTTAGGAAATATTCTTTCCTGCGTAAATCCTGCGCGCTCGCCCCATAGCCGGTAACGCGATAATAGAGTTCATGCAAGCTTCAAACGTTAACAAGTGACGGTGGGCCGGTTAAGTCCGAAGACTCCGAACGGACCAGACGACGGACCGCATGGACTAGACTAAATCAAGGGCCATGGCGCTTCCGCCAACTCGGCGGAATAATTCAGTCACTTCAATGTTTCATCCATCCGGGCATCAATCGACCCCGCGCCGATTCCTCTTCTGTCCCTCCACGCGACGGAGTTGTCATCCAACAAGAAAAGCCATACCTCCGAGGATCGCCTGCAGCATGGACGTCATCAACGTCCGGCCCCCGTCCCGCGCGCCAGAGGCCGACAGGCCAAGGAAGCGAAAGCTTCGAAAAGGCACGCGAAGCTGTTGGGAGTGCAAGCGGCGCAAGGTCCGTTGCATTCCATGCTCCGAGGAAGGGGATGCGTGTCTCGGGTGCAAGCGCCGGGGTGCTCATTGTGTCAGCCAAGATGGCCCAGTCCCGGACGAATTCTCCCGACCAGCCGACAAACACACAGAAATGGCAGAGCGCATGGAGAGAGTCGAGGGACTGCTAGGGCGGCTCGTCCAGGACGTTCCTGTTTTGCGTCGCAGTCCTGCCGCGGCCCAGTTGGACACGGCGGAGAGCAACTGTTCATCTTTGCAGGTCACGCCACCGGTTCGTCTCGCGTCACAAGTGAGCAGTGAACGCTGCAGTCTGACTTTTTTCTCCTTCTCTTTGCTAGGCCTCTTGTGGACATCGGGGCGTACGTGCAACTCACAGTTCGGAGCCAGCTTTCCAGACGACAGAATGTCATCCCCCGACTCCCGTCCCCGATGCCTCTTACACGCCCAAGCTTGGACAGATATCGGCTCTTCTCTACGCAGCGCTCCCCTCGGCCAAGGATTGCCGGATTGTTTGTCAGCACCGCAAAGGCTTCGCAGTCTTCTTGCATCAGATGCTGATTCGGCCATATTCCGAGCTGACCCGCGAGGACTATGAGCCGGCCGCAAACCTAGCAACCTTGCCCGCGCCCAGCGCTCATCCCGTTCTTCTTGCTCGCCATATGCTCATGCTTGCCGTATCTCTCCAACATGTCCACTCCGACTTCCAGGATCCAGCCTGCGGGCTCTCAGAGTCTCCGTCCGCCATGATGGAAAGACTGTTCAACACCGCCTCCAGTCTCGTTACTGCCAATGACCATCTTATGCTCTCTGTGGAAGGAATAGAGTGTCTGTTGCTGGAGGGCTCATTCCAGGCAAATAGTGGCAACTTGAGGCGAGCATGGCTGACCTTCCGCCGTGCCGTGGCATTTTCCCAACTGATAGGGCTGAACGCCAATGCTCAGACCCCAACCATGCTCGATCCTGCCACCAAGGCCGTGCCACAATTCATCTGGTTCCGCATTGTTAGCATGGATCGGTACCTATGCCTGATGCTTGGCCTGCCCCAGGGCTCCCTTGACGATAGCTTTGCAAGCGAGTCGGCTCTGGCCAGCGATACTCCCATGGGACGTCTCGAGCGGATGCATTGTGTAATAGCTTCTCGCATTCTCGACCGCAACCAGCGAGGCCTAACTACGTCCCACGACTTGACCACAACACGAGAAATCGACCTCGACATCCAACGGTTGGCGCAATCCATGCCCCCCCGGTGGTGGCTGCCCCCAAACTTGGCCAACCTCGCAAGCTGCGGATGTCGCGACGTCTTCTCCGAGACGCTCCGACTCATCAACCAGCTGCTGCACTACGGCCTGTTGAACCAATTGCATCTACCATACATGCTCCGCGCCTCGCTGGATCCCAAGTACGTCTACAACAGGGTCACCTCGGTCACCTCCAGTCGTGAGATGCTGACGCGCTTCATTGCCCTTCGCTCCTCCAACTTGCTTGCCTTGTGCTGTCAATCTATAGATTTCTTCACCCTCACGGCAGCCATGACCCTCATCTTGGCTCACATTAACGCCAATCAGCATGTTGGCCATAGCTTTATAGCTCATCAGCGCTCCAGTGATCTTGCCATGGTGGAACAAGTCATCGACATTATGCAACGCGTCACCGAGCTTAATACCGATCCCCTCCCCCACAAAGCAGCACACCTTTTGGCCCAACTGCTCGCAGTCGAAGGCCACGCTGCGGAGGGATGTACGTATAGCACACAGAGTGTCGATGCAGCCGAGAGCGTGTCTCCGTCCCGGCTGAGTCTGACCGAGGGCAGCCTTGGCACAGAAGCTCCGCATGCATGCTTCAGTAATGACTCCTCCGTATTGTACATCCATATTCCACACTTTGGAACCATCAAAATAGCTCGCGAGGGGCGCATTTCTAGGGAGCCAGCAATTTCGGGCTGGCCGCAGGTCTCTACTGACCGTGACGACGAGCGGCAGCCTCAACGCAGCAGCCCAATAATGGAGGCGCCATCAAACAGCAACTCAGCAAGAATACTTGGCTCTGCCGATGGCCCAGCTCTCGATCCACTCGTTCATGATACAGTCGCTATGGCACCGAGCACCACGGATCCCCAGCCAACACAGCGTCACCAATTTCACTCATCATTTTCAGGCACTGCCCACGCACTCATGCAACAGCAGCATGCCGGACAATCAAGCATGGCTCTTGACACAAATAATTGGGTCTTGCAAGGCGTGAATGTCTTCTTTGACAGCTTGATGCAGGGAGCCGACGGAGGAGATGCGGATATCAGATAGAGCGTGTGATAAACGAGCAACTAGATGACCCGATCTATGGACTAGGCTGCTTATCCCGACTCATTTGTGAGCCATGAGTTAACGGGAAGGAGGTGAAACTTCGCTCCGGTGACCGTTGCCCAATTTTTGAACCCTCAAGCTCACATGCCGGGCAGCAATCAGAAACGCCGTGCACAACAGCATGGACGAGCCTGCAAAAAGCTGCGCGGCCAAATATTCACCATTCATCATGCTGATCAACTGGCCACCAATTGGAGGGCCAACCAAGCTAGCGAAGCTGACAACGGAGAACACCATGCCCATTCGAATACCCAACTTACTCATATCCAGCGTCAGGGAACTCAGGGCGGCAGGAAACAAACTCTGAAGGCCACCAGTTGCAATGCCACATACACCAGTCCAAGCATAGATACCAGTGACGTCGTGGACAGCTGACCAGCAAAACAAGAGAATACTTGTACATGCAGCAACGGGGATGAATAGATTGATTGTGCCGACCCTGTCGGCTAGACAGTTCAGCCCCAGGCGGCCAATGATACTGATTCCGTTGAGGAGCAAGAGTAAATTCAATGATTGTGCATAGGAAAATGTCGGGTTGACGTCCGTACGGGAGAAGGAAGCAACGAAGAATAACGAAAAGTAGAGGCTAAGAAGGCACTGCAAGTGGGATATAAAGTTAGGAGGTGGATTCCGATTGCGTTGACTTGTACAGGGAAGGTACTTGCAAAAAATGATGCTATGGTGTAAAATACATATGACGTCTCTTTCAACGCCATCCAGTCCAGCAGAGGGCCAGGTCTCCGAGGTGCGATACGAGGGCGCAGCCAGATATTCACCATGATAAGCAATACAAGCTGGATAAAGCCGATTATTCGCATGAGCCACGGGAATCCAAGGGATGGGAGCAGCTGGCGAACTACGGTGGGATATATTAGGCCACCCGTAGCTGAGCCGCAAGCCGCGATGCCAATGGCAGTAGCTCTTCTCTTGTCAAAATACGTCGACAAGACTGTAAGCATGGGGCAGAACAGACACCCGTTGCCGATACCTACAGTAACCCCCAGCGTGAGGAAAAATTGCCAGAATCGGCAACAAAATGATGAGGCAAATATCCCAACGAGAGTCGATGCTGTTCCGAGGAGGAGTAGGGGGCGGAAGTATCCCTCATCTGTCAGACGACCTGTGAAGGTTCCCAGGAAGAAGAGCAGGAATACTTGCATGGAGCCTATCCAGGAAATATCGAAGGGTTTACGTCCGAGTGTCTCGACAAAATAGGCCTGGAAGGCCCCGAAAGAATTGGCAAAACCCCACGTATTCATAACCACAAAGTGTGAGCAGAGGACTTGGTATGCCGTACAAGTCAGCCTAGAGAATAAAGCCACGAGCGCGCTTAGCACTATTTTCCAATGTATATTCTCACCGGTTATCCACGCCCTGATGCCTCCATCTGGGGCAGGTCCAGAGTCACCAGGATCTATTGCATCTCGGCCAAGAAGCTGGCCGATAGTTTGTTTCGTACGACGAACAGTTCCATGTCGTGAATTCCAGACACAATTGTCGCTTCCAAGGTCTTGGTCCGTAACGACGTTGCCATGGCCCCGATGTTGAACCATTTGGGCTGGCGTCATGCTCTTTTACCAGACATCTCAGTAATGAATGAATACATAATTTTGACATATTCTTATGTATTCATTGTTCCACCGTTATATTCATATGTATTGTTAGGCTTATGAATTATTATGAATATAGTCCTGAAGGGTCGGCTACGTCGTCGCTGCCAGTAACATCAATGATTTCGTCGTCCACGGCGACGTAGAGTTTGCGGATCAAGTCATTCTTTACCCAATCACCTAGGCATTGCAGCCCCTCAACAGTGCCGGGCGAGAGCCGTGCCCTGTCCCAAGAGATGGTCCGCCTTGTGCAAGAGAATACCCGTTCTGGGTCATCTGACATCGCCGGCACACTGAGCACGTCTAGTGCCATTTGGTGCAAGCGTGGGTACTCCATCCTTTGTTCTTCTCGGCACCACCATTCAAGCGGCGTTTTTGTCATCATGTGTCTCGGCGGAGAATTGACGAATTTTTCGAATTCATCCTCATCGCCAAGTGTATCCAAGACGCTCATCGATTGCTTGATTCGCTCGTACGGAGTAGCTTCCCGTCGTTCGTTACCCGAACAAGCCAACTCCGACGAGAGCGGCCGGTCTTTGTATTTCGCCCAAAGGCGCCGTGCGCCATCAATGGCCGTCTGCTGCCATTCCTCGGCCCAATGGCGATCAAGGTACCTCCGGCGCTTTTCTGGGTGGAGCAATAATGCCGTGGCATATATGGGATTTTTGTCGCTCTCCTCGTAATACTTCGAGAGAACCCACCAGCCCATATGCACGGAATTAACCATGTGCGCGTTGTCCACGTATTTGACCTGCTTCACTATCAGCGAAACTCCCAGTAATCGATCACACTGTTGGTCCTTACCTTGGCATCCTCAAACTGCTTGAAAAGAATATCCATATTCTCCAGCACCTGATCGATTGATGCCCATTCCATTTGCTGTTCCAGGGTGGCCTGGTAAAACGGCTGTAAGAACTCATGGGTCATTTTGAGTATTAGCCAGTCATCATGGGTAAGGATGTCACCATCCAGCTCATTGTGGTACTGATTCAGGAATATTGACAATGGACCTTCCTGGCTTACGGCCGCATCAAGCAATTTGAACCATGAGTTCCAGCGAGTAACATTGTCAATCCCGAGTGCCTTTCCTGCAACATCATCCCATGCGTCATTACGAACCGTGGAGTTACGAATAAAGACTGCAATGTTATGGAGTTTACCCAGAGGGCCGATACTCCGCCAGCCTGCAGCGTCATTGCGTTTCCTACGTTTGCGGTGCGTTGTTTGGCTAGTAGTAGTTGAGTGCAGCTGGTCGTGCAACGCCTCCGCAACGGTTACGTCAGTCGTCTCATCTTGCGCCTGTTCCATTGCCGCCTGCAGCGCGTTCTTGCTAGTTGCAAAGAGAAAGGCTTGGAGGGACAAGTTAATGATGTGACCTACGCATCGCGTTCGAGACGATACTGCATCAAATGCAACGCCGTACTCCTCTGATAGCTCAAGAGCAAGCTGGCGGAGACAAGTGTCGTTCTTTGCGTCATTGTCCCCAGTGAAGTAGCCTACTCGGTGCGCCAGGTTGTAATTTCCGATAATCTTCATCAGGTGCGGTGTCATAGCCGCGCCAGCGTGAGAGTGGCGGAGGTTTGGGAGTCCTAACAATGCTTTGCGAAGGTTGTATCCCTCGTCAACCCATTGTGCGTGTACAGCGATATACGCCTTGCGCTGAGGAGAAGACCATACATCCATGGCAATGTGTACGAGGCTCCGGGACCTATCCAGCCATTTCTTTACAGATTCCTGATGCGCAGTGTAGGCCCGATCCAAGTCCGCTGCCACGGTGTTTCCAGAGTCGACCAGGAGCTCTTGAACGGCGGGATTTACCGCAGATAAAAGTGCCTGGTATTCTGGCCACGTTGCAAAGTTCAGCGGCAGGTGCCTACGGGCAGAGAGGAGCATTTGTGCCTCTCGAAAGGCATCGGCATTGATGACACCGCGTAAGGTGTTCACTTCATTCGCCCTGGCCTGCTGCATCTGGTTGGCGCTCGTCCTTGCGAATGCATTTTCTATGGCAAGTTGGCGCTTGGTTTGGGATTTCGAGTCCTCTCGAACATGTATGTGATGCGCCTTCTCGAGGTGATAGCGGGCGTTGCCAGATATGTGTGTTGACCACGAGGGACTACAACAACGCGTGCAGTAGTGGAGCAGTCTCCCGCTCATCGTACGTGGTTCGTCGCCTTGAGCCCCTCGAAAATGATCCCACGTGGATGTCGCTCTTAGTTTTCTTCTCTTGACGGCATGCTGAGAGGAAGATACCTCCGATTCGGACAGAGTGCTGGCAACTTGCGAGACACTGTCTGACGGCAGTACGGAGGAAAAGCTTGATGCGGCGTTGGATTGGGGCAGTGAGTGTATGTTGGCCATTTCTGGCTGCGTGGCGCGTGTAGTGACGCCGCGGTGTCGGTTGCTGGAGGTTCAAAATTGCCCAACGCGAGGCTTCATTCAGAATCGCGGAACAAGCAGCGTAACCTTACGCGTCAGACAGCGGAACCTGAAACTCGCCAAATAGATACCTTAGTGGGTCCATATTCTTAAGACTTCGTAATATGTATTCATAGGCGGCGTCTATATTTTTATCCTTATGCATAAGCTTAACAATAATTATGCCATAAGCAAAGAATATATATTCATTACTGAGATGTCTGTCTTTTACAGAGAAAAAGAGGGCGTAAAATGATGCAAGGTGACAATAAACCAGACGCTGGCCAACAAAATATGCAAGCCCGTATTTACTCCCGTAAAGACAAGTTCAACTTTGCCGATTCTTATATTGACACTAATATACCGTCGCCCGGACGAGCGTGCGCTTTGGTCCGCGACTCGGCGCCATGGCTCAATGACGACCCACTTATTTCGGCCGAAGCGTCGGAACACGCGCAAGCCTCGAAATTACAAACCATACCAGGCTGACGCGACCAAAGCATAAATTGACGGCTCTGTCCTCATGTTGACGTGGCATCAGATTCTTTCACCATGGAATATCAATTTGTTCGAGTTGACCCGTCGGACCCCAACTTGCCATCCCAAGCAGCCCAATACAAAAGGCTGCGCCTTGAAGCGCTCAAGCAGTCCCCCCATTCCTTTTCTTCAACGTACGAAACCGAGTCCCAATTTCCCGACGACGTCTGGGTTTCACGCCTTCAGCATCCGAGAAAGGAAACGTTTGTGTGCGTAGCCACCTTGGAGGGCAAAAGCGAATGGGTTGCCCAAGTTACCTTGCGCGGGCCCCTTTCCGCCGAGGAATTCCGCCTCCCGGAGTCGGGACAGCCGCCCGCAGCGCCGGATGAAGAAGAGGAGAAATGGCAGATGCTCAGTTTGTACAATCTGCCGAGTCATAGGGGAAAGGGCCTCGGTAAGCGACTCTGCAAGGCGGCGTGTGACTTTGTCGTCTCGCGTGGTGGGCTGGCCCCGACGATTACAGTCCGGTGCATGGTGAAGCCTGACAACTCGGCCACACTTGGCATGTACCAGTCACTGGGGTTTGAGCGAACAGGGCTTTGCACACTGGAGGAGGCTCTAAGGGCAAATGGTGATGCCGACATGATACCTGAGGTGGTGTTGGAAAAGAAATTCACTACAAGGACGGGAATTATTTTGGCACTACGCCTACGCAGAGAAAACTAGAGCTAGGACAACGAGGTCGCCTGCTTGTAGTTTCTGCCTAGCTGACAGGATAATTCAAGGGGCCTGCGAACCCGCGACAGCTAGATGCCAGGGCAGGCTGACCAGTCAATTTGAAACTCAAGCCGTCTTTACACTCTCATTTTCATATTTTACTGTTTTTTTGCAAGGTTTGCCCCAGGCCTCTTGGGCTCACCGACTTCTTGTATTTATATAGGCGTCTGATCTCTCAAGTCTCTGAGAAAACCGAGCATCTTTGATACCTCAAAGTTGCTTATTAAACTGAACTTTTAACCCAACGTTCCAAGCCCAGTAACCATGCCCTTGTCACAAACAGCTACCGGCGCCGGCACACTGGTAGGGGTAGTTTGTAAAATTAGCTGCCTAGCCCTCACGGTCACGCTACAATACATGAATCCTTCACTTGGAGTCGTGAGCACTGTACTTGTATACTTCTACTTTATGTTACTGTCCCCGGCGGCCTACATGGTAATAGCTCAACACCTTCAGAGTATCCTATTCTCCCCAAGTAGGCACCGGGCTTGACAAGCAATGGACCACCTTGCGCATTTCGAGCTGCCTCTCGAGCACCAACTCTCCCCTCTAGTATACAAGAAGGGCGTCCGAGACTGGCAACAAGGACTGTACATGTCGCTTTTTAGCCTATTTACAAATTGGAATGTTCTCGGGAAAATTCTCTCCCCCCAGGCAAATTCCTACCATGTGTGCACCTACGAGGCAATTTTGCACGCGGAAGACGGTACCTGCAACTCCGCGGATTGAAAGCACCAGACTGGCAATCAAATGCTCCAGGTTAAGTCGCAGGCTCAGTTATGCTAACTTGGGTCACCTAAACTCGGTACTGCCATCCACTCCTGTGCGATCTAAACCAATTGCTGGACTACAGACTCGAGTAAGAACAACCCAGATCATGCAGATTCAGGTCTACTGTCCAATTTTAGACAATGTAGAGACGCGAGTCATCTAGGCTAGGGAGGACTGAGTCCAGAAGACGCAGGTTGAAAAATTGCCTTGTACCAAATTGTGATCCCGGGTCTCATCCATGTGATCCCAGATGCTGTGGACCTATATCTGGGAGCGTTCAGCATCTATTTTCGGAATTTAAACTTGCGATTATATAATTACGTGTATTTACTTGAGCGAAATGAATTTAATTTATGTAAATCGGACTAGGTCCGGGTAGCCCGTGACAGCGGGCAGCAAGCTCTCTACTCTGTGATGGTACAGAAAGCGATTATTCTAAGAAAAGTCGAAAAGAGAAACTGTGGTAAAACGTTAATTTAGGGTTAGTAACTATCTAGCAGAGAAATAAACATACCATTCAGGACTGAGTTAAGGTAGGTGACGGGCGATATGGCCGCAGGATCCAGTATATCCAAATATCCATCAGGTCTATGTAGAATATTAGCACATCTCAAGACACAAATAAACAAACGACAAAGAAGACGCACACAGTCCCGAGGGGAGATATAGCATTCACGCCGAGTCCAGCCCAGTTCTCATTGCCCGTGGTGCTAATACCTTCTTCTCGGTCCAACGCATTTCGCAGCTTAACCAAAGCCCGAATGTGGCGAGCAGACAGCCATTCCCGGTTATTATCTGATAATAAAGCACCATCGCCGGCGGTAGAGTCTGATAACGAGAAGACGTCGATTACCCTTTGTTGTAGGCCACGGCATTCGGGATCATTACGAGTCTCTTCCCAGGCGCAAAGTAGCAAGGTCGAGCTCAGAACAGTGTGAACCATTGACCAGCTTCGTAGTGGAATAACGCTTAGGGCCTGGAAGTCCAGAAACGCTTTCGACGCATCTATTAAGCTCGCCTTGGCACGAGTACGAAGAATGTCGGTGTGAGGAAGCGGCGGTTGTGCCAGTGATGTCTTTATAGCTGGGCGGCACAGGACGGAAATGAAGAAGGACGAATGCATTCTTAATGCGAGGTGCTCGAGATGCTGCTGGATCGTCGTGCAGTTTTCCCAGGCCCGAAGATAAGGCTGGCCCCGTTGGTAAACACCATCGAACTGTTGCAAGCTTTCGATGGCTCGGTTGACCTCTGCAACGGGAAGAGCTTCAGGCCGCATGATGTCCAGATTTAGGCGACAGATAAAATGCATGATTTCCGTGTACGACAGATTTTGTCGTTGAAAGAAGGAATCGTCCAGTGGCCATTCCGTTACTGACACGATCGGCGGACGGTCATAGCAAAGAGAGAGGAGACTATCCTGCCATACAATTGTCGACCTGCGTGTCATCTGTAAGCTATCAACCAATCCTACATGGTGGATAAGTTGGATAAAGGTTGAGATATTAGCCTCTCTCTTCTCGGAGCAACTTACCAGAGCGCCCTTGCCCTTGTCCTAATGCACTCGGGCCAGCGAACTGTGTTTCGTTGGGCGTGCAGCCCCATCGCTTGGGCCAGCCGGACCGTTGTGCCGAGCATTGCCCAGGCGGAATCGGATTGACCCATATTTTGCAGGGTATTTCCCAAGATGAGAAGGGCTTGGATTGTGTCTAGCGATGGTCGGAAGAGGAAGTTTGCTAAGCGAAGGGCTTGAAACGACCGACTGGCTGCAACACTATTAGCAGAACATCAGCTGGGTCGATATTTTTTTTTTTCCTACCAAAGTCTATAGAGAGCTCCTGGCGGTGGGGATATTCAACATCCGAATAATGTGATCCTGCCGCCAAAGTGGCTAGCAAAAGACTTGTATAGCCAATGGACTTGTTGGTGGCCCAGCAGTCAGAGATCTTGCCTGGGTCATGTAATTCACCAGCAGCGTGAGCACTTAGATATGTGCATAGGTCTGACTCGAATTGGTCAATATCTACTATGATTGGGTTGAACGGATATACTGTAGCCCGATAGCAGTGAAAGAATCTGGTTTCGTTAGTGACAGTGTCCATTGCTGCTAGCAGATTGGAGTATACTTCAAGACTTCTGCTCTCTGTGGTAGCACAGCCAGCAACAACTTCCATCTATCATGGGGCGTTTTGGAATCCATAAACGGATATATGTCGAATGTGTTCTGGAGACCCAGGACCGAAGTAAGCTCACCAGCCACCGAGTCGTTGGCCCCGGATGCCCTCGATCCCAGAATAGAGACGAAGGAATTGTCTCCAGAGTATACATAGTTTTTGGAATTCTCATCAGGTAGAGATGACGGCTCACTACTCACCCTCCCCGCTTCTCCCGGACCGACAGGCAAGGCCGAGCGAGTAGTATCGTCTTGAACCGATGCCGCCATCGACGCACGCTGCGGGTGCATGGAGAGATCATACGTGCAGATCTGCGGGTGCTGCCGCTTTCGACAGGTCTGGCAGGGCACGCTCCCGTCACACTTGACTTTGCGTTTCTTGCATGGATAACAAGCAGAGGGCCCTCGCGCCCGGCGCTTTTGGCGGAGCACCCGGTCCGCCTCTTCATTGTTCACGGTAACGGCTCTCATGTCGCCGAGAATGCCGCATCGGCGGGCTCGTGGGCCTGGCTGCTCGTGGTGGCCGTTATATGGCGTCCTCTAGTCTCAAACAGGCCGTTATCATCAAAATGCACCGTCGACATCTGAGATGATAAATTTGAGATGGGACTTGTACTGGCTAACGGTCGAGTCAATCATTGATCCTACTACCCGACGCTTGCCACCCGGCTTTAGCGGCCCCCCTTTACCTGCCTGCCGGTGGGTGTTGGCCCGCGGTCACGTGAGCCACTGTTATCACGATTCGAGAGAGACCAATCTTTGTTTTAAATATTTTACCATAATATTACTACCTGCCGGATAGCGGTATAATACTAGCTATTTTGTTCAATGAGCGACTTGATCCTTCGGCTTTGTATATTACTAAAACCGAAAGTATTGTATTCTTCTACTGCGCACTTAGTTGTCCTGGAATCCCAACTTGGTCCAGTTGGCCAAGATCTTTTGCTTGAGCGGCTCCGGATACGAGTGCTCAAAGTCGGCCGCTTGCCAATCCCGACCCGTGGTATACTCGCACGGAAGGAGAGCATCGGAGACAACCTTGCCTCCCCGAGACGGCGGACCATTGCCGTGCGACATGTACGGGATAAGTGGGAATCCGAGGACGTCCTCGAAGAAAGTCTCGTCCATGCTTGGGCGGCAGCGGGTGGAAAAGGCCCACAGGACGTCCTTGCCTTGATATACGTCAATGTCATCACCCACCAGAACGAGGCGGTGGATGGTGTGGGCAGCCTTTTCCTTGAAGACGACGTCGCCGACCTTCTTTCTGAACTCGGCTGGCGTGGTCTTCATCTCGCGCAGTCGGGCCGTGTCGATGCGCAGGGCCACCCAGGTCACCTGCGACTCGAACGGTGCGAACGCGTCGGTGACGGGGAGGCCGTTTTGCTGGCAGATTTCGCGGATCTCGGCGGCGGCGAGAGAGCCGATGAGGGTATGCTGGTGTTCTGTGTTAACGGACGGCTTTTGGATTGACCAGGACAACAATATCAACTCACAGTCTCATCAGTCAGTCGCCCGCAACTTGACATGGGCAGAATGGGGTTGTTGCGATATGTAATGCGCTTGACATGGTACTTGGGCCCAGTGTGGGCATCATGAGGGAAGACATAGCCGTGCATCTCACCAAAGGGCCCCTCGACACCCTGTTCGGAAATGGACAAGGTGCCTTCAAAGACAATCTCGGAAGTTGCTGGAACAAGCAGGTTGTTGGTATCGCACTTGACAAGCTGCAAAGCCGAGCCGGTCATGGCGCCCACATACCCGGCCTCGGTGACGCCGTCTGGAATTGGCATGCTGGAGGCCATGATGGCTGCTGGAGGAACACCAAAGGCAAGAGCCCATGGCACATCACGGCCTTCCTTCTTCCACATCTGGTGAATTTTCCAGATATGCTGCGGCTCAAAGACGAGTCCGGTAAGATGCTTTTCGTCCGAGACCATGGCACGGGCAATGGACCAGTTGGTCCACGACCCGTCTGGAGACTGCACGATGTGCATGCCGTAGGTCTGGATGTACTTGCCGCCATCAGCCTGGTGGATTTGAGGTGCAGGAAGCTTGGTGAGGTCGATTTGGCTCTCATCCAGGAAATTCTCCTTGCAGGGCCCGGTAGGTACAACCTGCGGCGGGATCGGGGGTATATTACTCGCGGACAGCATCTTGTCGAGGATGTCCCGCATCGATGCCGTTGGAGCAAGGCCCAGGTGGCGTGCCAGCCTGCCGTAACGCTCCTTGGGAGAATTTCTCAGCGAGGCAGGAGCACCGAGGATACGGAACAGGCCGTTTTGCGAGCCGATGACATTGTTGAATAACGGTGCCTTGTCATTGGTTTCGCAGACACGACGAGTGATGGCGGCGGCCTCGAGATGGGGGTCGACTGGGGTATTAATCTCGACAAGGTCATTGTCGGCCTTGAGGGCATCGACAAAGGACCGAAAGCAAAGGTGAGGCGGGTCGGCGGCCATCGAGACGTTTCACGGCGAGTGTGCACCTTAAAATGGTGTTGAGGTGCTTTTATGGAATCGATGTGTAAGTTATACAACAGGCTGTATGTAGGTTGTGCGTCCACAACTCGAACAAGAATGGCCCGACTGCGTGGCTTAAATATCCCTGGGCTGCAGTCGACCTGGGAGAACCCGGATTGAATGCTTGCCATGCATTTGGAGACCGAGGTCATCAAGCCGGGTCTTGCTCTACTCTACGCCGTCTCCAGCCACCGCAGAGGAGGTCATCGAGCATACCGAAGGGCCCGAGATGTCGGCAGGGCAGCACGCCTCACGCGGTGGCTATGACTGTCGGCAGTCTAGTTACGGCAGATGGCCCGAGGCGTTTCGCCCAAGGTCCGGGGGGCCCGGGCTCGGAGCCTCGGCTTCGGGGCCTCGGAGGCTCCCACAAAGGCCATCTCCATTCCCTGTTTGTCATTGCATATGAATAATCTAGTCAGGTCTGGTAGTATTGATGCGCACGGTGTCTGTGGCTGGCGGCTGTACAGTTTCTGTTGGTAATTTTCCAGGTAGTCTGACGGTTTTCCTTGCCACGTAAGAAGATATAAGGTTGGGCCGAGTTGCAAAGATTCTCAAGAATTACCTCTCTCATCATAAAACAATCGAAAGTCAACCAGCCAATAACATCAAGACACATTCAGACGAGGCAAAAGCTCCAAGACTAGTACCGATCCAGTATCACCACCAAGTGCCCATACTCGACTCTATCCTCCGACACCCACAATCTCTCAACTCTGGTCGCCCATCTACCAGCGGAAGCCCCAACCGTGATAGCAGCAATGCCGTCAACAAAAGTCGCACAAACTCCGCCCGAGCAACAGCCATCATCTCAGAGATGCAAGCGGATCGTCGTCGCAATAACCGGCGCAACGGGGGCAACCCTGGGCATCAAGGCTCTCATCGCTTTGCGCAAGTTGAACGTGGAAACGCATCTGGTCATGAGCCAGTGGGCCGAGGCAACCATCAAGTACGAAACCGACTATCACCCCTCGAATGTCAAGGCCCTGGCCGACTATACACACTCGATCCACGATATGGCAGCTCCAATTTCGAGCGGATCCTTCAAAGCAGACGGAATGATAGTCGTTCCTTGTAGCATGAAAACACTGGCTGCAATAAATTCCGGCTTCTGCGATGATCTCATCTCCCGTACCGCCGACGTGATGCTTAAAGAGCGACGAAGGCTCGTTTTGGTCGCTCGAGAAACCCCACTGAGCAGTATTCATCTGCGCAACATGTTGGAAGTGTCTAATGCGGGCGCTGTTATTTTCCCTCCCGTCCCGGCATACTATATCCGGGCCTCGTCGGTGGATGACTTGGTCGACCAGAGCGTAGGCCGCATGCTAGACCTATTCGATTTGGACACGGGGGATTTTGCGAGGTGGGAGGGTTGGGAAAAGCATTGATGTCTCGTTTGAGAGCGACCGAGAGTTGTTGGCTAGATAGATTAGAGGGAAAAGACGAGCATTTATTCCATCGTGTGGTACTGTAGTTCTTTAGATAAGAGATCCCGTATTTGGTAAAATTGCATAGCTAGAAAACAAGTACAATACAATATTAGACCATTGCCTATCTTCTTTAGATACTTGTAGTACAACTACCTTGGGGTAATAGTATAATAACTATAACTACCACTTGATACACTGACAGAACTGCAGCCATTGTTCGTATATCATGGTTTCAAGATGTTTGCCCTGCAAAGCCATGGCGGCTTGGTATTACACGGTTGGGACCCAGCAACGAAGCCCAAGAATAAAGCCTAACAAAAGGGGCATCACCGATAAAGGACCTCGAAATTACAAAAGTTGAACACATGACCCGGTGGAAACCTTAGGCATAGCTGTTCCCATTATATATATATATATAATGGTCACTCGTCCCTACACTTGGGAAACTTATAACCTTTAATACACTACGACAGTATGACTAAGTCGAGTCATTAAGCTCCAAGCCCCATAAAGCCCTTGTAACGCTTGGACTGGTAGTAAACGCGCTTGCGTGTTTAATTAACAGAGCCAGTTTTATCCGACAAGCTAGGCCCGTCTAGCAATTACCTTCTAAAAGAAAATACTAATATATTTCTATTAATGTAGCTGACTAATATCTAGAACATTGAATACGTTCTGCCAAAACGGCTATACTTTCCGGAACAAGGCCATCTTACTATTTAGTCATAGCTTGTTCCTTGCAACTGTTCAACATCCGATGCAACGGGCTGGCCCCAAGCTTGTCGCTCCTGTGCAAAACCCTCACTCTTCGGCTTTGGAACATGCTCAAAGATGCCCATCTTGAGGATAATGGAATCCGGTACCAGATGACTTTCACTTTTAATAGGGCTATTGTGGCAATCGATTAGCTCGAATTCTCAATTTGCCTTCTAGTTTGGGAAAAGTCAAAAATACTTACTTGCAGCAGACCTTACAGAAATAGCGGTGAACTGGCTTGCCAGTCGAGGTGTCGTAATCTTCAAAGAGGTACAATTCACCAGAAATCGTAACCGTGGAGCGGTCAACAATAAGACTGGTAGCTCCCATAGCTAGGAAAATATATTAGATTGACAGGCATTGCTTTCAAAGTATCGGAGGAAGACGCGTACCTGTACCACTAACTTTACGGCAGTTATAAAAATGACAAATTTGACCATGTTGCTTCCCATCAAGCCAATTCTGCGAGACTTTAACTGTCACTGCTTTGCAAAGACAAGTAGTTTCCATTGTAACTTCTTCGAGCGCGAGCAGCGTCAAGATAAGTAATATAAGAGGAGATATAAACGTCAAAGTTCAACGGTTAGTATTTGAGAAGTCCAAAGAATTGTTATTAAATTTCCATGGTTCAGCAGTCTCGCATTGCTTAATATACATTCTCGTGCAAGGTGTCATTGGAGCACTGTAGGCCTCAAGGCTCGGAGCTTCGGGAGCCTCGGTAATGGATTGTAAAACTTCTCGAAGCTTGAGTAGAATAGATTCGGGATCTAGTAGCTGCACTTCTTCTTAATTAGCTTGAGTCGACAAGCCGTGCCTACTCTGGAATATCTCGACGTCATAGAAGTGAAAACTTTAATAAGGCACAGTAAGCTATTCTAAGGTTGTTGTCAATTTGTATCCGGTAAATTAAATGACAGCTATTCTCCACAGCTTACTTTCGAGATCGAACCTACATGCTAACAAATCTCGGACGAGCTAACTAAGTATCAAGTTGACCTCCGAGGTTCCGAGCTGTCCGAGTCGACCGAAGCCCACATATCCTATCCGATTCACCCGCGAGAGCGGGAGAAGGGTCGCCTGAATCAGTTGTTAAACTGAAAGAAGAACAAGGTTTCCACTAACCCATTTAATTGAGTTACTTGCGAATCAGATTGCGCCACTCCCAAGAAAGCATGGAAATTCGGTTACATGCACGGGAATTATCATGGCACTACGCTTACGCAGAGAAAACTAGAGCTGAATCAAAAGTTATCCGGTCTGCATCAGGTTTTCCCTTTATCGCAAAAACTTTAAAGTGCATCTATCCCCGCCTGGTTTGAGGCACACTCGTTGACCGACATTACTGCCAGACAAGATGTCCAGATCGGCGATCTCAACGACTCCGTGAAATACCCGCAGGGGCCATTGGAGAGTGAAATCGCGAGACTCGGTGGGGAAGCCAGCAATTTGTTCCTGGGAGGTCGCAAGAAAGGCCCAGGGAAGAATAAAGATATGGTGCGTATTATAGAGTCTAGCAAGAAAATGTCACTTATACTTGGACAGTTGGAGAAGTGAGTTTACCCAAGCCAGCGTCCAATAAGCAAATCAAGCGAAAACTCGGTAGGCCAAGACCCAATCGCCGCTGTGGGGAGGTATTCGTACCAATCCGCCAAGGCACCCTTGGTATCAACCGTGTGCAGAGCTTTCACGAACTCCCAATATTCAGGATACCATCCAGCTAGCTCCCAGTCAATGATTGCGGTAATATGCAAGCTGCCGCCTTCCTCGGTATCCCATTCAACCATGATATTTCGGGGATGAAGATCCGCATGAGTAGCAACCAGCTCATGATCCGCCCTCATTGCGGATCGAATCATCTTAATCCAAGTGGTTTGTGTCCTTTTTTCTTCGTGACAGAGAAAGTCATTAAAGTCAGTCTCACTATGAATAGGTTTAACGCTCACTCGCTGACACCTTCTGGTGTCCTTACAGATGCCTGACACGAAACCGCCAATTTTCATATCTTCCCTGGCTGTGCTTGGGGGAATAGATCGTAGAGTGGTAAACATCTGTGTCAACTGCTGTTGGATAGATGTTTTGTGGAGGGGCGTTAGTTGCGGCCACACCATCTCAAGCGGTTGACCGGACGCACGAGACATGAACAAGTAAACCCTTCGGCCTGATCGTAAGGCGCCGAGACACAACGGTATTGGAATCCCAAGAGAGAGACTGTTGAGGTACTCCAAGTTACTAATTTCGTCGAGGTCAAGGGAGGGACTAATTTTGACGACCTCAGAAGACCCAAGGCCAATGACAAACGTGTCGTGCAATTGCCATAAAACTTGTCCGCCTTGGATGGCCTCATTGAGCCCCGCCACAATTTCCATGGGCAGGTTTTTTGAGTAGTCGAGATTGCGTGTCGTCGCGCCCCGCGAGGACAATTTCACAACCCTGTCGTGGAGGCCATGTATAATTTCAGGTGAGCCACCAAGTACGAGTCCACACAGCTCATTCGAGAGATCTGGGCAATCCTCATCTTCACTGTCACTCTCGGTGTTTTGCGCGGCGGCTAGATTTGCGACAAATTCGTCGTAGGATTCTGACTGCTGCCGAAGGAATGGAGATAGGTTTGTCGTAGGGTTCTTCTTCAGCTTGGTCTGAATTTGCGCGAGTATCACTCTATTGGCCAGCTTGCAGGCCTTATCGGCTGCGCTCTCCTTCGATGAGGAGCTGACCGAGGGCGAGTTCCCGGAGCCAGACATGATGCGGCGGCGGAGGCTAGCTTAACGGCCTCTGAAGGGAAAAAAACAGACTGGAGGTGGCGGTTGCGCCAACGAGTTTACTAGTTTCAATGTTGTTTTAAAAAAAGTCTGCCTTCTGACAGAAGCGCAATATTGCTTGCGTGGACTGAGAAATGGCTGGGGGAATAAAGTCTGGTTAGGCCGGGTAAGGAGTTGACTCCACCAGCTTTATGAATTGATATCAATTGAACCTGACCTAATTGGTCCACGTGTTGTGGTGAGGTTTCTCAACTCCCATAGGTTGCCCATGCGATTGTTTTCTAGGGTAGCGCCCGTTTTTGAAAGCAGCACATTCTATCTTAGATCCCAACGATTTGCCAAACTACTATTATTAAATAAGAAGCAGCCAAGTGACACCGTTTCCAACCACATGTGTAGTGTAATATTATGACGCACAAACACTTGGGCAACTCAGCCACGACAATGCCCTGGTCTATCAGCTTCTGGTGCATTCTGGCATGCATATTCAATGAAAGCTTGACACAATCTTCATGCAGCAGACAAGGCAACCAACCTGCTATCAGCATGTTCATGACGACCCTAAGGACTGTTCTGGGACGTCATAGGAACCGTAGGACGATGGCGTGAACTTAGAAAATTCCATCAATGAGCACTATGTGTCTAGCCAGGCGTTCATATTACCCACATTATGAGTGTAATAGCCAATTCGTCCGGGAATCACGGAGCCTCCCCGGCCGCTAGAACAATAGAATACAAAGACGGTGCAATAGGAGAGGGATGAATATCTACAAAGGTAATGACACAAGATAAAATTGTTGGTTAGGGGGCCGTTGCTTGTGCCAGAGCATTGGCTTCCTACCGGGCAGCAGATTGTCCCAATGCTCTCAATTCCGAACAGTCCAAAACTTCTCTGCATAGGCCTTGCCTGCACAGACGACATCTTCCTGACTGATCGACGGAAGATGGTGTCGGCCGTAGGTATAAATCACGATATATGAGCAGACGCGTGAAGAGGTAATGCTCAAGGTATGCTGGAAACTTGGATGAAGCAAGGCTGCCTGGACGTCTGATAATAGTGCATCCAAGTACACAAGAATACGACTTCTCAATGAACCCTCTTTGCACGCTCAGAACGTTGGCTCCTGCTTGAAAGTCTCATGTAACTAGCATAAATGATAAGACCCCATCTCCGAATGAATAATCTGTGTAGCATGTGCTTACCAATTAACGTCAAAGCACATTGCATTAAGGAGACTCACCACAACCATAAAATGCCCGTCGTCGTCGAGTTTAATGATTTCTGTCATTTGCCTCCAGCCTATGTCTAGAAAACAAATAAAAAGTAAAATATGATTCTCTTTTACGATTCACCCTAGTTTCTACTTCACATATATAAAAGCATATTCGAGTTCATGTAATTCATCGTTGAAATCTTGCATTTGCGTTTCATAATATCCTGGAGATTATTATTTAACTTCTTGAACGTCGCTCCAATCTTGGCAAGGTTACTGTCCTTAATGCCTCGCCTAGCATCCGCCATCTTGGAAAACTCTCTTATTCCCCTCCTGCGTAGATCTTATATGAACAACTGATGCTAACAATTTGTATCCGACGCGGAACAATAATATCAAGCCTGCTAACCGGACTCGAAAAGGATTATTCCATTGCTGACTCTTGTTGCGATGCAGCGCAGTCGCCTTACCAATACGGCTGCTCTGTCCGGTTACTCCGCCGCCGATGACACATTTATACGCAGCAGTGAGGCAACAAATTATATCATCCATTAGGAGCTGTATGTATCAGCGCAAATGATTGCATGCGTCACGAAAGATTGCAGGGTCAAGGAGACTCGCTACGGTCGCGCCACGTGGGCAATCGCCAAGGCACCATCATCACAATCGTAATCTGGCCCTTTTCAAAGAGCTTAATATAACACATCTAAAGCCAACAGCCTAGCTTGGTAGAACTCGTTATGACGCGCGATGGCCAGAAATCACACAGTCGGTATCACCAACACAGCCGATGAACCCTCTGTTACACGGAAAGGGCCCAACAGATCGTGACGCTTAATAAAGGGGGCTTTACTAATAAGAGACTTATTAATTATATAATTAAAATACCTAGCTTGGTAGAACTCGTTATGACGCGCGATGGCCAGAAATCACACAGTCGGTATCACCAACACAGCCGATGAACCCTCTGTTACACGGAAAGGGCCCAACAGATCGTGACGCTTAATAAAGGGGGCTTTACTAATAAGAGACTTATTAATTATATAATTAAAATATATATTTAAGTTTAAATTTTAAGCTTAAATATTTTTTTTATATATATAAAATAATTACTTTTTTTTTTTTTTCTCTTAATAATTTAAGACCTTAAAGACCCTTTAAGATTATTATTAAATTAAGCCTTTTTGCTCTAAGCCTTCTGTATTGAACCCTTGTCACACTGACCACGATGGGGCAGAAGACGGTCAGCTCTTGGACGATTCCAGCACCCAACTCAATTCCCAGTACAAGAGCCTGAACAAATAAGAACCACCTACATATCGCTGGCCTCTTTTTCAGAGAGAAACTCTTGATGTGGGGGACCTGGGATACTGTCATGATCCAAGCACTGCGCGAGCGCGAGTTGCCATGCAAACGGAAGCCAACCACAATGCACCGCCATACCAATATTCATGACGGTGGCTCCGTTGCCGGTCCTCTCCTCCTCAACGCCGCGAGAGCGGCACCAAGTTGAAAAATTCTACGAGGAAGCACGGAAATGCGTGTCCAAGCTCACAGACTCCTAAGAGCAGACCCAACAACCCAACATCTGGGCATTGGCCGCGACTTCTTGGCGGAAACCCGCATCTGCGTCTTTTCTCCGCTACACAATTTCTTTTTTATGAAGGCATCACGTTTTATCTGTTGGTTCTTACACGGGCCGCTGGACATGGAGTCTGGGCGTCAGAAGACTGATGCAGCTTCGGACTGTGTCCCAGATATTACCCCGGAACTTCGCCCCTAGCACCAGCAACTCCCAGACCACGACTGAAGACTACATTCACAATGGCCGGACTGCAATTGTTCATTTTCAGCCTTGTCTCCGGCCTTGGGCACGCCCTCACACTGTCCCAGCCGCGGGTTACAAACACGACCACAAACACCACGGCGACCCTCATGGCCAGGTCGGCGCCCCCTTCTCGCACGTCAATCTGTGGATATTCAACTGGAGACCCATCCAAGGCCTGGTCAGCACCAGATGGATACGACTGTCGTGTAGACACTTCTCACGGTCTCTGGGGCTTCTGTCCCACGACCATCATTGCCGCCCCAGACTGTAGTTTAGGGGGCTACTGCTTCGACGACACCTCCTGTTTGACCGGATGCGGGAGACTTCGCAACAACACGAGGATATCAACGTGGACATGGTAGAAGCCCCCTGATCCATCTCGTTAAGCAACAAAATGCTAACAGTTACTGGCCAGCACACCTGAAGACCCCTCATCAAGATACTGTTCCTTTGCGTACCTCACCTTCGGAGTTGATCAGACCTATAGCTACTATCACTGTGGCCCCGACCCCGGCACCGCTCACTTCATGGCGCAGCCGACAGCCGAGATTACC
>AZNH01000097.1:0-51906 GCA_000814955.1 Metarhizium guizhouense ARSEF 977
ACAGTGGCTCGCGCTACTTTGTGATCCATACAAATTAGACTGGCTAAGAAGTACCTGAAACATCTACAAGACACGGGTATGTTGAGCCAGCTATCCCTCGTTGGGCGCGCTTTCGCGCCGACTTAACCACCCGTTATTGGCCTTCCTTCCATTTTGTTTGCAATGTTCGACATCGACGAACAGATCTTTTGACTATGACCTCGCCTGAATCTTGCATCGAAGTTTCCGACAGCGGCTTCGGATCGGCACCCGAACTGACGCCCTGCCTGACGCCGTGTCCTACCAGGTCCTTGACCCCTGTCTCCAGGCGGACGACCCCTGCCCCGGGCGACGAACACTACGAGCGCACGCTGTGGAGGCATTTCCCTGGCTGGGCTTTCTCTGAGCGAGCCAGAGAGACGCGGTGCTGGGCCTGGCAATTTGGCTATGACATCCAAAAGGGAGACGAGCGCAGATGGATCTGCCGAGCGTGCATTCGCAAGAATGCTCCAAACCCTCGCCATTTCGAAGCCGATGGCATTCACAATGCGTACAATCATCTTTTCAACGACCACGGTGTTCCCGCTCCGCCTGGATTGACCAAAGGAAGTGCTGAAAAGAAGGTGTGTTCTAAGGGCACAAGGGCTACGGGGCAGCGGACCCTGGCGGAATCCATGAAGCTTGATCTACACAACGCACGAGAACAAGCAATTGCGAATGACTTCATCCAACGTTTCGACAAGGAGCACTTCCGGAGGCTTCTGATTGACTGGATCGTGACCAAGAACCATTCCTTTTCTATTTCTGAAGAGGCTGAACTCCAAGCTATCTTCCACTACTTAAATCCGTCAGTTTCGGCACGTAAAGCCAATATTACCCACACAACGGTTCGAGAAAAGATCGTCGCCGCGTTTGAACAACACAAACAGACGGTGATAGACGTCTTACGCAAGGCGCCTGGTCTTATCCACATGTCCTTCGACGGCTGGCGGTCCGGAAACCGACATGCCTTATATGGTATATGTTGCTTCTACAGGGACGAAAACAACAAGCCTTGTAAGCTTACGCTAGGGCTTCCCGAAATCAGCGCTAAGCACACCGGGCCAAACATTGCCGCCGAAATCCTCGACGTAATTGAATCGTACCAGATCCAACACAAGATTGGCTATTTCACGCTCGACAACGCGAAAAACAATGACACCGCTATGGAGATTATTGGTGCAGAGCTCGGCTTTGTGGGGTCCCGCAGGCGAGGACGCTGTTTTGGGCATACCTTAAACCTCTCCGCCAAAGCCATTCTATTTGGCCACGATGCTGATGCTTTTGAGCGGCGGATATCAGGGGCGGAACCTCTTACTGAAGCAGAACACTTGATCTGGCGCAAGAAAGGGCCAGTTGGCAAATTGCACAATCTTGTGGTAGCTATTCACAGGTCTGACTTGTTGACTGGCATGCTTCGCAGCATTCAACAAGAAGCATTCGCCAAGTCGTCCGACCCCAAACTTAACGCCAGAAAGCCGTTGGATGTGATTTTAGACAACGATACCAGATGGCTGTCCCAATTATACATGATACGACGAGCTCTACTCCTGCGCGACTATATCGAGCGACTTATTGCCCACTATCGAATCGAATTCGAGCAACAACACAAGACTAAGAGGGGTGGCCCTAGGAAGTCACTCACATTGCCCTTTATTTGCCAGCCCGAGAACCAGCTATCCGACAAGGACTGGGAGGTGATCGAGATATTTGCGCAAGTCCTTACTTACTACGAAGCCACGATCAAAATGCTCGAAGGCGACGGCCAGATCCGCAAGCGGAAGCGTGGGTGGACTGGGTCATATGGCAATATTTGGGACGTTGTTCAAGGCTTTGAATTCCTCCTCGAGCAGCTTGAGCGCTTCAAGGATATGGCTAAGCATTTCCCTGATCCTGAACACTTCAGGATCAACATCAATTTGGGCTGGCAGAAGTTGAATGAGTACTACGGGACGTTGAGTGAGACGCCGATATACTACACTGGCCTGGCGCTCCATCCGGCATACCGATGGAAATGGTTTGAACGTAATTGGGCTGACCGCCCTGAATGGATTGACGAGGCGAAAAGAATCGTCCACGATGTCTGGCGCTTTGAGTATAGACAGGCCACCTCGCCTGGAGAAGAGCCATCAGCTGCTGAGCCGGCTCTTAAGCAGCGGAAGACTTCGGACAATCCGTTCCAGGAATATCTTAAACGAAACCGCTTCACGTCGCCAGATGCAGGTCAAGATGGTGTCACGCCGGTCGAGGACGAATATCTCCATTGGATTACGTACTGCGAAAGCGGCGATGGCTCCATCGACGATCCTCTGGCTTACTGGCACGAGAAGCGCCGCAAGTATCCAAACCTATCGCGAATGGCGCTTGATTATCTCACGATACAACCAATGTCTGCTGAGTGTGAGCGTCTTTTCTCGGCAGCAGGTCGGATGGTGAGCCCTCTGCGCCACCAACTTGAAGCCCAGATTATCGGGATGTGCCAGGTATTGCGCTCATGGCTGAGGGCGGGCATTATTCACGACTTAGATCCCTTCTTTATTTCGGTAAACGAAGAACAAGTCGATAACGAATTGGCTCAGATGTCTGGGCAAGAGCTCGAGGCATGGGCAACAAAATGGCTTACTCAGATTACGAGCGTTCAAGAGGAGATGGAAGCTAGTTGGAGATAAGTCCGGCTTGGACGTTGGAACAAGGGAGACGGGTCGCCAAGGCTTCGGAGATACCTTCACCGGCGCTTTGCCAACTCACTCCTAATCCACCCAATACACCCAATCCACAATAGCTTCCAGTGGATCCACTATATTGAGATACTCAGTGGATTATGATCTACCCACTACACTCGAGCACCCAGTGGATTGAGTGGAGTGGCTTTCAACCCTGTTTCCCCCTATTACGGGTCTACACATGACGCTACACGTGATATCAAGTTGTGCATATTGCAACAATCTGACATACACATTCCCTCCGGAGGATGTCAAGATGAAGATGAGGGACCAAAGGCTTAGGAGCTGGCATGTTCTTACTCAGAATCCGTATAAGAAAGTGTCAGACAATTAAGGGGTTACAAAAGATCGAGTATAATGGCGCCGTAGGCGCCAGTTGTATTGAATGAGAGTTATCTGAAGTCTAAAGGAAACCGTGAACTTATGCAGCTCGGACGTAGCTATTTATGTATCACAGAGCTGTCTGTTTAGTCCAGCCTCGTCTAAGAATGCAGCCACTCTTGGGAATGTTGTTGAAGTTCATCAAGAGGCTGATATGCCGTGTTGTGATTCAGGGTAGGCCATATATGCGACACTGTACTTATCCGCCCGTTGTCGAACTGAGCTGCCGTCCTCAGCGCTCTCGCCCTCCCTCTCTCCTTCTCTACCTAGTCTCCCTCGTCGTTTTGGTCTCTGCCAATCCTCATCCACACTCCTGCGTTTGCCGGCCATAGCTTGCTCGCGTTCTGTAATGGTGTGTAAAGGAGAGTTTGCCTCTATCTCTGTCTAATTTTACATTTTACATCATTCGTCGCGGTAGCCAGGCCCATTCCAGTCAGCCCCGTCCCTCCCTGCGATGGCTCAGAGGCATAACCCCCGTCAAGCCACCACCCCTGCGTCAAAACACCTGCTCCACGAGCCAAGATGAGCAATCCTCTGCTGTCCCTACTCTTCTTCCTTTCTTCTTTTCCTCCTTACAACGTCACGGCGTAGCCGAAGCACTCAACGTTGCGGCTAGCTACGTGTCATAGGCACTTGCCACGGGACGATTACACCTGCATTTTATACAGCAACACATTCCCAATTGCATTTAATTCTCTGTTCCCCTCTTTTCTACTTCTACATAACGTCGCTCTATATTGATATAGGGTAGAAATAGGGGAATGAAAATGCTTCTGAAAGGTAGGGAAGCTAACAAAATATAAGTGCAGCACTAGATGAGTTACCCCCGGGGGTAGGAGGTTGTCTGTGGGTTGCAGGGAATTGTGGGAACAGTCAGTCCATTTACCAATTTGGGAGACATGGCGAACTGTAGTAGGGCAGAGAGGATGCTGTGGCATGAGAATCGGGCGGGGCCGGGGGTAGCCAGCCCCGCAGCTCTCGCGCCCGATTGTCTTTTGATCGCGGCCAACGCACCATGTTCATGCTCCCGCCAACTCCACGGAAGTCGAGCATTTCTGGCGATACAAACGGCCAAGCACCTTTGCTGATGCTCTCCATAGTTACCAGCGGCCCGAGGACAGTGCTGGGCAGTACTCTGGGGTCGCCGGTGAAGCAGTAATTCCCTAGCCGATCCAGTACGGCAATGCTCTCGCATAATGCCAGGTCCAGCCCTTCGGCTCCCTTGGCACGAAACCGCCGTTCCATCTCGCCAAACGCCACTTCGAAGAGTCGTGCAAGGAGCATAGTATGCCCGGGAAGACAGAGGGTGGGAAGCAACGCAAGATCTTCGTGTACTTGTCTGGCTCCTTTAGAAAGAATCGCATGATTTGAAAGATGGGCTTCAAGACGGTGAAAAAGGTACGCCGCCTCGGTACGAGACGTGACGTTCTTACCGTGACAACCTGTTCCATGCGGAAGGCTATCTGTTCCTGGGCTACGGCAGCCAGGATGCGCTCCTTCTCCCGCGCGAATGGGGTTGATGACTGCGGACGACCCGGTGTGCGCTCCCCACGGATCTCACGGAGGAGCCGCGCGTTCTTGGCCTGAACCTGCGCCGGGCTACGACTAACTTCTGACGGCGCCAGTGTCAAGGCTGCCGTTGCCGCACCTTTTCTGGCCAAGAGGTCTTCCGCTCGATGTCGAACAGTTCTCTTGACTCCGCTGTTGTAGCCCTGGAAGCCCCCGTCGAAATTGAGGACATCGTGGCCGTCGTTTTCAAGGCTCATGTTATCTCGCATAACCGCGTATAGATCGTTCAGGAAATCCGGTGGTCTTTTCGAGGTAAAGTTCCCATATCGCGGGTGAAATGCCAGCGGGTAGAACGTGGCCTCCCGCGTACTGCTGTATTGCGCAGCCACGCGAGATCGGTCCGCCAGCAGACAAATGGCTTCCTTGGGTTCCTGCTCGCCATCGTCACCACGTTGCTCGGCATCCGTCGATGAGCCGCCCTCAAGGCCGTGGATGTCGGCAGCTATGGCGTAGGAAATCTGCGCAATGTGCTCCAGGTTATACTTCTGCTCGAGCTCCGCGCGAAGCTGCTCTAGGCCGTCCGTATATAGCTCCCTGTGTGCCTCATCCACCTGATTCGGGGGTTCGAAGGACCCTTCGCTGCTGTTGTTATCGCCACCTCTGCTGCTGTTCCCCCTAGTCTCCCTGCTAGAGCGGCCTTCTTCCTGGACAAACAAAGACCCTTCTCCATCATCCTCTTCTTCTTCGCTTTCTTCGCTGCTCTCGCTGTCGCTGCTGTCGCTTCCGCTTCCGTCCTCGTCTGTGCGGAGGCGCGCCTCTCTTGGCAGATATTCCAGGGCTTGGTTGACCTCAATCTTAATGTTTGCTCCGTGGTCGTATGCGTGAAACGCAGGCTGGTGGTCGCTCCAGAACTGGTCATACGCGTGCAGCTGCGCAAAACTTGACCACTTGTCCATGAAGAGTGTCTGGAACTCCGACCACTTCTCAAATGATATGTTCTGTGACCGCCGGTCGCCCAGTGCCCACGATGGCTCGACGCCTTCCCCTATCAGGGTGCCGTCCAGGAAGAGGTCCTTGATGTACCCGGCCAGAGCCTCGGCGTGATGTCTTCTCATCGCGCTCCGCTCGCTGGACCCTGCGACGTGGCTTCGGCTTCTTGCTCCTGCCCGTGGCGTGGGAGTTCCGAGTGCTTCGGGTCTCGAGGGGTGCATCACAATAAACCAGATTTCGCGTGAAGCTCCCGTGCCCAGGCGGAATGTTCGGTTTGTGAGCTCAAATGGGAGACTGCTAACAGCGTGCTTGGAGCTGTATGCCGCTTGCCAGTGCTGGAAGGTAAAATCCACATTGTCGAAGAAGGAGCTCCTGTGTACAATCGGCCGTAACGGTTGGCCGACGATGCTAATCATGTCTAGATGAAAGATCGGGTAGTATTCGTCGGCCTGGCTGGCGGGTTTCGAACCGGAAGACCGTCGTCCGTAGTCTATCGTGTACCTATGTTGAAGCATGTCTAGGGCTTGTGCCGCATCGAAATCGTCTGCCATTGTCCTCGACAGAAACTCTTCCGCTGCCCCGGCTACCTCGTTAGTCCTCTCACTGGCCGTCTATATATGACTTGGGGCTGGTTTTAGACGAACGTTTGAGCTTACTGCTGCCCGCTCCATGCAGTATTTTTAGCTCCCCACCATGAACCTTGGCCTTCTCCTCTTCGGCACCGTGTTCTACATCTAAATAGAACTCATCATACGACTCCGCGGTCTCCAAGCCGTCGAGCCCGTCGTCGTCGCTATCATCGCCATGACGAACGAGATTATCAACCTCAATCATCGAACACTCGGCAGCTTCGTTATTAGCCATGCTGTTTATTTATTCCGCCAGAAAAAGAAAGTTGTCTTTGGTGGTGCGCGGTGTTCTGTGTCCGTTATCCGCGATAGGGGGCGCTTGGTGACTTTTTATGCGACCTTTTCACTACTGCAGTCAAACTACGCACCCTGATGCGCAGCAGAAAATTGGTGTGTTCTTCTGAGTCTGGCCCCCATGTTCGTACCCTGGGGTTCGAGACGCACAGCTTGGTGATGGCTGAAATTAATGTGGCTTATAACCCTGCCATTTAAAATTGCTGCTTGCTTCCTTTTATGTCTCTAGGTATTGTATGTATGTATAGTTATCTATCCTGATGATGTAGTGCTTGCACGATGCGATGCTTGCACGATTATTTGGATGGGTCAAAAAACAATAAAAAGAAAAAAAATTAAAACTTAATTAGACATTAATACACACTATACAGAACCATGCATACCACGAAAAGGCAAAGCTACCTCGTCGCTTTATTCCCGCTCCTCCATGATCCCTGGCTCGGTTGTGTGATCTGGCTGCTTGAACCCGCTTGGAGCAGACTCCGTACTGACATCAACTTCCGTGTACTCGGCGTGCGCGGTGTCGACGTGTTTCTTGTCAAGTTCGAATGAAGCAACTTCTTTGCTGCCTCTTGTCCCGAGGGTGGTATAGCCTGGCTTGACAGTGATGGTGGCGGTGGTGTTCCCGTTCTTAACGAGGTTAGAGCTTGTCTGCTATCCAACTCCTGCCGCCTTGCAGCGCCTTGTGCCTGGGTAAGGACAGGGGCTGCATCCCTGCCTGTCGCTGACTCTTCGGCACATGATGACGATTCCGGTTGTCGTGCCGCGTTGTTTATTCGCTCTTTGCGCTGTGACGCGTCCGTTACAAGGCTGGCGACTGCTGGCAGTTGGTCATCATCATCACTGCCGACACCATCACTGCCGACACCATCACTGTCATCGTTACTTCTGTCGTCGGGGCGAGTTCGGCTCATCGACGTACTTTCTCGTTCCGTCTCTGCGACCCCTGAGCTTCCAATGCCCTCCCGGTGACAAGACTCTCCCTTGGGACTTCCATCCTTCTCGCCCTGGGACCCCTCGCCATATTGCCCTAGGAGCCAACGCCCCAACTTTTCCTCGAAGGCGCGATCACGGACATCCCGCTGTAGCGCGTCGTGATTGATGCTCTTTATCTTACTCCTCGCGAATTCCAGTACCGCGCTGGTCAATCCTGGTTTGAATGCTTCCTCCTCCTCCTCTTCTTCATCCCGTCCGTCTTCTGGTTGATCATCCTCCTTAGACGTGACCCACTCCGGTCGAAATTCCGCTTCCATGTACCTTCGAACGATACCTAACACACCTGCCCATTCTGCCTTGAGGAATCGCCCCCGATATTGCTCCTCGTTGTCCCCCGCCAGTCGCTCCGCGAGGTCTGCCTTTATCGACGGGCTTTTAAACTCGGCCAGGCGGCTGTATACAAACTCAAGGATCTCCTGTTGCATCAGAATAGATGCCGTCGAGGCGGAGGAGAGTTCCGGCCCGTTCTCTGGAAGTAATAAACCTACTCTCCGCTTTGCTTGTCGTACAAGCTTTTGGTTAAAATGCCCGAGGGCTAGGGTTAGCTCGTTTCGCAGAGGCGGCTTGTTGTTGTCTCTTCTATTCGGCCCTTTGTTCTTATTGTTTCCTTTGGCGGACTTTTCTGTTCGATCATCGTCACCTAGCCAGTCCACAACGTGCTCCATAACCCGAGGTAGTATCTTCCCATCAACCTCAGACAGGCTGGTCAAGCGATGGGCGTCTGGAAACCGTGTTTCTGGGTGTTCTAATATGTACTCGTAGACGTCCCAGTAACTCCGGTTGTCAAGAGCGGCAAGGAAGTCCGGGCTGCGTCGGCTGGACTCGCTCACTTGTTGCGAAGTCTTGTCAGGGTAAAATAGCATGCGCACCTGCTCCTCTGATCGGCCAGTGGTAAGGGACCCGGACATCTTCTTCCAATCCCCTAGACCAACGTACCTGTCCGCATCGCCAGGAAGACCTGCCAGCGTCAGCAACGTATGGCGGAAGGCGGAGAACCAAAACTATTGTAGCGCCGTCCTATTAGCCCTTGCCTTGCTGTTCTCACCGTAATTAATGTGCTTCTCGGTTCAAGACTTACATCGTCGATCCTGCAGCTGATCATCCATTCCCACGTTGATATTCTAAAAGTTGCTCTCCCGACTGTTGTACTGCACCATTTCGTGATCATAGCCCTCCATCTCTCGTTTCGCCAGAGTGTCACCAGCCGACGGAGCGGGACGCCACTCTCGTCGTAGAGCCGTAGAATATGGGCCATTTGATCCATCATGTCTTCTTGGTTGCCGTGAAAAACACCGGGATTCTGCGACTCTGCAGCCACAGCTTGCCGCCATATGTCGCCATGGCTATCGGCCTGGGCGACTACCTTTCGGTTCACTCTCAAATGGAGGTTCTGCTCGTATGAGATTGTGTCTGTGCGTGCCTTAACTTAGCAGGGAGTTGATAATAATTATTCGGTCCGCGTGTAATGCGGGTGCTCGCTTGCTTGGTCTCAAAATCTCACCTCGATCATAGAACTCGCATGGCCACCACATCTCCTCTTCTCCCCACCCGACCTCCTCCGCAAACTCTGGCAGTGCCCTGATACGATGCTGTCCCTCTACGAGCTCCGCCTTCCTTCCGCCATTTATCAACATCCAGTCGGAAAAGTCAGGCATTGCCTCAATAGCGTTGAAGTCGGTCTCGCCCAAACCAATACTCTCCAGCATCCTTCGCACATCAGCGCCACTGCATAAGGCCACAATGTGATTCCCTTTGGCTTCTCTCTTTGGCCCGCCTTCATCCAAAAACCGCTTTTTCAGTCTTTGGACGTGACGTGGATCTTCTGGCCGATTCTCTCCTAGGGTCCATTTGGTTGAAAGCGCCGTTATTGGCATTCGCGCTGTGATTAGGCATTTTGCCAAAGGTTGCTTGTGTTGCTGCAGGGTAGCGACATGTGCCGCCTTAATGCGCCGTTTCTTGCGCGTTTCTTCCTGCATTGGTGGCTCATCGAGCCCTCCGTCTTCCGATGATGATGTTGTCACGTCCCCGTGCCGCTTTCTTGGCCTGGTTGTGCGTGCCTCGCCTGTCGTTCCTGACATCCTCGTGGTGCCTGTGTGGCCTGTTGCTTGTGTGCTCGTGTTTTGCTAAAAAGAAATATAACCAACTACCACCGGTCTGTTTCTCCCTTGGCTACCCCCCACTGTCAATGAGCCGCCAGGGAAAGCGTTGACCACCCTTGTCTTTGTAGCACCTGCCGGCGTAATAGTAATTTTAAAATACCCTTGCTACCCATGCTGCTGTCCGGGAGTTGACCCACAGTCCTGTTGTGGCAAACCAGAAACAAAGAATGCTATATTTGCCGTGCCTCCTGACCTTTTCCCTACTTCATATTTTTTTTCCCCCTCTGTTCTAACTTCTCTTTCTCTCCCCCTCCGCAGGATTTATTTCCTTTTTTTTTTTTTTTTTTTTTTTCCCCTCAATCCACGCGCCGATTGATCAACTTTTTTAGGATGTATAATTACGGCGGCCAGCTTCTGATCTAGCTCTTTCAGACGGACGCCCTTTTGCTTCTCTTTGACCTCGTTCATGTTACGAAGATGGTCAAATAAAAGTAAAAAAGACAACCTAATAATAGCAGAGTAAAGCATTAAGTAACAACGGACAGATAAACGTGAGTAGACTCGTTCTTTGCATGATGATTACACATCCTATATATAGCATGCTCCTACTGACACCCTTTCATAACATTTACTAGGCTCGTCGACCCTCAGCTCTAGGCTAGGATCGACACTTTCAAACCCTGGGGTACGAACTTATCGAGTTTTCTCCGTGCCTCTTGGACGAACGAAACTACGCCTCACAAGGTTAAGCTCCTTTGTGGGGCTAACCACATGTCCACCTTTTCATCTCAGACCCTGTTTCAAACCTTGGGGTACGAACTATTCCTCTTTGCCTATCTCTTCATGCATATGCGTAGGCCTTTTTTCGAACCCCAGGGTACGACTCACTTGGCGTAATATAAAGTAAATACATGTTAAATAATATAAAAAAACTATACATACACTACTTAGTAATAAAATAATATTAAAACCCAGTACTATAAAAAACGGTAGTTATTAAATAGTCTATAAGGTATATGTATAGTAACTATAATAATAATTTCGTGACTTTAGTGCTGCTGTATTGCCCTCCCCAACTCACCTGGCCCCAACCCACTACGCTGGACTGCACCTGACTATGAAATGCGGAACATCTTTGAGTCGCGATGGAATAAGCCTTGGCCGTTCAGTATTTGGAGCCGTGCGGTCTAGGGTTATGTGAACATCTGTGAGAATGTTTTGGCAATACTGAGGTGCCGAATAAAACCGGATCCCATGAATGGCTACCTCTGGAGAGTCCACAAAGCCTAAGACGCTGTCGATATCATATGAAACGGCCGGAGGAGTCTGATAAGACTTTTCAACATGAAGGCACGCTTGCCTCGGTTTAGGGCTGGAATTCCGATCCGTACGGCCAGAAAACAAAGTCTGCCATTGACTAGGGCTCAGACAGGCTGTCTTACTATCCCTGCCGTCCATAGAGGAGGAAAGAAGGTCCTGTTTATCGAGTGTATGTGGTACGTCATGAGGGAACAGTTCGGCAAGTCCGTGGTGGTTGTTTGCTTCCTCTGCTTCGAGGTGTGCTGTAAGAAATTCTTGATGCTTTTGAGCACCACATCCCTGAATTCCAACTAAAAACTGTTGGACAAACTTTTCCGTGGCATATTCCGTATCGGATTGGCGGTCGGTATGAGGAGGATGTGCCTGATCTTCCACATAAGTCTGCGGTACTGGAGACTCTGCCACAACTTCATGATCCCCTACCGGAATTGCTGGTTCATCATCTGGGCAGAGATCTTGGACAGTACAATTTTCGCTGGCATCGGCATCCCCATGGTCGGCAAACATGTCCTCAGCAGAGATATCATGCCCGCTGCACTCCCCAGATTCGGCCGGCGTGTTGTCATGATGGGTCTGCCCATTGCGTGTCGCAATATCAACACCCTCTGACGTAGTTGTATGTTGATCTTCAGTGATGTCAATGTTTTGTTTCGCCTTTAAACGCTGCCGGTACAATCGTTTTCGTTTTGCCTGTTGACGACGTCGATGTTGCACACCGGAATCCAGTTTTTCATCGTCCACAAACCGGAAACGCATTGTGGCTACTTGGCAAGATTACCCCCGACTTGAATGCAGCGCAGACTGTGTGGGCATTTAGGATGCGCTAACTTAATTAGGAAAATGTCCCGCTACACTAATCCGGAATAGGATATTGTCACGCTCTGCTCTGTCCTACCCTACGCCGGTCTTTTGATGGTCAAATTTTCCCAACAAAGATGCACTCACACGATCATTTGAGGGTAATTAAATTATTTCTTATGTTCGTTAAGTATGAATCTATACATTACGGCCACTAAACTAGCCAAAATCCGACTGTGGTTGTGATGCCGTAGTCGCAGTTTGGCTACTGGAAGACCGGCCTTTCATGGCTCCAGACTCGCCTCGCCCACTGTTGATCAACGCGGTAGCTGACGTCGTCGGGCATTGACGAACCAGTTAGAAACCTGGTCTAAAGATGCTGTCAGCACTCTGGTCAGATTATGTATTCTGTGTGTAATGTAGAGAGAACATACGGATTTGCAGGCCAGTCAGACCTACTAACTCCCGCTTCTCCTCCTCTGTCGGATACGGGTGCTGCAGATGAGCTACAATCCAGAACCGCAGCTTGTCTGTTGTCTCTTTGGACATATTGCCACGCCGCCTTCGCTGCTTCGCATCACCACGAATGGTCATGCTGCCAAGGTAGCTATATCGCGCTATGTCTACGCAGTGGGATCCGTAAGCGGCTCCTGCTGAGGAAGGACCGCGGCCAGATGAGGGGATTGGGCTGGTAGACTGAGTCTGGAGGCGTGATGGGTGCTGGTACGCATAGCCAGAGTCTTGGTTTTGATGCGAAGAATTTTCCATTGTTGATGACATGTGTCCCATCCTGCTAGGCCTGAGACTCTTGGCTGATTCTGTAGTCGTTTCGAGCGGTCGGTGTATCGGCGGCACGTCTCTCTCAAATTTAAAAGTCGGAGATAAGCTTGGCAGAGCTGGTCGTGGATCAACTCTACCGTTCGTTGAGGTAGCCGTAAGAACAGTGACATGGGAAGAATGAATGCATCTTCTCGAAGGGCTTCCTGACCAATGATTCTTGGCACCCAAGGGCATCCGTTGGCCTAGGCTGGGAGAAAGTTGCTGTGTCTGCGATACCTCAGAACTGCGACAGAGCCTTAGGACCTGTTTTCCCCTCATAAATGCTTGCTCATCCCCTTTGGCGATCCGTCTCTTCTTGTTATCATTTGTGTAGTAGACATCTACAGGTGATGCCAACGAGCCAGCCATAGGCGGGGATGCTTTTAGAACTGACGCGAAATCAGGAGTCTCACATGCTAGAGAGCCATCAAAATAGAGCTCTGGGAATAGCTTATACAAATACATCAGTACCTTAAAGATAAGTTCCTTACGACACAGTGTAGTTACATACCTGGTGGATTGAAGGAAGAGCGACGCAATGGGACTCTGCACGTCGAGGAGAAGGGTCAGAGGACGCTCGAGCTGCATCCCAAGGCAGGTCATTCTTGAAAATCAGGTATTTTGAAGGTGTTGGCTTCGTGGGAATAGGCATCATTGGTTGTTGGGTATGGTCGCGCCGAGTGATTTTGGAAGGTGGTGTGCCGAAACAGGCTGTAATCCATAACAAAGACCGCCAAATATTTGGATCCTTCATCCACAAAACCAAGAGAAACGAAACTAGCTAATGCTTTAAGAAAATGTACAAAGTGAATCCAAGTGAGAAGAATCGGGCTTAGGCACTGGAAAGCGGACGCATGGGTGCGGTCGCAACGGCTCGAACAAGTTGCTTGAGATTACTTGAGATAAAAGTTGAGACTAATTTTAGAGTTTTTAAGCCTCGGTGATGCTGCTTCAGTGCTCTAAAAGGTAGACAGACAAGTGGTATTCTATGGATCCGAGTTGGCATTGGAAGGATTTGTGTGTGTGTGTGGTTTCGTTCAGCGGCTATTGGCCACTCAGGTCGCCTAGCAGAGCACAGGACGGGTAGGCTAGTGGCTAAGATTGCTACTTGAGACTACTCAAGCCAACCCCTTGGAACGTAAACAAGACACTGCATAACATGTATCACATTTTTTTAGAACAATATTATTTTGTTCTGATGTTGGGCGTATGTGTATTGTGTTTTTTTCTGTTCTCTCGTCCAATCCATTTCTTGTACATCTTGAGGGACTTCCACCTCTGTCACTATCCTAGTAGCCATTACTCCATATCGATACAGTCCACGCAATATGATACTGAATATGATATCGTCTTTTATACTGTCACACTATTTACAACAACATTGGCTACGGGGACCACTGGGGAAAAGAACAATTCTCATTCTTCTTCTCATTCTCCTCATTCTTCTCTCTATGCTACATACTATAACTTGTACCATATCACGAACATACGCCACTTAACACTATAGCATACAATCTTCGTGTGGAGGTGGTTGAAGGTGGCTCACTCGCTTGTAGACTCTGTTAGCTTTATGTTTTACGGTCGGCGAGACGACGTTAAGTATCTGTCGGGCAAAATCCACTGCAGGGTCTAGTCCCTCAGTGGACGCGCACTTCTCTAGAGACCTTGGGCTGCTCTAAATCGAAAGTCCTGGCGGGAATGTTCGCGGAAGAACTGGGAACCCGGGCAAATCTATGAGCGAAGGCCAGGATGGCCGAGCGTGTGTAAAAAGCCCTACCGTGGGGGTCACGGTAGGCGTGGCTACGTCGTATAGTTGGGGAATGCAGAGGTTGCTAGGAACTGCTATACTGACAATTAATAACAATTAATTTCCGAGGCCCTGGTGGCCTCGCAAATCTAGGCTGAAGCTGGTTACGCGGTCGGTCAATGTTGCTTCTGTTCATTGAACACGCGACCGTTCTGCCACCTGGCTGGCAACAGCAGTCATAATATTGCTGCCTTGAGGTAGTGGTATTCCAAAGGTATTAAAGATCTGAAGTTTCCTCAGTGAAAGGAAGGAGCGAGGGAAGGGAGCGAAACAAATATATATTCAAGATTAGGAACTGTGTATTAATAGCACAACGCCCCTCAATGACTATAGCTAATAGACGTGCAAAAGCGCGACAGTATCAACCTCACTCAATTGGGTTAGCTTAATGTTTGAGCCAGGCGGCTATTTGCATGTCGTACGATATGATATTGCAAAACAATATTGTCCAAATACAGTGCAATACAGTACAAAGTGCAGTGCAGCAAATTCCTAAACAATCCAGTGCAGTGTGGAGTTGAAAAAAAATAGTATACGGCATTTTGCACTATTTACATCACTGCCCGTTATATACCAGCTATATGTTGATGTCGCATCGGGTTCTCCTGTTTGTCAAGGTCTACCAGACTTGAGTTGATTTGTCGTTTCTTTGCTAGATCTTGGTCTATGTCGCGGACGCACGTCTTTTTTTACTCTGTACATGGTCTAGTGCGTACGTTACAGGCTTGTTCTTAGTTAGATATGTCAATTCTGGAGATCTAAATATGTGAGAGGGACCCTACCCCAGGAGACTTGTCGAAGCCCGTTCATGATGAGTATCATGGTACAGTTTCTAGTTCCGTAGCAGCTCCATCATTGCTGATCAGGAGATTATCCGGCAGATAGTGCTTCAACTTCTCAGTAGGAAGCTTTTGCAGTGACCGTTTGACAACGGCTGAGCCCATTGCTGGAGTCAACTGATCGCACAAACGTTGCAAAACAGTCTCGATCTGACTTGTGTATTCTTTTTCGGCATCCGCCCAGTAAATCTCGAGAATCTTCTTATCACCAGCATATTGCACAATTTCATCTTGGATCGTTTGTTCATCGCCCGACCCTCGGTGGTCGCGAAGGAGATGGAAACGCTCTTGTAAGAGGGCATTTACCTTTGCGATGTTCTCTTCATGCGCGGTTTCCGGTGATTCGATCTCGCCAAATTCAGCTGCAGCTTGAAAAACAAGGTCCTTTATTCGCTGGAGTGCCTGGATTGCAGGTGACGCGCCCGACGTCGCCATCAAGCCTGACGTTGGATTTTCCGAACTGGTGTCGTTCATTGTAGCTGATCTCCGCCAAGTCTCCCGATGCTGGTTGGCGAAGAGTATAAAAGGGGCGGTAAGTTGATAATGAGTCTCTGAAAAGGGCTTAGGTGATCATAACTTCTCGGTTCTGGCCACTTGCAACCAGGTACCAGAAAGGGAATTGCCAAGTCCTAGTGAAGCCCAGAACTGCTGACCACTGGTGAGTTAAGGGGGGTGCGTTATGAGGAGTAGTAGCAATGCGTGAATCTTGGTTCAAAAAGTCAACAAGGCCCCCGAGAGTCCAAAGTAGGCTCTGCGGAAGCACACGCTACGTCTTTTTGTTTCGCAACTGAGTCAGATTCTCAGTGGTTAAAAAATATGAAGGCTGGCCAACCATTCAGGGGGTTGGGGAGTGAAGATAAAAAGACCTCAACTCTTCAAGCTAGACAATGGACAGACAAGACAAGAATACATCCCATTATTACTCAAAGATAGAATTTCTTCATAATAGTGCCACGGTATTTCTGACAAATTCCCGAGGAAACCTCTGACTGAAGCTGTTTATACACCGTTCATAGAGTGAGGAATTTATTCAACCGGGAGGTCACATGATTACTTCCCATACGGCTTGCATATGCAGTCACAATCCGTAAGAATCAAACGGCTGATGTTGTCTAGGCCCGTCGTGGACTTGAATCAGGGGGAGCATCAGGCCCGCTGTTTGGGGGCTGTTAAATCGACCCCCGAAAATGGGGGTGTTGCACTAAAGCAAAATTGTTGTATCCACTGAAACGAGATTGGTGTGAGATACTCGATCCCCCTCACTTGGTTCACGACAGGGGTATTTGATGAATTATTGAATTGTTAATTTTTTGCTTGTATTCTTCTCCTTGTTCATTTCTTACGGGCGGGGAAGCTTCTTACTACCCTTGGTTGGTACAGCCACACGCCACAGTATGAATTTGCGCCGCTTTAGTCGCATGTGACCAGTAATCTAACAATTGGGCGGGGCGGCACACAAGATGATCGAGACAAGAATGAATACAAGAATATTATTATACTGACCCTGCTGTGATTCAGGAGACCCACCGCGTATCCAACACTAAGACGGCAACTTCTGGGCCGGATGCGTTCTGTCAGCTGAAGGCTTTGGACATGGGCCACCCTAAGGCGGCAAATTCTGCGACGGATGCGTTCCATTGCCCGCCCACTGTCGGCTACCTGGCCGTAGCCACCTATTTCGTTATGCAACGAATCTAGGCGAAAGAACAGAATTTTATGTCAGGACACAACCTCGTGTTAGATGCACCGGGGTTATTCAGATTCACGATGGGTAATGTAATAATCGATTCATAATCTTATTGATTTTATTGTTGCGTTGTTCTGTGTTGTTGTTTTTTTTGGGAGCGGGGTTGGGCTGCAGCCCAACCCTTGCTATTTGCTTCAGCCACAGTATCTATTGTAATAGCGTCGACTAGACCTCGTTAATTCACTCCCCAGCGCCAATCTGACACTAAATTGCGGAGTCGGCTATAGTAATAGTGGCGTGTGGCGGTGCAACCTGGCAGGGGAGGCAAAGTCTCCCCGCCCGACAAGAACACACAGAAGATACAAGCATCAATGAATACAATCATCACCTCAATAACGGACCTAACCCCGGTAGTGATTCAAGTCAGCAGCTGTTCGTAATAGCTACCGGTATTAGTGCCGGCATTGGTAGTAGCGGGCACACTCATTTAAGTTGGCCGAAGCGTGTTCCAGAACCAAGCATGCCAGCCGTGACCGAGTATGCCATCTTGGACGGGGAATACGGCATTGAGTCAAAACTCAAACTCCAGCTCAAACTCAAACCGCATAAATTCAACGGGGATCATTGGACGGAAAGCCTTGGTTTTCAGAATCCTCCCAACCAGCAGAGTAGCGTCTCGAGATGCATGTGCTTTCTGTGGCGCCGAATAGCCACACCGTCACGATGAGATGCTGAAACAGACCGACGCGCTACAGGGATGGAGGGATTGGCTACTCCAAAGATGGAGCCACTGCGAGACTGCACAGAGGAATAAGTCTTAGATGAGTTGGATGGCGTTTATGTAGTCGCCTAACCCTTATGACGCAATTCAATTTTAGATTGCGTAACACGTCTATAACGACACCCTCAGCAATTTGATAAATTCAGACATCTCAATATTTACAATGTTTGGGGGAGAATTGGCCGAAACCTAGCGTCTTAAGCATTCACACGAGAGCTGCCGCCCATGTGCAGCTGAAAGCGATGCTCCGAGACGGGATATCGCTGCATGATTGGGAGCGGAATATTTCCGCCACAGTGTGCGGAACTATTTCCGACAAGTTGACGGAAAAAGTTACCCAAGCCACTGGATTGGTGTGGGCGGATGATGATTGGCTTTGGGTTTGGACGATCGGTGTGCCGAATCAGTCCGAAACCTTTCTGGTCTATGCGAAGTCATATCCGATGAATTGAAGGAAATATGCTACTATACAGGTGGTTATTGGTATGGCTAGTGCCGTGACCTTTGGGTCGAGGTCACGACTCGCGAGATTAACATGACATCTATTTTTCTGTATTTTTTTGTGGTTCTTGTAGTGGTTCGAACAGTGCTACTGTATCTGTATGGAATTTTGGGCTGCCTAGCTCGGTGTGGAATACGCTATTGAAATTAAAATGTTGCTTAACTTGATATGAAATTCATATTTTTTTACCTAAGAGTTAAACAGTGCTATTTCTATGGAATTTTGGGGTGTTCCGCTTGCTGATGAACTACGTTACAAATCAATTCAATTATACAGTGACGCCTTTAGTCATAGTATCCACACCGTACTTCTGGCAGTTCTAAACAATGCCTGCTACCTGTCCCACTCACTAGCTCCAAACTCTAATGCTAGGGTACCTAGCTTGGGTGGCAAGACCCCATGCCAGATTGGTGTCAGAAATACCAGGGCGCTATTATGGAGAAATTCTATCTTTTGAGTATTAATAACAATGTGGTATATTGCTGATGTATGTTCTGTCCATTGTCTGGCTTGACGAGTTGGGGTCTTTTATCTTCACGCCCTAACCACCCGAACCCATTGGGTGGTTGGTGTTGAACCTCACAGCGGAACACAGATGAAAGGAGTGCGTTGATTCTGTAACCTAAAGATGCCGCCAAGGTCGGCTACATATGGAAGGCGCAGGCTGGACCCTGCACGTGATGCTGTTTCATGTTTAACACCATTTGCAAAAGCTGATTCGCCTCTCGCATTGCTCTTGATGTCCCAGTTTGCAAGAATGATGCCGCAGCATGCTTTGGGAGCATAGGTCGCTTCGCGCCTGTGAATGGCAACAAGCCTTCCTCACCGTCTTTCCTAGATTTCCTTTGACCAACACAAGTTCTGAGACAAGTCAATCCCATAGCAATTGCCCGATAAATGAAGGCGGCTAATGACACTACACTCCCAGTTAGTGAGTTATATTCTCCGGAAATTAAGGCCAGGCAGGCTCCTTACCAATAGCCAAGCATGGGCTAAGAAGCCTAGAATGTCCAAAGAACGTTGGGCACACACGATGCACGCACGGGACAGATCCTACGTGCCAGGAAGTATGCGACAGGGCCAAATTGATTGTGTGTAGCGGTTACAGTCGTTGAGTGGAAATAGAGAAAGTTGGGGTTTGCATTTTGGAGATAGTTCAGCTAACAGTACCTGCAATATGATAGGCTTCTGGTAAATGCGGTTGGCGATCGCGAAAGTCTGTAGACGTTCTGCTGGAAGCAATCACCAGTATCTGCGCATTCAGCCTGGGTTTCTTGAGTTTATTGCCACTGTCTCCACCAGTAGCCTTCATATCTTTGGCGTGATATTGCTTGTAAGATGACGACAGCGCCTTGACTGGCTCGTTGAGGATTCAGAGCATTAGCTCCTGGTTGTTGGGCGGCCATCATATGATATTTAATGGATTACCTTTTATTTTCTTTCTAGTTTTCCTTTTTCTCCGTCTATAACCAATTCGTCGGAAGTGGGAGGGGTAAATGTCTGAGGACGCCGGTGCACTTCAGCCTAGGCAAGCTCCATCAGAAGATCCTACCCCATCAAACGCATATGTCTGAGATGAAGCCGACCTAGGGGGGTGCGGAAGATTTTCTTGCAGCCAGGTGTCACGTTATGAGACTCGTTGTTAACTAAGCTTCTTCATAAAATCATTATTCTTGTTGTCCAGAGTGCTGCAGACTCCGTCTGCAGCACTCTTTTTAATATCAAAAACTTCCTTTCGTCCGAACCTGTTTTTCGGCTAAGTTGAGTCATGACAGCCGACGTTATGACTGATGGAAATTACACCAAGTTTGCTTGTTCTATCAACAGAGGCAGTTTTATCCGACAACTAGTGAGCTAGCGGAATTGAGCCAGTCGGTATGGCCGAGGAATTGGACAATTACTCGCCAAGCAGATCTCGCCAGATCTACAGGAGAAATATATCAGTTCTGGACCTATAATCATTACATGGACTATTAGACATGATCCAGGAGTATCTAATGTATTCCAAGTGAGCCCGATCCGGAGCTATACGGGCTTTCATTTCACGATGCAGTTTGAAAGTAATGAACAAATTTTGGTTTGTTTCTAGCGCTTCGCCCATCTCGAGTGTTAGTGTGTTACTTTGCCACCTTGTGTCATGGAGGACCCTGCGCCAGCTGCTGTAGATAGGATACTGGGTATTGAGAGGAAGGGTTCCCAGCCAGCATGCAACTGATAAACTTAATGTCAAACAACTGAGGGTCACAAAAGATCCGAGTATAATGGCGCCGTAGGCGCCAATTGTATTGAATGAGAATTATCTGAAGAACAAATGAAAGATGGAAATGAACGCGGTATTTATCTTGTGATCAGCTTCGCCGCTTCGGTGAAGCTGTAACAAGGAACCATGTCTGATACAATCCTAAGATTAGGAGTCGTTGCTGATACCTACAATGCCGCGTCGCCGCATTGTAAAAAGCAACGATTTGCCCCATTGTGAGGTCCTGATATCTGACACCTAGATATACGCTAAATGGTAGAATAACAACAGAAGAAAACAAGGAAGCCACAATAGGGACCACATGACAAAGACGAAACTGTGAAAGGCCTCTAGCGAGTTGATTCAACTTACTACTCCCTAAACTGTTTACTATCAAGATGAAGAAAAAGGAAGTATATAACGCCGTAACATGATAACCGCGCCTTATATATTCCCAGTACGCCTGCTGGAGGAGTTTGTGATAGGCGGCACAGCCACCGTTCAAGCGGCTTGACCCATTACAGGAAGAATAAAATAGATTAGTTATGCTGTGATGCAAAAACAAGTCTTGGAGTGTTAGAGTTTGCTATCACTACGTGGGTGCCCAGGATGGGACGAAGGAACGGCGGCGTGGCACATGCGGCAAGCCCGGTCATAATGCACGCACGTGTCAGATCACTGTCAAAATATCTAATGAAGAAGATAGCGACTAATTTTAATTGATTCGTTTGGTTGTGGTTGATTTTTTACATGATCTTTGCAAAAAGGTCGTTTGCGGTGTCCAGCTCGTGATGCTGTCGAGCTCGTTATGCACCCACGTTACACATCTGAACCACAGTTCTGTTACTGACGTTGTGGTCTGGCCTCTGCAGAAGCCAGAAGAGCTTCAATGTCGATATCATTGTCCAAGAATATTTCGGCCATTGTGGACAGCGATGCGTAAGCTTCTATGCTGAGCTCGTCTAGAGTGGATTCAACCGGACCCCGTTCCTGGTGCTTATGGGCTATGACAACATTAGGTTACTGCACTAATATGATAGTAAACACTAATATGATAGTAACTGGCCCGATACCTGATGCTTGTGTTGTAAGTTGAGATGAATTTCCTAAGACTATGGCTATTCCCCTCGATGGAGAAAGGTCACTCTCGAAAGATGCCCCAGATAATTGGCTTGGAGCGGTGTAGGGTTGCGTGGGAACGGACTGTATCAAGTCACGCATATATCGACAGTCCAATCCAAGTCGTTGACAACGGGAACATGACGGCCCAGAGTCATCGCATTTTATCTTCTGTTATACTCTCTATTAGCCGGGGAACAATCGTGTCAAACTGACTTCCATGCATCTCATGTCGTTACCTTGGATTTACTACAGCATATGTCAGCGAGAAGCAGTACAGAGAGATGAATGTTTTCAAATATGCTTACCAATGCTTGCAGCCTTGGTACATCAGCAACGTTAGCAAAACCCGTCTTGAATACCATAGATGATTGAATGGGAGGATATATTCGCCACGGAATTCGCAAGGCTAATGCCCCTTCTTCCAAGTCTTACAAACCTGTTTTTGTTCGCTTCTTTGGCTTTTTGGGACGGGCAAGTTTTGCAAAGAGTAGCATATCGGCAAGAGTTTGGCGTTTTGTTGGGGGTTTCAGGGAAAGTGTATGATCACGTGTCTTAGAACGATGATTTTGTACCGATGTTGGGTGTGTGTGTATTGTGTGTCCCTGTTCTCTCTGTTGAACATGAAACAGCATCACGTGCAGGGTCCAGCCTGCGCCTTCCATAAATAGCGTGCCTTGGCGGCATCTCTAGCTTACAGAATCAAGGCACTCCTTTCATCTGTGTTCCGCTGTGACGTTCAACACTCTCTAGTTACACTGAATAGTAAGATAGACCAAATGTGTCATTTTTGTTTTGGTGGTGGTCTGTCCGCTGGGTTGGAGCATGGATTTTTTTTGCGTCTGTATCTTCATGGGGGGACACGCCCGATGTGGCCACGGACAACCCTTGATCATCGGGCTGAAAAGCCACACCTGGCTGACTGGGCTAGCTTCGCCGACTACACGTAACGCCGGATCGAGAACTAGACCGATATCTTGATTTTGAAGTACTGTTGGTCCTTATTATATGCTCACGGGACTCTTCGAAACTTCGGAATGTAGATGTAATACCTGATAATGCTGATAGTTAGAAAGGCAAATGCCTGGCGGATGCTCAATGATATACAACAATGCACACCGCCACCGTCATGCATGCGTGTAGGGAAGTCATTTGCATCTGCATTCCCCCTGACCAGATGCCCTTCCGTCACTGCCTGGTAGCTCTGGCAATCACTGACTTTTTGCAAGTAGGTTAACAAGTCCAGATAGTGCTCTCTTTCCCTAAATACTTGTCTGCGTGGTCCCAGGACCAGATCAAGCTGGATATATACTGGTTTATGTATTGGCTGGACAGGGCGCTGCAGAGGGTGTCGTAGGAACAGGTTTGGTAAATACAACACAATTGCTTCTCATCGTTTTTAATACCAAACGTGCACTCCACATATTGCCGCACTAGAATTATTTCAACACTTGCGGTGCCCAAGTCAGTCGGAATTTGCCGACGGGTCTAACTTGGTCTGCTAACCTAGGCTGAGTTGTGTGTGGTACGTCGATGCATGCCCATTCTGAAACAGCCGTGTCGGCCCATTGAAGCGGGTTCGTCCGTGCATCAGGAGGAACCAGCAGGGGTTCTTGGCGGCTTCCCCGCACATTTCCGGACGCGTCTTTGCGCTGATCAATTGACTTGATCTATCTTGGGATGGTTACACGAGTTATCTCCACAAAATGTACCAGACATTACTCGCCGATTTAACACTAGCTAACCCTTACCCCGCTGTGGCGTTATAGATTCGACCAGACGCCACAACTGCAATCCACTCACCACTTGAACGATGCAAGGTTGTCTCCCCTGCAAGCTTCTCTGTCTTTGCGTTTTGCTTGAAAAGGGTCTTTGGTCGGATGTGTTCCGATGAGTATGATCCGAATGTCACCTACAGAAAAAGCAAGTGTACTTTTGTTAGCGCATACCAAGATGAGAGCGACCCAAAAGAAGAGGAGACTAAGAATCTGAACACATTGTGAAGTTGGCTTCATATGAAGATGATGCCACATGTTTAATTGGTGCGGACACGACAGTCAAGTCATTTGAAGAGTGGCGGTAAACTGATTCACTTCCATGGTCATTGTAACTTCAATGCTCATAACATCCTTGATCAGGCCTTGATCTTCCATAACGAAGTGGAGAAGCCTAAAGTTCCTAACCGCACATCAAGTTGGGCCACACACTGCATAAGACATCAATGCTCTTCAACAGATCCCGCTGGCTCATTAAATTCATCGTGCCTGGCGGCTCAGGCATGTCTGATGCCTCGCCAGAGGATTTAATGACTAGCTGTTCGGACTCTGTGCGCGTTGGTCCCCCAACGCCACCGCAGTGATCGGAATGGTCCGGGATGGTATGGTATGGAGGTCAAACCATGCCACCCGGGTGCCCATGTATCAGTCGCCCTGCATGTGCTCTGGTCCCCCGGGCCTCCCTATACAAGTCTACGACAAGTCGAGCTACTATTGTTGCATTGTTGTGTGAGGAAACGACCCCACTTCAGGACCTAGATAGCAGGGTGGTTTCTCGTACACGATACACGATATCGGAGGAATTTTGGTTGATTGCGTATCGATTAATTGCTCAGAGCTGTATCGCGTATCGGCTACTGTATCGCGATACGGCCTTGGCATGACGTTGCAGGAAGACTACTAATTTGTACAAGCAGTGTTTTCGCCACTGTCTTTCGATCTTCACCAACAAACTCGCAAGACGTAGTCCCTGTCCTCACCCAGCTCCTCAGACATTCCTTCTTCTCGACATTGGCGGCCCCAAGTTGCATCCGCTACCGCGAGATCCGTCGACGAGCTCCGCAGACATGGGGGGGATCGAAAGTATATCTATTGCCATCTGGGAAAGACGGGGATAGCGCTCAGGTTCGGCCCTGACCCACCAGTCAGTAAAGGAGCCCCAGTACGGCACTGGATCTTGCGTTGGCGTACATTCGTCCTTGAAGGGGTTTCCTATGACGCTAAGATCTCTCTCAAGCAGATCATTCATCTGGCTCATTAGAATGTCAGGCACCTGCGGAATCTCGGCATCTCGATAAGTTGAATCCTACAGCTCCTTGACGCTATCGAATGCCTTCTTGAGCCAGGATTTCTTCCAATTGAAAGGGCTGGATTTGCACTGTGGCAGGTCAATCGATACGCGATATCGTATCGAATAGGAAATTTTGTATCGTGTACCGCGTATCGCGTATCGATTTCGATACACGATACGCTATTCGATATCGTGTACGAGAAACCACCCTCCTAGATAGCTTGAGTCTCGGATCTGACCGGGGTGCAGGTACTCTTAAAATACTACGTGACACCTTGCACTTTAGAGTGGTGGTGCAAGGCGTACAATCAGCCGAGGCTGCAAGTCTCCGGTCAACGATAAGGCAGTCCCTGAACAGTCAAGTATCTACAGTCATACATTCATTGCGTCATCTACGTTGGTAGCATCAACTGGAGTTACGTGGTCCCGTGGCCATTCTTATACGGATTCTGAGTGAGAACCTGCCAACTCCTAAGCCTTTGGTCCCTCATCTTCATCTTGATACCCTCCGGGGGGGATGTGTATGTCAGACGATTGCGGTCAAACGGGGCATCCAGCATCAAACCCTGCAGCGTTTTCACACGCGAGACGGCCACATAACTCAAACCTGTCTGGAAGTCACGGCAGGATAGATCTGTCACAATCCTGTCTTCGGTGATGCTCTGCGACTTATGAACCGTAATGGCGTAGCATACGATCAGAGGAAACTGAGTGCGAGTGCAGAGTGTGGCTCCAACGAGGAAGTCCCTGACTACTGGCAGAATCGGAACAATCTTCCTACCGTCGGCGGTGGTCAGGAATGCCGGTCCGGTATATTTGTCAAACTCCATCATGATTACACACGGTTGGTCTCGGATGGGGTCAGCCCCAGGTGCCCAGCCAATGTCGTACACTGTGCCACGAGCGCCGTTGCAGAGACCAACTTGTTGCCAGAGGTTGCACGTCAGCATCAAACGGGCACCAATGCATACAGGGACTTGTTTCGCAAGGTTTCCCGCCTTGTCGTCCGGAGCAGCAGCCGCGCCGGGGCCAACGTTTGCAGCAGCTGGCGCAGTCCCAGCATGCTTTTCTCGTCAATGATCAGGTACTGAATATCCTTCAGCTTCTTCTGGAGCTGGGCCTTGTCGATGGCGGAGAGCGGTCTGAAGTCCTTGTTGATCGGGAGGTGAAGCAGCGAGTGCAAAGTGGTGCCTGATATCTGATTTCCTGCAACGCCCGTGGGTGTGGCACGCCAGACAGGCGTCCTTCTCCTGCCTGTCGCGGCCTGAAGGTGCGCCGAGAGCAGGTTGACCAGATATGACTTACCTGTGCCACCGCCACCATCCACATGGAGTAACAGCTGGGAACGGTCTTGGGTCAGAAAGTGGTCCATCACCGTGTCATACACTAGGCGCTGCTCCGGACTGAGAGAATCGCGAGCTTCTAAGGGCTGATGCTCCACATCAAGTGGAAAGGAGCTTTCCTGCTTACGTCGCTTCCAGTGTTACCGCGGAGAATGTCTTCGTTGGTATATCGTCCAACGTGGGGAGTCCAGTCATAATTCACGTCGATATCTCGGCGGCCAAGTACGTCGATATCTTCTTCCTCCAGCGGCCGGTCTGGCAGCATGCGGGCGAGTTCATGCCAGTCCTCCTCTACAATGGGCTCGTCATGCACCTCCTGCTCAAACTCATCGTCCTCCGCTTGGGGCTCGCTTGTTCCCACCTCACCGTAATGGTCGTCCTCGTGGAAATGGTGTCGCTGCCGGCAGCACTGGTACGCTGCAACAAAGGACTCAAACCACTGCCCGTCCACAGCAAGCAACTCCTCCGGGGAGCGATGCGGATGGGCCATCATCAACTTGACACGGCAGAAGTCTTGAAACTGGGCTGAAGCTTCCACAGGTCTATAGCGAGGAAAGTAGGACAGAACCCTCTTCTTTGCGTTCGCACCGAGTCTCCTTCACGTCTTGGGATTGTACGACTGCAAATACTCGAGGTAAGTAATACTCTCATGCTGGTCATTTCTCTGCAGATATTTCCGGTAGCTGCCGACAGCCTCACTAACATCATCATCGACACGGTACGACCGCACGTGCTGTTCCAGCGGGCGGCAGTCGACGTACACGACCATCCGAGTCCCTTCCAGCAGAGGGATGTTGAGCAGCAAGTGGGAAATCTCCTGCGCTGAATAATCCCTCTCGGCAATCAGCTTGTTCATTAGACGAGAGGAGAAGGACAGTAGGGGTTGCAGGTGTGCGGTGTGCGGCAAAACCTGGTCTGCAAGCTTACAGTAGGGCTCGGTCTTCTTCTCCGATTTGCTGCAATACTTGGCAGCATATGTAATGACTGCTTGTAAACTGGTGCATGGAGATATGTCAATGTTGGCCAGCCATCCCAGAATGATGGCAGGATTGAAGTGATTCATAAGGTTGTCGTTGCGGGCCGCCTCGAAGATGTAGTACGACTTGCGTTCCTTCCTGATGACCGCGGCTAGCTCCCGCAAGGCACGGGGAAAGTCAAATCGACACTCCCTTTCCGGATTCGCCACGTTAACCGCCTCAATATCGGCGGCAGCCCCTTCCATGTCCCTCGCTATGTCACCACTTCGTTTTCTGACACGCAAGCAGTACATGGCATTGCATCTGTGGCGCTGACAGCGGTTGACAATTTGCGAGAGCCGCAGGAATGTCATCTCCACGCCCAGCGGATCTACGCTCAGTGGATTACCCTCCCCCTGAGGCACAGTCCTACGGGGCTCCGGGTTCACGGCCGTGATGTAGAAGCCCCACGTGCGTGCGAATATGTCACGAGCAGCTTCGTCCTCCATGTCGGCGGCCGGGCTCTCCTTCATCCAGTACAGACCGTGGTTGTGAGGACTGCCACGCCCTTGCCATTCATACCGATCCCAGTAATCCGTGACGTTGAACTTCTTCCGCAACACGATATCTCGAAAGAAGCAGTATCGGCGGTAGAAGTGGAAAGCAGCAATGTGAGGGTTCTGCCGTAATAAGTATCGCGACAATGCCATCCTTTCCGGCTCGGACGCGCGCAGCCATTCTCCATATCGGGGCATGTGCTGGTAGAGGCTCCGCCAGTGCAAGTCGGCCGGGCTAAATGTGATGAATGCGCCAGGACAGCCCAGGCTATAGGCATACGCCTCGAGGTCCTGCCTCTTTCTGTTCCAAAAGGGGCGCGTACCGCGAATCGACACCGCATGCCTAGTGATCGAGTTGATCAGCGCTTGCGCCTCGGGATCCTCGCTGTGTTCGAGTGCCTGAATAAGCTGCTCTCGCGTGAGCGGTTCACGGGTGCCATCATGTTGCTTCACGAAGAACTTCGACCGCGCACGTGCTTGGGACCGCATCAGGGTGTTGAATGCGACAAAACGGAAGGTCGGGTGCCGCGCAAAACGTCCATCGTGCCACCGCATTGCATGCTCGATGTAATCCTTGTACTCAATCGACCGCAAGCGAGGCTCCACAAAGTCGGCTCTGCCGTCCGGGAAGAGGCAGGGGAATGCCAATGAGAGAAGGGCATGAGAGCGATTGAACTCATTGATCGGTGGTGCCGTATATTCGGAAGCCGCAGCTCGTGCTGCGCACGCCCCTGGGAGCTTGTGGCAAGAGGAAGCCCTTCATTCGCCTCTGGTTCGCCCGCGAGAATAGACCGCAGAGCATCGAGCTCCGTGTCCTTGGCCAACAGGTCAGGCACCGCAGCCGCGTCCTCTAGCTCAGGCTCTGCCTCCTGGTCTTCCTCCGGTCCCACGTCGGCAGCCTCCACCTGACTTTGGGGGATGGCGTCCACCACATTGCCGTCCTCTGGCAGTTGGCTCAGTCGCTCGTCGTCGATGACGATACATCGATAGCCAGGATGGTGATGACGGAGGTAGTCAAGCCATATCATAACCGCTTGGCGGCGCACGCGAAACTGGCGGGTAAACTGCCGGCTGAGATTGGTGTGTGATGACGTGTTGGCAGGACGCAGCAACACCGTGTTCAACTCCCGTGGCAGAAGCGGGAGCTGGTTGTACACCAAGCCAACTTCGCGAAGAAAGTGAACGACATGCCCCCGGTACTTGTACTGCTGCCCTCGCACCAGCATGATGTTCACATGGACGTGGACGCGAGCAATCAATGCCTCTTCTGTAGGCGTGAGCTCAGGCAATCGGGTCGGCACGGGGCCAAAGTCAAGTTGATTTTCGGCAGAGAAGAAGTAAGGCTCGTCCGGGCCACGCTTCTCATCCTTTCGATAGCAACGCGAGCAAATGCCGTCATAATCTATTTCCATCTGAAACCAACACTCGCGGCATCGGCTGCAGTATTCCATCTGGTCATTGTCAAGTTTAGTCCAGAACTCGCGCAGGGTGGCCTTATCGCGGTCGGTCAAGGCGCAGGCGTCGAGGTCCCCATTCCACACCGGATCTTGGGCATGGAAGACCGCTGATTCTTCCGGTGGAATTATTACTGGACTCCGAATGCGTCGTTGCGCTCTCGACGAGCGTGTCTCTCTCCGACATTTTCTTGGTCGCCCTCCTGTACCAGGGGCAGGGCCACGGCGGCCACGCCTTGGCTGTGCGGACGGCTGCAGCGGTGGACGGCGAAGAGGGCTTCCATCCATAGAATCATTGTCCCTCTCACCGTTCCCCTCTTCGTCCTCCGATTCAGGGTCCGGCTCGGCCCCCAATTGCGCGAGGTACCTGCGTGGTCGAGCGGGCGAAAGCAGTAAGTTGGCATAGTCCTCAGCGTCAATATCAGATTCCGAGAACTGGTCACCGTAATCCCCTTCCTCGAACATCATACCCCCACCTTGAAGCTCACCTGTCCGTAGTCGATCTTGACTCTGAGTCGCATCTATGTGCCCTGGTTAGCCCGTAGAAGCTACTGCAAATCACAGCAAAAGGATGGATACCTCCTTCAGTAGCTTTTGAGCCTTGAAAGACACCCAGTTGAGATATTGTGGGCGTCAATGACACAGTCTCCCCTGCACGACGTCGTGAACGATGGTCGCGCTGAATGGCGGCCAGCCTGGCCCTAGCCCCGGCGGTAGAGGGATCATCTTGCGATACCTTCCCGCCCTTGTGAAATCTAGCAGTCAAGTAAGAGTAATTCATTCTGGTTGCGCCGCCTCGGGCAATCGACGGATCAAAATGGGAGGCAACTGGATCGGTCGTCGGCTGCGGCGCAGGCGAGGGAGCCAGTGCCCTGAAGAGCCGCGAGCTTTGTTGGGTTGCTGGAAGCGGTTCTGGCTGCTGTTCTCTCCGAATAAGCTCCTAGCCACGGGAGGCTGTTGTGGTCTGTCTGGTGACGTCGGGCGCGTTCCAGACCTATCCTTCGCAGGCGACAGTTCAGCATCTCCGTCCGTTCGCTTCTGGCCAGGCGCCTCACCTGACGAAGGACGGACGGCGAGGCTCCTCAACGTCGAGATCGCGCCTCTGGATCTAGAATACTGCACCTTGTTAGTACTGATGCTACGGAGAAGAAAGACAGAGCTGACATGAGAATTGTTCTTGTTACGGCATTCCAGACAATTCTTAGTGGCCCTAGCCGATTTCGTTTTGCTGACGAAGTCACACGGCGGTTTCTCCTCGCCACAGCGGGCGCATACGGCAGGAAGCATGCCAACCTGAGAATGACGTTGATGCGGGCCTCATTGGTTCATGACAGCAAAGAGCATCATGACCGAGAGAAGCATATGAAATGAGCCCGTCTGGACCCCGAATTTCACAGTAAACCACCTCCGAGTTGGGGAAATTGTGGCCCCGCTTTGCGAAGACCATCATCCAATTGCCGAACGATGTACCTGAAACTTAACCAATCATAACTTATCAACCCCCTGTCAGCACCAAACCCTCATATTGGGAAAACTTATTGTCAGAAATACGGTGGCACTATTATGGAGATAAAATATTGTGATGTATTGTTGTCTCTCCTCTTCTTGTTTAACTTGAAGAATTGAGGTCTTTTTATCTTTACTCCCCAACCACCTGAATAAATTCAGGTGGTTGGCCAGCCTTCATATTTTGTAGTCACTGAGAATCTAACACACCCCCCCAGTTCTGGCCGTCAGGCCTGGACTGTTGAGAATCATCACAGTTGAAGCAGTTCAAGTCTATCCTGCAGAGTCTCAGTGTTCATTTCTTCGAGTTCCCGTTGACTTAGTCTCTCCTCAATATTCACCAGACCAAGTCGCTCGACGAAACCCTTGAACGGCTGACTGCTGAGGGCTTTGGTGAGACCATCTGCCACCATCTCTCCTGTTGGTACGTAGTTTACCGAGATCGTTCCTTTTTCAGCTTCCTGACGTAACCAGTGGTTATGAATGTTGACATGGCGGAGTTTGGTCTGCAGCAGTCCAACCTCCTTGTTAACCAGCTTGATTGTTTGCTGATTGTCGCACTGGATCCGTATCGTCTTGCTATCTAGGCGGATACCAATTTCTTTGAGAAGACGAGAGACAAACATCGACTCTTTCGTTGCCTGTGACAACGCGAGGAGTTCAGCTTCAGTCGTCGATGTTGTGACTGTATCTTGTTTGTTTGCTCGCCATCCAATTGTTCCGCCAAAGAGCTGCATGACATATCCTTGGGAGCTTTTGCGGTCGATGGAGTTATCTGCGAAGGAGGCGTCGCTTGCGACTAGAAATTCGTCTCCTCCCCCGAGCTGCAGCGCCAGAGACCTAGTTTTCTTGAGGTAATGGATTACCTTGTCCGCAGCTGCATGATGTTCGTCGGAAGGATTTGTGTTGAACCTCGCTAGTCTTGACACCGCGAAAGCAATGTCCGGCCGTGTGACTACCGCCGCGTACAGTATTGATCCTATCTTCTTCTGGTATCTGCGAATTGACGCAATTGATGCCCTTTCTTCGTATGGCAGTGGCTCTGGTCCCGACATAGGCACGGTTGGCCACCGGTCTGGACTTGGCGTTGCCAAATTCGCAATCTTGTCTATATATGCAGACTGGGAGAGCCAGATCAATCGTTTTCCTCTGTCGCGGATTATTTCCATCCCTAGGAACCATTGCAGGGCGTTCCCTCCAGTAAGTTGATATTTTCGTTGTAGCTGATCGGTCAAATGCTTTGCTTCGTTCTCCTTGTTCTTTTGATATGCGAGGACAATGTCGTCAACATAGAAGAATATTATAATTCCGTTCTTCATCATACAGCAGGGTTCTTGTGGAACCTTCTCAAACCCGAGTTCTTCAAGGGTCCTTGTCAGTTCTTTCTGCCAAAGCAATGGTGAGCACCTTAATCCGTATAATGCTCTCTGGAGCCTTAATATTCTTCCAGGTTTTCGATGTCCCGGAGGCATTTTCATGAATATGTCTCGGTCCATTTTGGCGTTGACGAAGGCGTTGACTGCATCGTACTGCACTAGCTCGAGATCGAACCGAGCAGCGATGGCCATGAGGATTCTGAATGAGCGTCCAGCCAGCGTGGAGGCGTACGTGTCTTCATGTATTGATTTCGCCTGCTGGTCTCCTCGAACCACTAAACGAGCCTTGCATTTCTGAAAACGTCCATGTTTATCGAACTTGTAGGTATATACCCACATGCAATCAAGTACCTGTTGGTTCCTTACTGATTGGTCCGACTTGGATATTTCAATCCAGGACTGCATCTCTTTATGGCTTTTCAAATGTATTCGTTCAGCTTCAATGAACAGTGTCCCCATCAGATGGGTTGCAAGGTCGCCATGTGATCTTGGAGGCGCTGGAAGTTGTGAACGATGTAAGCTTTTTGGCTGGGACAGGATGCGGAGGAACTTAGCTCGGTCAATCGGCTTTCCGTTGATCTTGCCGATGGGTGCGGCATGTCGACCAGCGGCGAAGGCAGCTTTCCAGGTCTCAATATTTGAGATTGTGTTGAGTGTTTGTTGATTTTCTGTTGGGACGACTGATTGTAGTTCAATCCCTGTAGGGTCACAATTGTTTCCCTGATCCTTTGCTTCTGGGTTCATATTTGACCCTTGGAAGCAGGCTGCCATAAGAGCAGCTGGAGTAGGTTCTGTGAGTGGTGGCGTTGGATATGATTGGAATTGCACACCAGCATTTGCCTTCGTGCGAGTATCAGGTAGCATACTAGGAGGGGACGTCTCCCAACCGTTCGCATCCTGCCGTGGTGGAGTCCCTCCCTGGGGTGAGATGTTGGGATTTTGTAGACTTAGGAGATCTCGAGTCTGTTGTATCGCTTCTATACGATCAGTAACACCCAATTTCGCGCTTATGCGATCGGGGAGACTCTCTCCAGACCCCAGTGCATATGGCACCTGGCGGGGATCCTCGGTTACAGACGGTGCCACTCGCATGTTCGGGTGGTCCTCAGGGTTAGATCTGAGGTTACCTTCCCTAGTCTGATCATCAACTCCGTGGTGTATACTCAAATCCCAATCATGATCCGTACCAACTACAAGATCGTCTTCTCCGTGGGATTCCTCTTGCGAGGTTTCCTCTGTTTGGTCTGGTTCTTTAATTTCTTGGAGGAGATTCATTAACTCCTCACGATTTAGTTCACGGATATCATCTTTCAATTGTTCAAGATCTCCATGGAAGTACTCATCTTCGTTAAATATTACATCTCTCGTCGAGATAACTTTACCAAGCCATGGGTTCCAGATTCGGTAGATGTTGGTCGACTGGTAACCCACGAGATAGCCAATCCAGGCTCTTGGATTGAGCTTCTGTCGGCGCTTTCTCTTGGCCATTGCGTCTTTTGTCATTGCAAAGGCCTTACAGCCGTATACACGGAGATGTCGTAGATCTGGCTTGTACTGTCGGTTGGCAACGCCGTCGCGATTTGCGAGGAACGTGAAGAAACGACCGTATGGTGATTGCCATCGAAGGATATACTTTGGCGTTCGATTATATAAGTAGACAGCCGCCTTAAAAATCTCGACCCATAGGTAATTGGGTAATCCGGCCCCAATTCTCATTGCGCGCGCTTTTATCTCTAGTATACCCCCCGAGCGTTCAGCACCTCCGTTCTGTGCCGGAGTGTATTTTGCTGAGGGCTCGATCAGAATGAATAGAGATTCTAGCCAGGAGCGCAATTGATGTCTCTTTTCGTAGATTTCGTTATCGCATTCAATTACACGAGGCTTAATTTGGTAGCGTCGGTCGAGAATGCCGAATAAGATTTCAAGCGCTGTCCTTATTGTGTCCGCTTTGCGGTCAGTCAGGTAGAAATCCCAGACGTAGCCAGACCAGCGATCTGTGATGAACATCACGGAGTCTCGTCCTTCGTGGTCTTCTTCGAGATCGTGGAAGTCTATAGCTAATCGAAGTCCTGGGGCGTTTTCTGTATCTCGAGGCTTGCGACTGACTTGTCGTTTTACCTTGGATACACCACAGTGATCACACTCAACTGTGGTCAGACCTTTAATCTTTGTACCTGTTGAGCAGTTGACAAGGTGTTCGAGTGCTTTCGGACCAGGATGTCCAAGTCGAAGGTGCCATTTCCTTGCGTCTGCGCTGGATGCTTGTCTTCCAGTCCATGAATTAAATGTATTTCGTCTGGTAAAGAATGACTGGCGTGATGTTTCCATTGGGATATACTCTAGGACAAACTGGTCGTGTCGATCGAGGACTTTGCATACGATGTTTCCGTTGTATGCTCGGAGGCAATTATGGTTCAGCCGGTTATCCCACCAGTATCCATGCTGTCGCAATTGGCGGAGTGAAACCAGGTTTGCTGCGAAATTTTCGCAGAGCGCCACGTTATGTAGTCTCAGAATGTCAAAGCCTCTCTGTCCTTGGACCCTGATGTCTACGTCACCATATCCTTGGATAGGTACAAGGTGGTCTCCAGCAGTAACGCAGTCCCCTGGTAATGCTGTACGAAAGTTGTTAAACCGACTGATCTCGTTAAAGATGTGGATAGTCGAGGCAGAGTCCAAGAGGGCTGAGTTTTTCAGAGGGTACTGGGTGATGGCAAACGCGGTATGGTGTGCGCGACCGGTAAAGAACGCAGCTGCAGTGGCTGTGCTGCATCTGCCAACACGCCGTTCTAGTCACTCCTGATGTGCATGGTCTCCATCCTTCTTGGATTGTAATTGACGTCTAATTTCTTCTGCATAAGTCTTGTCGTTGGCAAGTCGATGCTCGATCCCTGCTTTGATGGTTTGGTTTCCTTGGAAATATTCTGGCGCAATGTTCTTGTTCACATAGAAACACCTGGTGGTATCATGAGTTCTGCTGCCGCAGGCATAACATCTTTCTGTGTCTCGGTTATCGCTGTGACTCTGATTATCGGAGTCTTCGCGCTTCCGTTTGTTAGAACCAGCCTCTTTTCCTTTGCCATTTTTTGCTTTCCTTTTTCGTCCTTTGCGTTGGTCCGTCGCTTGGTCTTGGGACTCTTCCGGACCTTGGCTGGATTCGGGTTCAAACGCGGGACCAAAAGCTCCTTTTTGAACTCTCTGAGGTTGCCTTTTAAGTATGTTTTGTACATCCGCCTCATCGTAAAGGGATGCCGCAACTTCCTTGTAATCAAGTGTATCGCTTCTGATTGCGGCAAGATGTCCGTTTCGGAAGGATGAGCCCCATGCAGGCAGCACGTCCTTGACTGCCTTGCTTACATCCTTGAGCCAGTCGGCTGAATGAGCAACATCGGCTACATCTCGAATCTTGGCATAGGCAAATGCCTCCCTCCACTGTTTGATCCAAGCCTCAAAATCTTGTGGTGTCTTCTTAAGCGGTTGGATCGCACGCTGGTATCGGTCGCGTGCCTTGCTGCGAAGCTGGACATCGTCGGCACAGACCGAAGTCCTGATTCCGGTATACCAGACACGGATTGTATCTTCAGCGTTACAACATGTCGTCCAGAGATGGTCACTTATCGACTCCTCGACCCATGTGCGAAGTTTGCTTATAGATGCCTGTTTTTCCTTGATGTCTCGGACCTCTTGTGTCCGGATCCTAACTTCCAAGTCATATGTTGACCTGTCTGCTGGGAGAAGGTCATGCACTCCACGTGCCATGAGAGTAGGATGTGGGCGTTCAAACGACTGTGAGAAGTATTGATGCTGAGATGAGGATTCCAGAGTCTGTGACTGATCCCCTTCTGCTGTCCTCCGGCTTCGTCCCGTACTTGGGGACTGACCGTCTTGGCCAATAGTTTGGCGTCTTGGGTATTTGCCAACATCTGGCATTGGTGGTTCATCCTCAAGTTCATCATCAGTGTCTGGATTGGCATATATCCAGATGTTATCACTGATAGCCCGAGCTTTGAATTTTTCGCTCCAAGATTCCCACTCGTCTGGGCCTTGGAGGATCATTCTTGAGGAATTCTCTGTGGGTGCCATTGTATCTCATATGTATTGCGCGAATAGCTCGAGATTGCAAATGAGACTCTTAATTGTCAGAAATACGGTGGCACTATTATGGAGATAAAATATTGTGATGTATTGTTGTCTCTCCTCTTCTTGTTTAACTTGAAGAATTGAGGTCTTTTTATCTTTACTCCCCAACCACCTGAATAAATTCAGGTGGTTGGCCAGCCTTCATATTTTGTAGTCACTGAGAATCTAACACACCCCCCCAGTTCTGGCCGTCAGGCCTGGACTGTTGAGAATCATCACAGTTGAAGCAGTTCAAGTCTATCCTGCAGAGTCTCAGTGTTCATTTCTTCGAGTTCCCGTTGACTTAGTCTCTCCTCAATATTCACCAGACCAAGTCGCTCGACGAAACCCTTGAACGGCTGACTGCTGAGGGCTTTGGTGAGACCATCTGCCACCATCTCTCCTGTTGGTACGTAGTTTACCGAGATCGTTCCTTTTTCAGCTTCCTGACGTAACCAGTGGTTATGAATGTTGACATGGCGGAGTTTGGTCTGCAGCAGTCCAACCTCCTTGTTAACCAGCTTGATTGTTTGCTGATTGTCGCACTGGATCCGTATCGTCTTGCTATCTAGGCGGATACCAATTTCTTTGAGAAGACGAGAGACAAACATCGACTCTTTCGTTGCCTGTGACAACGCGAGGAGTTCAGCTTCAGTCGTCGATGTTGTGACTGTATCTTGTTTGTTTGCTCGCCATCCAATTGTTCCGCCAAAGAGCTGCATGACATATCCTTGGGAGCTTTTGCGGTCGATGGAGTTATCTGCGAAGGAGGCGTCGCTTGCGACTAGAAATTCGTCTCCTCCCCCGAGCTGCAGCGCCAGAGACCTAGTTTTCTTGAGGTAATGGATTACCTTGTCCGCAGCTGCATGATGTTCGTCGGAAGGATTTGTGTTGAACCTCGCTAGTCTTGACACCGCGAAAGCAATGTCCGGCCGTGTGACTACCGCCGCGTACAGTATTGATCCTATCTTCTTCTGGTATCTGCGAATTGACGCAATTGATGCCCTTTCTTCGTATGGCAGTGGCTCTGGTCCCGACATAGGCACGGTTGGCCACCGGTCTGGACTTGGCGTTGCCAAATTCGCAATCTTGTCTATATATGCAGACTGGGAGAGCCAGATCAATCGTTTTCCTCTGTCGCGGATTATTTCCATCCCTAGGAACCATTGCAGGGCGTTCCCTCCAGTAAGTTGATATTTTCGTTGTAGCTGATCGGTCAAATGCTTTGCTTCGTTCTCCTTGTTCTTTTGATATGCGAGGACAATGTCGTCAACATAGAAGAATATTATAATTCCGTTCTTCATCATACAGCAGGGTTCTTGTGGAACCTTCTCAAACCCGAGTTCTTCAAGGGTCCTTGTCAGTTCTTTCTGCCAAAGCAATGGTGAGCACCTTAATCCGTATAATGCTCTCTGGAGCCTTAATATTCTTCCAGGTTTTCGATGTCCCGGAGGCATTTTCATGAATATGTCTCGGTCCATTTTGGCGTTGACGAAGGCGTTGACTGCATCGTACTGCACTAGCTCGAGATCGAACCGAGCAGCGATGGCCATGAGGATTCTGAATGAGCGTCCAGCCAGCGTGGAGGCGTACGTGTCTTCATGTATTGATTTCGCCTGCTGGTCTCCTCGAACCACTAAACGAGCCTTGCATTTCTGAAAACGTCCATGTTTATCGAACTTGTAGGTATATACCCACATGCAATCAAGTACCTGTTGGTTCCTTACTGATTGGTCCGACTTGGATATTTCAATCCAGGACTGCATCTCTTTATGGCTTTTCAAATGTATTCGTTCAGCTTCAATGAACAGTGTCCCCATCAGATGGGTTGCAAGGTCGCCATGTGATCTTGGAGGCGCTGGAAGTTGTGAACGATGTAAGCTTTTTGGCTGGGACAGGATGCGGAGGAACTTAGCTCGGTCAATCGGCTTTCCGTTGATCTTGCCGATGGGTGCGGCATGTCGACCAGCGGCGAAGGCAGCTTTCCAGGTCTCAATATTTGAGATTGTGTTGAGTGTTTGTTGATTTTCTGTTGGGACGACTGATTGTAGTTCAATCCCTGTAGGGTCACAATTGTTTCCCTGATCCTTTGCTTCTGGGTTCATATTTGACCCTTGGAAGCAGGCTGCCATAAGAGCAGCTGGAGTAGGTTCTGTGAGTGGTGGCGTTGGATATGATTGGAATTGCACACCAGCATTTGCCTTCGTGCGAGTATCAGGTAGCATACTAGGAGGGGACGTCTCCCAACCGTTCGCATCCTGCCGTGGTGGAGTCCCTCCCTGGGGTGAGATGTTGGGATTTTGTAGACTTAGGAGATCTCGAGTCTGTTGTATCGCTTCTATACGATCAGTAACACCCAATTTCGCGCTTATGCGATCGGGGAGACTCTCTCCAGACCCCAGTGCATATGGCACCTGGCGGGGATCCTCGGTTACAGACGGTGCCACTCGCATGTTCGGGTGGTCCTCAGGGTTAGATCTGAGGTTACCTTCCCTAGTCTGATCATCAACTCCGTGGTGTATACTCAAATCCCAATCATGATCCGTACCAACTACAAGATCGTCTTCTCCGTGGGATTCCTCTTGCGAGGTTTCCTCTGTTTGGTCTGGTTCTTTAATTTCTTGGAGGAGATTCATTAACTCCTCACGATTTAGTTCACGGATATCATCTTTCAATTGTTCAAGATCTCCATGGAAGTACTCATCTTCGTTAAATATTACATCTCTCGTCGAGATAACTTTACCAAGCCATGGGTTCCAGATTCGGTAGATGTTGGTCGACTGGTAACCCACGAGATAGCCAATCCAGGCTCTTGGATTGAGCTTCTGTCGGCGCTTTCTCTTGGCCATTGCGTCTTTTGTCATTGCAAAGGCCTTACAGCCGTATACACGGAGATGTCGTAGATCTGGCTTGTACTGTCGGTTGGCAACGCCGTCGCGATTTGCGAGGAACGTGAAGAAACGACCGTATGGTGATTGCCATCGAAGGATATACTTTGGCGTTCGATTATATAAGTAGACAGCCGCCTTAAAAATCTCGACCCATAGGTAATTGGGTAATCCGGCCCCAATTCTCATTGCGCGCGCTTTTATCTCTAGTATACCCCCCGAGCGTTCAGCACCTCCGTTCTGTGCCGGAGTGTATTTTGCTGAGGGCTCGATCAGAATGAATAGAGATTCTAGCCAGGAGCGCAATTGATGTCTCTTTTCGTAGATTTCGTTATCGCATTCAATTACACGAGGCTTAATTTGGTAGCGTCGGTCGAGAATGCCGAATAAGATTTCAAGCGCTGTCCTTATTGTGTCCGCTTTGCGGTCAGTCAGGTAGAAATCCCAGACGTAGCCAGACCAGCGATCTGTGATGAACATCACGGAGTCTCGTCCTTCGTGGTCTTCTTCGAGATCGTGGAAGTCTATAGCTAATCGAAGTCCTGGGGCGTTTTCTGTATCTCGAGGCTTGCGACTGACTTGTCGTTTTACCTTGGATACACCACAGTGATCACACTCAACTGTGGTCAGGAAACACCATTGGGGCGATGAGCATTAGCACGCACCTGGGAAGAAAAGCGCCGTATGAGATGGCCTTTAACCGGCGATGGATGTGAGCCACGTAAGTGCCGCATATGCCTACCGCGGCCAGCACGCCGACGAGACCGAGGTGCAGTATGCGGCTAGACTCGTCCGCGAGCTGGAGGCGGAATTTCTGAAGGCCGGTCCTCGCCGAGTTGCCGCTTTTGTTGCCGAGACCGTCGGCGGGCCTACAGGCGGGGGCATTGCTCCGCCAAAGACTTATTTTGAAGGCGTACGGCGCATTTGCACCAAGTACGGCGTTTTACTCATACTGGACGAAGTCATGTGCGGCAGTGGCCGCACCGGAACATACTTTGCCTTCGAGGCAGAGGGACAGGTGCAGCCTGATCTGGTTGCCATTGGCAAAGGGCTTTCGGGAGGTTATCTTCCCATTGCGGCGACGCTCGTGCGGGGGCGTGTGTACGACGCGATCGAAAGCAATGGGGGGTTTGTGCATGGCCACACGTATCAAGCGCACCCCGTCAGCTGCGCAGCAGCACTGGCTGTGCAGAAAATAGTTAGGCGGGTTGATATGCTTTCCAGGTGCCAGCAGCTCGGCGCGCTTCTGGAGAATCATTTGAAGCAGTCGCTCCAGGGATCAAAGTACGTCGGGGATATTCGCGGCCGCGGGTTGTTTTGGGCGGTTGAATTTGTGGAAGACACAAACTCAAAGCAACCTCTGGATGCGAGGTTTGCCTTTGCAAATAAAATGAGGAGCCTTGCACACGAACGTGGCGTAGCCATACTATCCGGGACTGGAACAGCAGATGGACTAGTCGGCGACCACATCATGCTGGCGCCGCCTCTACTGATAACGAAAAGAGAGCTTTCGATGCTGGTGAGCATTGTTAAGCTAGTCTACGTTCAAGTGGAGACGGCTTATGACAAGGCAAAGGTAAGCACGACAAACAAGGCGATTACCACGACCTATCAACCACCTCCGACCAAAGTTTCACAGCACCGTTAGATAGAGAAAGAAGCAGTGTCATTCAAGCCAATCTTTTCCACGTCAGTGTTGGTGAACTGCTTTCGCCACCTATGTCTACGTTCAAGTGGAGACGGCTTATGACAAGGCAAAGGTAAGCACGACAAACAAGGCGATTACCACGACCTATCAACCACCTCCGACCAAAGTTTCACAGCACCGTTAGATAGAGAAAGAAGCAGTGTCATTCAAGCCAATCTTTTCCACGTCAGTGTTGGTGAACTGCTTTCGCCACCTATCCACACATCCCTTTCAGACGGTAGTTATGTACATATTATATTGGCGGGAATGCCATGTTGAAAAGGAAGAACAGAAACGTTATTAATACATACAATGGTTATGTAAATACAGTATTATATTAACATGCTCAATTACTTATGAAATAAACCCTCGTGTTTATGTACAGTAAATGCATAACCAGTAACAATGTGCAAATACTCAGGGTCCAGTCTACTGCCACAAAATGCAGGAGCCTCTTGCTCGACACCTCGACTGTCAGTGCTTGCCAGCCGGGGACTGTGTGAGTCGGCTTTTCGTGAGAAAGACCCTCTGCTCGGCCCGTCAAAACGGCAGTCAACACTGAAGGAGTGAGCATGCAATCTGGTACTGTACAGTATAAAAGAAGGTTCCTCCGAATAGTACGGGCGCTGCATGATGGAGAATCACTCGACACAAACGCCGGGCTTTGGGATCATGCAATCTGTAAATTCACGTGGTGGGTATTGTGACGGTGAGTCACCGTCGTCCCCAGATGCGTTGCAGCCAGTGGACGAGGCTCCATTCACCTTCACACCTGCCGTGTTTACCGGCCCGATATTGTTGCTGCTTTCAGGTGATGAAGACAGCACTGCGGCCGACGAGTCGCGCAAGCACGAGAACACTGCGCCGACCCAAAGGTACCATTCCGTCCTGAGGCTACTCCCCGATACTAAATTCGGAGTATTTTGTGTGAGATGTATGGGCTGATCACGTACCAAGGCAAATTCCCATTGGCCATGCCGTGCTAGAGGATGCCCTTGGCATGCAGAGAGGCGTACGCGGCTCTACCATCTGGGAGGAGTTCAAGGCGTATCTAAAGGGTCTGGAGGAGAAGGCTCGTCAGAGACAGGAGACGGGGCACGAGAAAGGACAACAAGAGAGAGGGCCGGAGAGGGAAAGGCCCGGGGGGCCCAGAGGGGGCGGAGGAGGCGGAGGAGGCGGAGGAGGCGGAGGAGGCAGCAAGAGGAGGAGGATGCGAGACAGCGAAAGGCGGAGGGTGAACACTCTTGGCGCATGAAAGCGAGCTTGTATGTGGAGAAAAGTTCCGAGCGTGCACTCACTTCGAATTGTCCAGACTGAGCGAGACTGGGCGAGGAAATTAGACACGTTGAGTGGAGTGCAAGTGCAACTTTAATCCTCAGTTTCACACAGAGAGTATTGCCCGGCGGTCAAATTTACCCATCATCAGCCCATTTTGTCCGGTCATGTTCGAAAATGAAGGAATGGAGGCATTGACGAACAGAATGCAGAATCAGACGGTCCCTTGCAGGGATGATATTTTGTCAGCCCATCTACGATATCAGTATGTATGCCTATAGAACTCGTTGTGCCGCGGCATCCACCGTCTCAAGTTGTTGCGGTACGAAGTGCTACGATCTATGTGCAAAATGCAGAGGTCTTATCTGCTTTAGCCTACGGGAGACCATATTCTAATACTGCTGCAGAGCCCTTCATTAAGTTCAATTCTGCACTCAATGTCAAAGACACTGTTGTGTGCGCTGGGGAGACATCTCCATCTTTAGTGTGATTGTTCGGGTCGAGCAAGTCACCTCACCGTGGGGTTGCAGATGTTGAGTGATAGGTTTGCCTTGGGTGCGGCCATATGAGACTTTGGCTGCGGAAATGATGTAGTCGCATCGATCATCTCAAGGGCGCGCAAGGCAACACCCGGGCGCCACCCGTCGTCACCCGTCGTCCGTCGAGCCGCGACTGGAAGTTAACACAGGGAATATTAGACGAGGGATCCGTGTTAATCTGTTCTAACTCAATGACTACGGCGGGCCAAGATCTAGTGACGAGGCCATGCCACGTACCACTGCCTTGTGACGGCGGAGGCGACTGATACATGGGCGCCCGGGCGCCTAATTAGACTTCTTTATGTTTTACCTTCTATAAAATCAACAAAAATAGCTTAAAATTCGATAAAAGTTTCCACAGCATGTAAAGAACTACATCTATACTCTCAAACTATTAATATCCAAGCAAATGGCAAATTTAAAGAGTTGTAGGTTATCAAGCCAGACGCTTAGTCATGATTTCCCAAAAGTCGCGCGCCCGGGCGCCCGAATATAAATATGACAGCTTTAAACACCCAAACATAATAAATAAAAATTCAAAACTGTAAAAAAAAACCTACTACCATATGTATTGTGTGGATATATATCCCAGAATAGCTTTTTTGTAACTTTTCACATGTATTTTATCGGGTTGTCATTGAAAACGTCAAATACCTATAAATGGGCGCCCGGGCGCCCATGTATCAGTCGCCGACGGCGGACGGTGGATTACGCGATACCCTACCAGGGTAAAAGCCCATTCAACGTTAACCCGATGACTAGACACTCTCTGCTTTTAACGAGCGGCATTGCGGGCGTACCGGCTCCCCACCACATGTGTACTGAACGTAACTCGTGGAAGCTGTTGCGTTGAATGTGTGTGCTATCCACATCACTCGACATTGCGGCGTATGCGGCTGGATGCCTCCGGTCTCAAGGTTATTTCTTCCTGCTTACGCCCACCGAGTTTCGCGCGCCAGTTAATGCTGCCTACGGGCCGGTCATCACACAGCGTCCACCATCCTTATCTAGCGCGGAGCCGGTCAGTTGCCAAACCCGTGAGGTGCGGTTTCCATTACCCACTTCATCTGTCGGATAATGCCTCTGTAGACTGAAGTCGCAGGGCTTGGTGTAATAGCTGGTTGTCACGGTGTCGGCTATCATGACTAAACTTGGCCAAAAGTTAAATTCGGACGAAAGGAAGTTTTTTTTATATTCAAAAGAGAGCTGCAGACGCAGTCTGCAACACTCTGAACAACAAGAATAATGGTTTTGTGAAGAAGCTTAGTTAGCATGAGTCTCATAGCGTGACATCATCAGGTCCGTGACGCTGCCTGTGCTGCGACATTGCAGCTCCCCTGTATGGTGTGTGTTAAAATACACACTCCAAGCCAGAGTCTCAATTTTTTTTTTAAAAAAAAAAAAGAAAAGAAAAGAAAAGAAAAGAAAAGAAGAATTCGGGGCAGAGATTGCATGCGTAAAAAAAATCAGAGGGTCATGAGGCTGTTTTCTACTGTCGTGATTGCTTTACAATAACTACAACCCAGCGTAACACTTGTTGTCGGATACAACTGCCTCCGCTGATATAACAAGCAAACTTGGTGTAATTTCCTGTTGTCATAACGTCGGTTACCATGATTCAACTTGGCCGAAAACAGATTCGGACGAAAGGAAACTTTTCATACTAAAGAGAGAGCTGCAGACCCTGGCTGCAGCACGAACAACGACAAGAACAATGATTTGATGAAGAAGATTAGTTAACAATGAGTCTCATAACGAGACAAGTACGGGAGCAATGCTATCTTGGTTTGGTTGTAGAAGCTCTTCTCGCCGTGCGTGTCGACCTGGATTGAAACGCCGAGGCCATGCTCATCCTGGGACGTTACAATCCGGACATTCTGCATTCTGCATTCTGATTCTGATTCTGACGGTAGACGGCCGTGCATCACTCCGGGGCAAACTTCAATATCGCGCTGCTCGCGCGTTGCATGTTTGGTCTTGGAACCATGGCTCACCGGAACTGTGCTCTGTACAGGCAGACACCAAAATTCCACAGGCACCTAGGCCATCCAACAGCCGGCAGACCACAAGAGACATATCGACGGACGTCGGAGAGACACGACGACCTGCGACACGGATCTGGAAGAAGTCCGGCATAGTGTAAACCGCTTCGGCCCTTTCTGTTTACGGTAAGTTTGACAAGCGCAACATGCTGGCTCAGGTGCAGCGAGGCGGAGTGTGGGTGGATCATCACTGTCTGTTCATTATTACACATCCTCACGTTCTCACAGCTCGCAGTGACTGGCGCTAAGCCCTTAAGGGCTAATAAGGAACACTCCCCTTGGTGCTGCCAATCACGCCTGGGTCGAGAAGTAATAACGGCACGAAAGACAGAGCGGTGGCTGCAAGCCGGGAAAAAAAAGAAGAAAAAAAGTAAATCGGTAGATAACTAATAAATACTTCATACCAGAGATCACCTTGTTGCTGGCAGAAGCCTTCTTCTGGTACGCATCGTCTTTCGACGCGCTCACACTACTTGTGGCACTTACTTCTTGCCAAACAACCCTGGAATCGCTGGGGTGGGGCGCGTTCGGTCTTGATCGTACTCTGCCCAATAATAACCCCGTGTGGAGGAAAATGATTTTTTGCAGGGGTGAGAGGATCGAGAAAGAGACAAAGTTTAGTATCCAAAACCCTACTGGTCCGTATGTGTACGCCTTCCGCAAGTCCGGACCGTTAGGGCCGTTTCGGTTATGGAGGTCGAAACCACTCCAGCTGTGGGGGCCCACAGTAGCTATGTGTAATGGCAGCGCCGCGAGTGGCTTCCTTTGTTGAATAGCTCCCCGCGACTTCACGAGCACCATATCACGTTAGGGGGAGGTGACCGAATTTTCGTGCCCCTCTCTCCTCTTGGCGCGACAGATTGACTAAAGGGACTGCTCCATGTGCAACGCGCGCTGTTCAACCGTCCATCCCCGGCCACTTTTAGTTGAAGTTGTCACTTGAAGTTGGCGCTGGCTTTCCGGAACCCACTCGGATCCCCATCAAAGACCTGAACGCTGGCAAGCTCCACGGGGCACCCTGACCCCCAACTAACTGCCTCAGGAACCAGGGCAAGTGCCAGGTGGTGGAAAGGTTCTGGTCTTTCTAAACAACGGCTGCTGACTCAAAAAAAAAAAATTTTTTCTCTCTGGGAGTCGGGGAGCTACAAACAAAGTGAGATGTTCGAAGCGAAATGCAAATAATCGTAATTGGCTCAGAAAAGTGCCAGACGCAGGGCAAAACACATGGGGTTTTCAAATTCTCTCTGTACCCACCCAACCCTCTCACCAACGTCCGCGACGCAGTCGTGCTGGCCTCTTAGTACGAGGCTGTGTAAATCCTGTACAAACTTCGTGCCACAGCAACCGTCGAGAAGGACCGTGGTTGTGATTGGATTCGTATCGAACCATATATACGCAGGCACCGGCGGTGTGAAACCTATGGCGCACGGCAACATGAGGCTGCAAGGGCTTCTTCTAGGTTAACAAGAGCGTTAGGAAGGACTTGAAGACCAGCACGACAGAGTAAGTCTTTCCAACAAGCTGCCGCCGTCACAGCATGTTTTACGTAGTCAAAGAGTTGTAAGCTGTATTTATATTTATGGTGACGCTTTTTTTCGGTCGGGTTTAAGGACTCAAGTACGTTTCTCGGTTCCAGCTCCGATGAATACTTACCGTATTTACATACTGTATTTACATAACTAACTAACTGCCTTTTTAATTTTGAGCGTACGGGGCACGGCTGAACGTGTATCCTCAGTCTTAAATTCAGCCAGGCCGGTGTGTATCTAAATACAATAAATCGTAATCCGTAAATATTTACTGTGAATACGTTTCGCGCCACATTCGCGTACGACCTTAAGGGTCTGCGAGTCAAATATTGTGCCGAGTTTCAGTGAAAGGCGCTGGAGTCTCAAGCTCCACCATGACGTGCGGGAAATCCTCAGCGCGCTGCACGACGATCGCAAGAGCTCCCACGTAATGGAAGCAATGCAATAGTGTTTCCTGTATATGCGGTAGTGCAATGTAGATATTCTGCTCGTTAAGAAGCCCAGCTTGGGTATGTCGCCAGCATTCGATGCTGTGTATAAATTGATAGTCGTTTTGCACGACTTTTCTGAGGAACTCTTGCTCGATTGTGTTGTCGGTCTGCGTAGAAAGCCATTCAAGCTTAGATATGGCCGTCCTTATGGCTTTTATGATGTTGTGGAAACCCTTGGCGGGGAGGAGGGCACGGCGGCGGGCGAATCGATACAGCCACGACCCAAAGAGTGAAAGTTTGCGCCGTGTTGAACATGTTGAACCGATTAGAACGGCCAGACTGGGCTGTAGAGTAAAATAAAATGAGGGATCTTCAATACAGTACCTCCAGCTAAGTTGCAAATCAACTCCGGATGCGAACAACAGTCCAGCCTTACCCCGGCGTATGACAAAATCCGTATTCGCCGAAACCCCTTGTGTTGCTCGGCTTGCAAACAGCTTCGTCAGCTGGTTGTCAAGTGCCGCGACGGGCGAGAGCTTTACCGGGGCCGGTGTCCTTATTCCACTCCAGTTGCTTAAATCCAAGTTGACAAGGAGGGGGCGGAGTGCCGTCAAACCATGGGGGTGTTGGTTATCCGTCGACGGAGGGAGAGGGTGGTAGCTGGCTTGACATCGACTGGGGATCCGCCACGACAAGCGTTACAACCCAAAGCACCTTTTGACAAGTTGAAAATTAATGTGAGGAGCAGACAAATTCACCTCGTTTTCCCGATCGGTTTGTCTCTCCCAGCTCACCAAGACTTGCGGTGGCTCTCTTCGCTCCGGCTAAGCACTCGGCATAAGAGATTATGGTAAGGACATGGATTCAAGCGCCACCGCATCAGGCTTGTGAGATGACAGCCGATGGTGGGCTGTGCGTGCATCTGTCACTGCAACCCTGAGCACGAAGCAGTGGATCCTACATCAAAAGAAGTAGTTCATGTAACACGTAAAGTAATTGGTCTGTGTGGATAAGAGGAGGGTGCATTTCCGATGTGATACCACAACGCAGTCGTGCGCAGCTACCCTCGAGTCAACACTGAATCCCTTCCTGTCGCCATATCGAAAGCGGCTGTTGGATGCGCTTTTTGACAAGTTGGCTGGAACTCTACAACATTGCACACCATTCGCAGCCACTTATCAGCAAAAGCGCTTAATATAACAAAATGTCGCGCAGAATATAGGCTACTAAATAGTAGAGCTGCTGGAAAGACTTCAGCAGGCCGTACACTTTTGCTCTTTTTAGCGCAAGACAAAATACCCTGTACAACCACACACAACGTCTACACTTGTCTAGACGCAGCGAAAGCAGCGTAAGATAGCGCCTTTAATTACAGCCTAGCTATTGATAGGCCTCTCATTCTGCCATCTCGAGGGCGATGGGAAACCTGTGACGGTACAAGAGCACGAGCAAGGCCAAGTGCGACTTGGATAAAGTGGTTGTTGACAGAGTAAGCGGTTCCAAAGGGAAACTCTGACTCAGGCTATTGTCAGAATGACCACTGCACTACTCGCACAAAAATATTGTATCTTTATGCATTTGGTTATGCATGGTTATATCTGACAGCTATCCAGCCTCTAACTGGCGGCTGCTTCCTCACAACGCCGAAAAACTTGCAGAGGACGTGCTTCCCAGAATCTGGCTACGAAACGCCTAGATTGATCAGACTGAGTGAGGCTGTGCGAAGAAATGGCAAACGTTGAGTGGCGTGCAAGGGCAGCCCCAATCCTCGGTCAGACAGAGTGTCGCGCGTCGCTCAAAATTGCCCATCATCAGTTCATTTGTCCGGCCGAAGTCGAAAGGAGGGAATGAACGACCAGAATGCGGGATTAGAAGGCCCTTCAGCTCGTTGTGCCGTGGCATCCACTGTCGTCTCGAGTTGTTGCGGTACGAAGTGCGGACGTCTCACTTCGGTTTAGCCCGCGGCAAAACATGGTGTGAATATCACTGCAATGATATTCAACAAGTTCAATCCTGCACTCAAATGTCATGGGACTGTTGCGTGGGCTGGCGAGGTAACCCCATCTTTAGTGTGATCGTTCGGATCGAGCACGTCGCCGCGCTGTGGGTTGCAACATCGATAACTCAACGGTGCGAAGGTCCTGTTGGGAAAAAGACGTGCCCGTATCGATGATCCGAAAGGCGCGCAAGGCTACACACGGAAACGCGGGTGCGAACCGGGACACGCATCCGTCGTCCGTCGGACCGTGACAGAAAATTAACACAGGGAACTGCAAGCGAGGGATCCTTGTTGGTCTGCTCTAACTTGATGAGTATGGAAGCCGAGATCCTGTAACGAGATCATGTCACGTACCACTGCTCTCTGACGACAAAATGAGGCGATTACCTTTCACCGAGCTACCAGGGTAAAAGCCTATTCGCCAATACGCGACTGGATGGCTAGATGCTGGCTGTTTTGAGCAAGCGAAACCGTGTACTGTATGTACGTAACCGTGTTCTACACCACTACATGTGTGCGGTAACCGGTGGCGGCTGTTGTGTTGAATGTGTACCGTACAGGGCTAGGATGGAAGAAGAGAAATTGCTTGAAGCCTTTGCGCGTTTACCGGCTGGGTGTGTTTGATCCACATCACCTGATGTAGCGGGCATGCGGGTTGGACCAGATTCGGCAGAACGTGATCCTTGTCCTGCATGCCTCCAGTTTTGCCCTTGCTTGTGGGCGGCAAGCTCCGCGCCTCAATTACGCCTGCCCGGATTCCGGCCCGTGTGGTTACAAAGAATGTGCGCCAGTTATAATACAGTGCCCTGTTTGCTTTTCAAAACCCAATCGAAACCCAGGATCTCGTATTAGTGAATTCGGGTGAGGTTATTTACGTCCCGGATGAGTACAGAAAACTGCTTCACAAATAACACAACGGCCACTTTCCCAACTCAAGCCAGTCAGTTGCCAATTTGGCCGGACTGAAGCCGTCCCATTTCATTTATCCCACCATTACCGAAACCGTGACTTGAACTTCCCATTGCCCCTCTATCAGGTCCGTGAAGCTGCCTGTACAATGGCTGCGACACAGTCTCTGAATCGTACATCTGAATCGTACATGTTAACATACACATTCCAAAGCCGAGATCCGAGATTTTGAAATTGGGAGAGAGATTGCCATATGTGAAAGTGGTTCATAGTGCCATGAGGCTATTTTCTACTGTCGTGATTGTTTTGCAAAACCCACAGCTCAGCGAAATACTGCACTTGGGTCCTCGCCGCCAGATCCTTCTTTTCCTCTATAAACACCTGTCTCCGCTGATGCGTAGGATTTCCTTCTCGGCGTGAAGTTTGCAATGCTTTCGAAAGGTATATATGTTTTTGAGAAGTTTATCGCAGACTGGGCAAGGAAGCTTTTGTAAGTGCCTGTCACATTCGTTAGTTCCGAGATTCCCTTGATCGCGAACATAACAACGTACTCGTCGAAATGGCTAACGACCGCAGCCCGGTGGGGGAAGGGCTTTGAGCATAGTTTTAGGGTCTTGGGATGAATAAAAGCGCAGCAGTACAGCATGCCATCCAAATAATACTTTGGTTTACTGCCACTGCAAAGAGTCCAAATGTTAGCTCTCTCTTGTCTCTGCTTAATTCCGTCGTCGCCTTCACTTACACTGAAGCCTGATTAGGCGGTAGCCTATTTGGATCTGTAGTCTCGGGAGCGTACGATGCCGGGCTGGTCGAAGAGTTGTAGACCGCAACTGGGTTGTTATCAGGCGGGAGACCATACGAAAGTAGAGAGTTGCTGTTGGCTCCATGTAGATAGTTTGGTGAGCTTCCCACCAATACACCAGACGCAATGGGTTCGTCGAAACGGCCCCCGTCGGTTCCGCTATCCTGTTCAAAGTCGTTTTGCATCTGCTGAGGGACGCAGGCCCAATGACTATGGTGCAGACCGCCGTATTGAATGCCCATAGAGGGTGTCGAAGGCTGGAATGGGACATGGGCTGGCTGAGAGGCTCCGGACGCCCAGTCTTGGATCAGTCCGGAGTACATGTCCTGGACATGAAGACCGTCATGATGGAATGGTTCACCTTGGGAGGCGTCCATAGGCACAAATCCGGTGTTCGCATCCAAGGTGGAGAGACCATGCTCCTGGCGCAATATCTGGGTGGCTATGTTAGGCCAGGGCAACTATGGTGTGCATAGGATAGATATCTCACAGCTTGTTTATTCATCTCGTGTAAACTTTGGCCGCTAATCCGAGAGGGTGTTGTGGTGATGACTTCAGCAACACTCAAACAAGGGCAGCCATCGACATATATCCTGCCAGGCTACAACTTCTGCAGAAATGCGACGGCGCCATGCCCGAGGCACAACCAACAGAGCACCCGGAGAGCACCTGGGCTAGACATGGGATTGATGGATACAATAAAAAAAAGGACGCCGCTGTGCTGCATCATGTCGCCCGTCTTGCTGCCATTCAGGATGGGGCGGATGGGTGAACCAGAATATCGGGACAATGCTATGTTGGTGTGACTGTAGAAGCTCTGCTCGCCATGGTGCGTGGACGTGGATTGAACCGTCGAGGTCTTGCTCATCCCAAGGCGTTGCAGATCAAGCATTCTGGCGGAAGGCGGCGGTACGTCACTCCGGAGCAAACGTCGGAGTTGCGCTGGCCGTGTGCCCCCCCATGCTGCTTCGTCTTCGAGTTACTAGCTCGCCGGAAGTGTGTTTCGTACAGATAGACGTCGACATTCCAAAGCACAAAGTCCATCTAACAGCTGATAGACAAGACAAGGCATGTCGACAGAGAGATGTTGGAACAAGGATGACCTAATGGCTCCGATCCGCCAGCGGCGATAATCATTTGGATCGAATCCGGCATAGTGTAACGGTTTACATCACTCGGCGACACGGTCAGTTTTGGGTTGGTCAGCTTGGTACTATGAACTTGTTGCCAGCGCCCCCCCCTCTTCTCTGCAGCACGCTGGCCATACTTACACTGGCCGTCGAGACGTTGAGATGATGGCTCGGTCTCTTCTTACACACGCGAGGCACAAGAAAGAGTTGTCCATTCGTCAATTTTGCTGGCCGTACAATCGCGTCCAGGGGCGAAGTGCGCCGCGTCGAGTGGCGTCACAGCTCCGAGCTCACACCCGGCAGAGAGGGCTTACGATGCACACCATGTCTCCAGCCTTGGCTTGCACAGACGCAGGAGGCGTAAGGCGCTAATGCTAATGCTAGCCCTGTTAAAAGCGGAAAAAAGAAGAGGCTGTGCAGAGAGTGCCAAGCAAGAACTTCCTGACAGGCAGCCGTAGCGATACGGTATCGCCTCGCTTTCCTGTTTGCTGCATGTATTGAAGATTTTCTTTTGATGCATGAATTGCTATTCGTAAGCGCGGCTAGCTCGGCTGCTGGCTCAGGCTTTGCATTGCCGTGCGCCGAAATGCTGCCTTGCCTGGGCCCGCCGCCGTGACAGCCGACGCTGAACAAGGACGTCTGACGGGCCTTTGAAGGGTCTCTTCCACCTGCTCCCACCACAACGTGGACTGGGGGCGCGTGGAGCATCAATGAGGGTAGCCATTCCGCAAGGTTCCGGAAGATGACT
>AZNH01000097.1:52006-78356 GCA_000814955.1 Metarhizium guizhouense ARSEF 977
TCCTAGTCAACCTGGCGCGTACTTACCGTTGTCGTCTTCTGGTACCATTCGGATCTCCCGATCTTGGCAGACTACCCTGTGCATCACACAGCAGTGCGGTCAAGCTAGGCACGCGCCCCTTTCGTCAGGCCTGACCAAATCATTCGCCGCTGCCACGCAACGTCCAAGTCGTCCACAATCCACAGCGGTTTCCGAGATTACTCGTGAGCTGTTCCATGGCGTTTGAACGGAAAATCCCGTCATGTGTTCTAACGCTGTGATACAGATATATCACAAAGGGTTGTCACATCACTTGTCAACGGAATATAAGGGGCTATAATAGCGCGTTCTTTTGGCGACCACTCTATGCCCAAAAGGTGAAGTGGGTTGCCCGGCTTTGGCCCGCGTAGTGATTGGAACCATTGCAAAGTGATCATAACAATAAACAATAAGTAAAGAAGTAACTAACTACAGAAAGTAAGTACCTCGCGGAGACATGAATCGTATCCAAGAACATGCGCGGCCCTTCTTTTTGTCCCTGTCACACTATGTGTCAATCTCTCATCATAAAAAAGAACATGAAGCCGCGAGCCGGCGTTGTGTGTCGTGGGCTGCCTGTATGGGTGCTATGCTGAACGTGGCGACGAGTCTCGCTAAAGAGGCAGCTCATAACCGAGCAGCGAGTGCAGAACTACGGGGCAAATGGACCGCAGGAAACGGTTTCCAGTAGCTCTGTAGAGAAAGGAAAAGGGTGGGCCAAGGCAGGCGGAACGTGCTGGCACATTTTGTTCAGCGATTCTGCCTTGCCAGGCTCTGCTGAGGCGCCTGGGCCGATGCCCCCGGGTTGGGCTGTCGTCCCTGGAGCTAGAGGATTGCAGGTAAAGACTGCGGGGCAGAGGATGGCGGGAACAGGAACAAGGCGTCAGGATTCCCAATCACAGAGCCCGGATGTAAACGATCCCCGAGAACGACAGATGCCTGGTTTGTTGCAGCGAAGGGCTTAGCGGTCGGCCTTGATCGCACTCTGCCCAATAATAACCCGTATTGAGCAAAATGATCTTTTGCAGGGGTGAGAGGGTCGAAAGACAAAGTTTAGTATCCAAACACACAACCCCAAATGGTAATGGCCGTACTGAAGGTGGTCCCGGGGACTCTCGCGGGACAAAGGGTGTGTAACTGTCCCGCAAGAAGACAATTCTCTATACACTCACCCAGCCGTCCCAACAACATCGCAATTTGGCTTACCCCCACGCAAGTTGCAATCACCGTCAACCAGCTAGTACGCGGCCTCCAACACCACTGGGTGTCATTGCGAACAGCGCATGAGGACGCAGCGTCTTAAATGAAGTTGACGAAACTCCAATAAGTGATATTCACATTCATACTGACCTATTAATAATATTTATCACGTAATAAATACTTATTCATCCATTCATTCATTGTTAATTTTTACTTACGAGCTCGGGCCATTGTGTCCGGATTGTCGTACCATGCCAAATGTGCCGAGGGAGCAATCATCTACACATCACATAGCAACGCGAGGCCGTGTACACCCATGTTAAGAAGATTTGCCAGGACAGCAGAGCAAGCCATTGCAACACGTTTCGGTCATCCGGACACAGTTTATGCTTCAACAGCGTGCGTGTCAAATAATGTGACCAACTTCGGTGTGCCGCGACACGAGGGCCTCGGGATAATTCTCAACACATTGCATCAAGAGCATAAGAGCTCTCACACAACGGAAGTGCCGCAATAGCATTTCCTGTATGTGTGGTAATGTCATTTGTTTTGACGAACTCTTGCTCTCTTGTATGCTCGGCGCGCGTAGAAAGTTGTTCAAGCGTAAAATTAGCCGACCTTCCCACAGTGAGGCTGCAGCGCATCCAAGTTGGGCGACATGAAGGACACGACGGAAGTTGGGAAGCCACAGCCCTACGACCCCCATAAGGTATTGCCTGGCTGACAGATCGTTGCATACGCTAGATCTCTATGTGATCGGCCCAGCCGCTTGAGTTCAGGTTAGCAAGGGAGGCGCAAGAGTCCGTGAAGGCGTTGGCTTGGGGGCCTGGATTGGCGCCATCCATAGGGTACTCGGCATAAGAGAGAGTGTTACATGGATTCAAACGCCACCCGGACCAGCCCCACGTGAGAATGACAGCGGCTACAAGGCCGGTGGGAAAAGCTCCTACACCCACCACGGACCGTACACGCATTACTCAGAGTAAGTGGTTGATGTGGATCGAGGTGGATGGATATCCGGTGTCAAGCAACGAGCCATGTGCAACCATTGCACCCTCGAATCTTTCCAAAACCAATCCCTCTCCGCTGTTAAATCAAAGACGGCATGTTGGGCACACGTTTTCACAACTTGGCTGGAACTCTACAACCTTGCACACCATACACACCATACACGCCATACTCGGCCATTGAAACGCACTTCTAGCCAAAATGTCCCCTACAACCACGCCCAGTGTCTACACTTCTCTTGACGCAGCGAAGGCTGCACAGAGCGGCGCCTTTCTCACAGCCTGGCCTGCTGATGAAACCGTTATTTCGCTGCCGTCACTGAAGGGCCTTTCTCTGGAGACGGGATACCGAAAATCTTCCAGTGGAGGTGCTTCTCAGAATTCGTCGACCGAAAGCCTTCCGCAATCTGCAACAACTGCACCTTCAACACCATGAGGTGCGAGAGGTTCATATTCGCACCTCTTCTTGCTCATCCTCAACTCAAGTGCTTCACTACCATTGTCACGAACGACAACGGATCAGGCGACGCAGACATGAGAGGAGAATAGCACTATCTTGGATGTCATTTTTGTGTCAATTTGAGCATGATCCTCACCGTACAGTAAGAGGACTGCCCTGGGCACACACCCAGCCTCCGAGCTAACATCATATCAATAGGCCCAACACAGGTCTCGGCCTATGACAGTACAAAGACACGCTTAAGTGACAGAATTCTTTAATGCAAACTTATGGTGGTCAAAGAGTGGGCACATTAGCGTACAGCATAGCCAAGCGAGATATTAGTCTTCCTAATTGTCAGAATCCCGATCCAGGTCGTGGCTGAAAAACTTTGCAAAATAGAAGCCATATTAGAATGGAACTGGAGCGATACAGTAGCAGCAAACTAACGAACCAAACAACAACATACTCCATTTTTGTTGTATTAGATGGGACAGCCTTGCATACCGTGAGAACCTGCAGAGATATAAGCGTGACACGGAAGCTAAGGGAAATGTGAAGCGCGGCCAGATATGGGCATTTCTGCGTGTCCATTCCTGTCCGGTTAGTTTGGATAAGCCGCAGGAGTTTGTGCGATTCCGCATTGCTAGAGTAGTTGCACAGTGGCAAGTCAAAAATATATTATTATTAATATATATATATATATATAATAAATATATATTGTGTGTCTGTGTGAAGTTAGTTGCACGTAACGAAGAAGAAGCGGGCCCAACACTGCAAAAGAAGCGTGCATACAGGTAGATGGATGTCCAAGGCGACGTTCAGCTCGTGTGTAATTGGTAACTCCATGTCATCATTGGCATAATGGAGCTGCTTCACTTCCATTGCTTCGCGATACGTTGCGATCTGTACCTGGTTAGGCTTGCACCGGAAAGTCTTACGGCGTTGATGCCTCCGCCGCTTCACCGTACCACACATTGAATGGGTAGTCAGAGTCGTTGGGTTGAAGGGAACGTGTCTCATTTAGTGGCAGCGATTAAACAACGCCGGCCGCACAGAAAGCTCTAGCGGGTTAGCGGGTTCAGCAATAGCTACACGGATGTGTGTCCGTCCGATAAGCAATCCCCTGCCGCACCGTCGTTGGAAAACACATTTTAAACGGCAAGCATACCTCGCCGTATATTACAAATAGTGCGTCAGCCTTTCTCTGTGTCGTGCGTCACGTACGTACTGTATGTACATGGAACTGGTCGGTCTTATTCTCCCACTTTAGATAAATGCAACTTGCAGGCACCGTACCAGTAATTGTCAGCCAGCCATGGGGTTCGTGAGTGGCTACCCTACAGCTACGGGCAAGCTGTCACAGCATGATCTACTTACGCCGCAGAGTGCCGCACGTTGACGAGGCATGTTCCATTCTCGGGGGCTGGTTGTTTCGCTGCTGGTTGGAAGAAAAACCGAATAGAGCTTCGGTTGAGCGTGCGCAATACCGTATCTGTTTCATTTCCCCTTGGGAGCCAACCAAAGCCGGCCGGTGAGACCCTGGTCCGGACAAAACAAACCCACCAAGAGCTGCGAGGTAATCCCTCCATGTGCCGTTTGAGGTGCAGTAATGCACGAAAATGGGCAATTCTGCTCTGATACCCACAATATTTGGACGTCCGGCACCTTGATGAGGTGTTGAAAACTAATGACTAATGGTATGATGACCAACGTTCCAGTTACTCGTGCGAAGCACAAGCATTAACCCTGCCGGATGGGGCGCATCATTAGACGTTTATGAACTCCGCAGTTGATCTGGCTGACCGGGAAGATTGAAGAGATCAGAACCATCACTCTTGCCAATCCACAAGTGGTCCGAATCGCTTGGCACTCGGTCTTTGCGTCTGAGATGGGCAAGATGCAGGAGACCACCACCCCACTTGTTGAGGTCTGGTCAGCCTCAAATTCTCTCGCCTCCTGGTGCTGCCTCTTCGGCGCTGAGTGATTCTGGAAGATGGTTGAAGGGTACAATCGGGCATATTCCGTTCTTGCGTCCTACATAGATCCACCACCCGTTGATTGATAGGAACGCAGACATTGCTCCATTCGTGAGGCCCGGCTTACTGTCACGTTGTGTGTGAGACTCATTGTTAACTAAACTTCTTCACAAAATCCTCATTCTTCTTGTTCCTTTTTCGTGCTGCAGACACCGCCTGCAGCTCCCTTTCAGATACCAAAAAAACCTCCTTTCGTCCCAGTCTGTTCTTCGGCTAAGTATAGTCAAGACAAGCCGACACTATGACAACCAGCAATTACACCTCGCTGTGCGATTTCAGTCTACAGAGGCATTTTCTGACACAAAACCTCACAGTTTCACCTCGGGGTATCAACCATGGCGTCGCAGTCTCGCCAATAAAAAAAAAAAAATGACCGACTGACAACGCTTCTCGTGTAAGTAATGTGCTGTACCCCGATTACCTCGAACCTAATACTTACAGTGTGTACAAATGTTCATACAGATCACACTCGATGTTCCCATCAGTAGATCCTGTGAGTCATGCTGCATAAGGTGCCTGTTTAACAGCCATACCGCTTGCATCTCTTTTGGGGTATGCATACCTACGTATCGGTTTCTAAAAGCTGAGTACCTTGTAAGCAATTTCATTGACTTGATAAATATTGCAAGAATATCGATCGCATGATAAAGACTCCATATGATGAAGAAGCTAAACAGCGGTTTGTGTTCCGGAACGACGGATGGCAGTCCATAAATCCGTGAGTGGCTGACGACAAAGCATATGTTGTGGATAGTAAAGTGCCCAGATGCCGTCGCAGAGAGGCACTTATCTCCTTGGCTCTTGTCGCCATAAGTTGGAGTTTATCCGTTATGGCATCGGTCTATTGCGCGGCAATTCGACCCAGCAATACTCGATTCACACCGGTATGGGACCAAAACCACTTGCACCCTACAACCTTCACCATGGACAGCGTTGTAGGAACCATGTTCTGGTTGGAATCTCACGTCCCGTCACATTGGTTGCATTGCACCGGCTAATGTCTTCAATACAGGTAATACAGGCTCAACCTCTTCGTTCGACAACTGCTCTGCACGGCGTACGCATTGATGTCACAGAATATCACGTACGTGGACGGGATAGTTAGTATACGCTGGTACGTGATTGCATTCAATCTTGTACACACGGGGTCTGTTATACTGTTCGTATTCTCCCACCTTGCGTGGGCTGAGTTTATCCTCGTCCTGAATTTTGCCATCATGTCGACGCTCCGCTTTCGGCATAATTCTCGGTTATGGATTATTTTTCACATACGCGTACGAAGTGAGCGAATTTCATTTTTCTTATTTTCGTCTTTCACCTAGCTGTAATTCAACGAAGCGTGGAGTAGGATGACACAATGCGCCTCTTCTTGAGCTCGTTGGCAACATCTGTGGGGGTGTATCACGTTCGAGCAGAGAGCGACCTTCAGCAGCACATCCCCCCACATATAATTGCAGCCGCATTGTTCGGTGCTGCTCTGATAATTACATTGTGTAGGGTGATAACGCAGAGACAGTGCCGCAGTACCCTCCAGTGAGTAAGGAACGGCATGGCGAGGGTCCGAGGGAGACACGACCAAGCGGATTGCCACTGTGATACCCTTAATGTATGGCATTTGCCACAGGACCATCGCGATTCCTTTTACAAATGCACGCCGTCTAGTCATGCAAGTCCCCAACGACCTCATGATCGCAATAACAAGGACACGACAACAACAGGAAACCGCGGATGGCTATCGAAAATAGACGTGCGTCCGTTTTGTAAATAAATCGGGCCTCTCCAAAGAAAATAACAACATGGACCCCAGTGTTGGTTTTATGTAGGTTTAATTCCTCTCATACCTGGATATACGTCAAGGCATTGCTGACGTTGTTGAGGTTTACAATATCAAAACTTACTTGCAGCGAGCGAAGGTGAGACAGAAATCCACAACAGATGAGAACAAGTTGAGAGGCTGCTTTCATCTGCCATTACCGCCTTACTTGTGCCGTCATTCAGCGGCACGGGCAGGCAGTGTAACGGGCCCAGCCTCTTGGACGGCGGCTGTGCCGCCTATCACTAACTCCCCCGGCGGGTTGATTCTAGAGCCTTCTATGGAGGCATAACGGAGGTGCAGTCGCTACTCAGCCTGGTATACTTAGCGGGATGATGGGGGGTGATGGTGGTGATGGTGTCAAATGGTCAAAGCAAGGTGGCACAACAATTTCGCCCTTTTCACGGACTGTGAGTCAGCATAGGCAGGAACCAGCCACGACTTCTGTGTTTCTCCAGTAGGTCTGCAATGTCAACACGAAGATCAACGCTGGTGTAAATAACATGTAGTTTAAGGGTGGGGCACAACAGAATAAACTTGACTCGTGAGAATGGGTGAGCGATGGTTTTCCAGAACGGAGCTGTTCGGCACATGGATAACACGACTGACAGACCAGTCGTGATTTGGTTGTGTTTCGTATGCATCCCTTCTGGTCTGCAGTGACCACATAGTACAAACGTTAAGCTAGACCAACATGTATGTGACATACGGAGATTAACAGCACACAACGGCCCTGCTAAGCACATTGACGGATCGTCCAGCCGTAGGACGCCACTTCACAGGACTTCGTCGAATATATATATATATATATATATATATATATATATATATAGTGTTGTTTGATCCCCAAACAGCAAACCTAAGCAGAACGAGAGATTGCCATTTGTTTTCATCTTGTTTTCAAATTCACTTTTGACGATGCTTTGCCAACGACAAGACAATGCTGGTGCAGTCCCCACGCCATCGCCCGTTGTCAACCCCGACGCAAGCGATGCTGCGAACTTCAGTGACATTCAGAGCCAACGGTGCACGACTAGCGTTGGCTGTGACAACTTTGATCTAAACGAATTATCCGGTCTACTTTCACGGCAAAATATTCAGGTGCATCATACGCGCGGGCAGCTTTTGCCGACCAATGCTCAAATGCACGATCGCGCTGCACCACTGCCTCATCTCGTCGTGTCGCCCAAAAATGAGGATGAGGTTGTTCAGACTCTGAGGGCATTCAAAAGTCTGCGCCTATACGGAAGAATCCCGCTGTCTGTTAAAAGTGGTGGCCATGGCTACTTCAATGGGGCTTCCTGCACAGGCGTGATGTTGAATCTCTCGGCCATGACCGGGCGGAGAGTCGACAACAACACGCTCTCCTTGGAGCCCGGGTGTCTCCTCGCGGGAACCATTGATGCGCTGGCCAAGAACCAGAAAGCGGTGCCCCACGGCGATTGTTTCGGAGTTGGCGCAGGAGGTCATTTCCTTACCGCCGGCTGGGATCTTATTCTTGCTCGGCGTTTTGGTCTCGGGTGCCAGTCTGTTGTCGGTGGGAGAATCGCTCTTTGGGACGGCACGGTCTTGGAGGTGGATGACAATCATGCGGAGCTACTATACGCGATGAGAGGCGGAGCAGCCGCGGGGGTTGGCGTCGTTACGAAAATCCACCTTCGAGTTGTCGACGAGCCTCGCCGAGCAGCTTGGAGATTTACACGGATTGACAAACAGCAACTCGCGACTTGCGTCAAAAGCAACGCTTTTGCAAACTCGTTAGGCCTGCCGAGAGACGTGTCCGTGTCATTTCGCTTTCAGTTTGACCCGGATGCGACCGAACCAGTCTGCTCTTTTAACATTGTCAGCTTATTGACAGCCGAGGAGACCATCAATGTTCTTGAGACACATTTGGGCCAAGAAGTTTCTCGTTTGGTAGATGACACCTCTCGGTGGCAGCAAAAGCGTCTGCTAGATTTGCGGCTGATACCCGCTTCAGATCGCCTGAAGAAGGACCCAACGAAGCTGGCTGATGTCACGCAAGAGGACCTGCACAGTACCCCGCTGGACTATTGGACTGAAAGTTCTACCAAGCGCGAGATGGACAGGTCGTACTTCACCTCCATCTCTTACTGGGTGAGACCTAATTGCGAGGACATGTTTAATGATTTGTACCATGCGTTCGAGGAGGTCCCGAGCCGCCACCCAGCGAGGGAGAGGATGTACGCTCTTGTTATCCTAGGCGGTGGTCGTATGAACGAGCTGCAGGACCAGTGTGCCATGCCACTCGGCGAAGCGTTAGCTCGCTTTGAGCTACACTGGGATGATGACGCGAAAGAAAGGAGATGGGGCGAAAGGTTTACAGCAAAAATCTCTGAAATCTTGCGGTCTGTAGAAGATCCCTGCCCGGGCAGACCGTACCGAGGAGATGTCTGGATAGAGGGAGGACAGGGACGCTACGCTTGATGCCATCTTTAAAACATATGATCGCCGTTTTGTCTAAGGAACGGTAGGCTGGCGTGCTGTGCTGCCGGGGGCATGGCTCGCACCATCACTGCCGAGGAGACCAATGCACATTTCCTCATGCTTAGAATTCTGGTCTGTTTGCCAAATGAGCATAGTAAATATACATACATGTGGTTACTACATTGACACCCTTAACATGGTAGCTCCTGTGGGAAAAGAATTCATGGGGATGCGGAGTATGCGTAGTTGGCTGGATATACACCATATGCGCCACCCGAAAGGGGTCGAATTTGTCACGCTGCAGTAACGGTGTTTGCGCCAAAAACTGCTCTCGTTCCAATGATGAGGACAAGGTGGAGGTAAAAAAAATGTTTGAGAGAGAGAGAGACAGAAAGGGAGAGAGCAAGAAATAGAGTCCTTGCGTGGTCGACGTACTCTTGAGAGCTTACATGCCGCTTGATGAAGCAGAGGACATATCTAGACTTCTTCAGTCTCTAATCCCACCAACTTGTGTTGATCTCGCAGCCACTCACGGACATGAACGCCGAACAAAGGCCTCCGCGGGCATGAGCCTTCCCTGGCGTGGTTCATATCTATGTCTTCGTCTGCTGTGGGCAGTTGGAGAGAGGGAGGGCACCGTGTGACAATTTCATGATATGTGGTGCTGCTGCGGAATTGCAAGTCGCCCTCGCCGCCTCCGGGGAGCTGGCGAAGGAATTGCGCCACATGTAGATTGCCAGTGAGAAGGGCAAGAGTAAGCGGAGTGTACCCATCCACGTCTCTTGCGTCTAGCCGAAGCTTGGCTCCTAGATGATGATGAGTCTTGTCGGTTCCACGGTTGTCGGTTCCACGGTGATCGCGTATGCACCTACAGGCATGTCCCAAGAGCGTCAAAACGTTGAGCTGGCCAGTGTAGGCTGCGACGTGGGCCGGTGTCAGCCCATCACAGGTCCGGCCGTCCAGGGCTACGCCTTGTTGTAACAGCGCTTGCACAGTGTCCACATGGTACGCTCCAATGGCTATGTGCAGCGCCGCCTGGCCGCAATGATCCCTGGCATCGAGGTCTGCGCCGAGGCGCGTGAGGTTGGTGAGAACTCGTGATCTGCCATACGCAGCGCACCAGTGCTGTACTGCGCGGCCATAGTAATCCCTCGCGTCGAGATTGGCCCCCACTACCCGCACAGATAGGCATTCCACCATCCATGGCCCGGCCTCGTCGTCCCATAACCGTTTTGCCGCGAGTAACAGTGGCGTCCACCCACAAAACCTGGCCTCAACGTTTGCACCGTTCTGAAGAAGCAAGGCTACCAGGTCACAATAACCACCCTCGACAGCCACGTGCAGAGCGGTGCGGCCGTCGCTATCCATCGCGTCTACGGCAGCCCCGTTTTCGAGGAGCAATTTTGCTATTTTCTCTTCGTTAAACCAGGCCGCAAGTGTCAGTGCAGTCGCTCCTCCCACTGGGTCTAACTCGTCAATGTCCACGCCAGTGCCCAGCAGAGCCAACAGCCGATGGGTGTGTTTGCAATTCACCGCCGACCTCAAACCACTCACGCCATCGCTCCCGGTCAATTTGCGTTGCGCCATCTCCCTCATGATGTGCGCTGTGTCCTCATTCCGAATCATTTTCAATGCTAAGTGTGCCGCCGCAATGCCCTCCGCTGGCTTGCCCTTGCCTTGCAGCAGGGCCATGGCCGCCACGTGTCCATTGACTGTCGCGACATCAAGTGGTGTCCATCCGTCCTTGTCCGTCGCCGTCACGTCTGCTCCTTTGTCCAGAAGACAGATTATTATGGAATTGCAGCCTTTTGCCGCAGCGCCATGCAACGCTGTGCAGCCATTCTCGTCTCGGACATTCACGTTGGCCGCGCCCCGGCCCAACAACATCTGGGTGGCCTCCCTCTGCTCTGCCAGTACGCTCCACATGAGACTTGTTTTGCCGTTCATATTTTGGATGTCTACCCCAACACCCCTGTCCAAGAGGGGCTTCATGATGGCTGGATAACTAATTGCCCAGTGCAGAGGTGTGTTGCCATACTTGTCCCTCGAGTTGGCATCTGCCCCACAGTCGAGAAGGAGCTCTGCGGTAGACCGATGTCCAAAAGACACGGCCCAATGTAACGGTGTGCTTTGCTGGCCGTCTCTACAATCCACGTTTGCTCCAGCCACCAACATCATACGGACTGCCGAGTCGTTGCCCGACTCGGCGGCAAGCAACAACACTTCGTTTTGTCGGACCAAGGATTCTTGAAAGTGGCCGTGATTGCGAAGCAGCATTTCAACGACGTCGTTCTGGCCATCCATGATAGCCCAGTCCAAGCCACTCCAGCCTTCGGCATCCGTGCTGAGAGGATCAGCCATCTCAGATATCAGGAGGCTGACAACACTCATGTGCCCGTTTCTTGCCGCCCAGAGGAAGGCCGTCTCGCCACGGCGAGTCCGGCCATCTATCTCAGCTCCGTGCTGGAGCAGCAGCTGTGTTGCGCCAAGGTGACCGTTCTGAGCCGCAAACACCAGCGCAGATCTTCCATCATCATCCCTGCGATCGACAACAATACCTGGAAATCGTAAAAGTGCTCGCACCACAGACACGTATCCTGTTTTCGCCGCGATGTGCAGTGGGGTCCGGCCTACGATGTCCCCGACATTCACATCAAGGTCCGAGTGTGAAGCCAGATATTCAATTTCCTTGATACGTCCGATTTGCGCTAGCTCCGGTAGAGGATTAGTGCATGTGTTTACCACACGGCGATGGAAATAATGGCTAATGATATGGAACAATGGATGACGGACACAAGCCTGTTCAAGGACATCAAGCTGTGCGAGTGATAAGTCTTTGAATATGCATAACAACAATTCGACTGGTGTATTGCCCAGCCCTGCATGTGGTTTCATTAGTATGTATTAAGTAGAGTGTAAATAAGTACTATACTGTATTTATGAGGTTGTCGAAAACTTTTAAGTTGATCGATATTGTGAAGACCTTGTTCTTTTATCGCCCCCCGGGGCTGGCTGGGCATAGGCATAGGTCTGACGTGGTTCATTCGTGGTTGGGCTGTGTAAATATGACGATCAATTGTAGAACATGACATCAAAGCTAGGTACGGGGCTTTGTTCAGCCGAAGGCTTTGTATTATACGTTAGTTCTTAAGTTTCCTCGCATAATGAGGGGTTTGGTGCAAACAGGGATTAATAGGTTTCCCGGGTTCTGATTGGCACTGGTTTTGTATTGCCAGCCGCAAATCGTTCGGCAATTGGATGACGGCTCCAAAGAAATGGGCTGTCAACATCTGCCGACTGTGCTGGCAGCAGGTTGCCCATTTGTTTACTCCGACGTCATTTAATTATTAATACTGTACTTACAACATCACACTAACTAAGCAACTAAGCAAATAAGCTAGTCATGACCAAATTTCTTTTGCCAATAGCCGTTGAAACTGCTCTCTGTTCATTGCCATTCTGCGTGACTATCCACCCCTGTCATGATAGCAAATATTCATTGCGAAGCTGTATGCACATGAATCATGTCTTGAGCGTGGTCTCTATGCTTTCCTCGCCTCCTTCTTTCATGACTGCGTAACATGCCGTTATCGGGAGACCTGACGAGCCTGTGTGCTGCCCGGATTTTTGAGGGGAACAGCTCTTTCAGATATGGCTGGCGGCGCTTCAGCCTCCGAAGTCTCATGCTGAGAGTCCCGGGTTTGACTGGGTCCTCGATTGCGCTTTCCGCCTCCGCTATTTCAGCCCACGGTACCTTGTGCAACCGTTTCCATACAATCCGTATTTCCGACGAAGATAGGCCCATGCCACGAAGTCTAGTGTGCAATTCATTTCCCTCTTCCGTTTGCCTCATATCACGGAGAATCAGTTGCCCATTATCGTGGGCCGGCCTAGAAGAGCGAGTTGGTGGGAGGGGCGTCTGAGGAGATGTTTGCTCGGGTTGGCAGCCGAACGGCGATGGCGACACGCTCGTGACGCCGTCAGACGCGGGCGACGTAATCAGTGCCGAAGAAGGAGATACCACCAGGGCTTTGCTTGCACAGTCGGCAGATGGTAGCAGAAGTGGCGTTGGAGGTGGAGATGGCAGTACTTGCTGTAACTGATTCTGACTCCATCCATTGCCGATGGCCCAGTTTAATGAAGGGCACTCCGCAGGCGAATATACTGGTGATTTTGGTGGCAGAAGACTTAAGGGACTGTCAAACATGTATGAAATGTCTGGAAAGCATACCGGAGCCTCGAGTGTTCCGCCCACTGGTGTTGGAGGGGCAGGGAAACTTGAAGTCGGCGACGCATGCGGTGAGGATGGCACATGGCCATAGTTTCCCGCGTCAAACGAATGCTGTAGCTGCAGGCTAGCTGGCAACAGTTGATTGCAGGCGTAACAAGTCGGTGTGGCGTACGGCCATGACAGTGCCTGGACCTAATGCATGAGCATTCCCTAATGCATGAGCATTCGTCGACTCAAGGGTGAGTTAGGACGCTCTCAACTCACAGGGAATGGGTCTTCCATGTCGAACAAAAGACTCGCGTAATAAATTTGGCCTCTTATTGTACGTTAATATTTACGGGACCAAGGTGTGTAATACATACAGTGATAGCGTGTGTTTTGTGATCTTGGAGTATCGTCCTCATCGGCTGGCTGTACCTTTATGTCCTTTTCCCTATGATGCTAAGACCTCTCCGCAATCCGTCGAATCGTCGTGCAAAGCCTTGGGCACTCTTGAGTGAAACCCGGAAGCCAGCCTCATTTGGACTTTTGCCTTCGTCCCCGATGGAACTGGCTACCTTGAACCAACCGTTTCAGGGAAGCAAAGCGGGGCCGAGTCAAGTCCTGACAAGACAGACAGCGGCAGTCTGTGTTGGAGTGGATGTGTAACTAGCACCTGGCTGACCAATGGCCGCAGCGCCAGCTCGCAGGAATCGGCGGCAGGGGCTTCCGGACGGCGGAGCGGAGGGGCGGCCGAGTGATGCGACCCACCTTTCTCAACATCATCTCCGGGACTGCACGATTCCCAAAGTGGAGATTCCGTTGGATTTTGTGTAGAATCATGGCACGCCACCTTTCCCAAAGTGGAGATGCCATGGATTTTGTGTAGAATCAAGGAACGCCACCTTTCCCAAAGTGGGGATGCCATGGATTTTGTGTAGAATCATGGAACGCCACCTTTCTCAAAGTGGGGATGCTATGGATTCTGCCCAGACTTGTGTGCCTGGAAGGGAAGACGCCGAAGGAGGGGGGACATATAGTAACCATGCGAAAGCGCAAGTGCACTGGATCCACGACATAGTTCCCAGGGCGGGTCAGTGTGGCCTTCCGGAGGTGCATTTTTACAACCTAGAGTTGAACTGTGGGTTCAGAGTGATGTTTACGTACAGTTAAACATGCTGGGGTGTAACTGTATAAGAAAGTCGGACACTACTTGCCCTGGAGACCTGTTGTCAGAGCACGGTACTTACTCCCACAACTCCAACTTCTTTTTTATGAACACTATGAATCGTCCAGAGCATAGGCACAGTCTTCCAGGCGGGCCGCAGCCGTTATACACCACACCACATGTTGCCCATCAGTACTATGTGCAACAAGTGCAACCAAATCCAAATGCACTGTATGAACAATGGCGACAGACAAAGGTATCAGAACTCGAGGATGTTGTCCGTAATGCCTTGGTACACTGGGTAAAGCAGTTGGCGGATATGATTGAGGCGAAAAACACTGCGCTTAATCAGGGGATCATGGACACGCAGAGTGTCATTGCTTCGACAAATTTCACACGACTCTTTGTAGAGTCCGGATATATTTGGAGAGACGGACGTCAACAGACACCAGTTGCTGCAGTCCAACTCCGAATGTTGAAATTTTATCGGGAAGTATTAATACCGTGCTGTATCTTAACTTGGAATCTGAGTACTGCAGCTAGGCCGTGGAGTTTTGCTATTCACAGCAATGTTGACAGGAACCAGATACGAGAGGCGTCCCGAAGAGTCTTGATGCATAAATTAGACCATCCACAATTATACAATCCGTCAAGTAGCTGACAAATGCGTCCTAGTTTGAGTCTCTCGGAGTTCGTACATAAATGCCAGCTTGCCAATATATGGGTTCGCCAGGAAATGGCCCATCAGAAGCCAACCAAATCTACCAGTGGTGGCCAGAACATCGTAGCTGTAAAAGGACGGTTTCTAACCACACATAGACTCACCCACCGAGATTTGTCGAAAAAGATTAAAGCCTGCGGTGGAATTTTCGTCCCAGATGTTCAGAAGCGCGTAACTCACATCGTTGTCGACGACAATTGGGCCAAAAGCGGAGACCATAGATTGAAAGGTTTTGCAAATCTTATGCCAGTTGACTGGATATTGGCAAGTGAGAACGGAGAATTTGCAGAAACTGCGAAATATCGGCGGAAACTTAACACAAAGAGAGTCAATGGCGCGTTAGAGAGCAACTGCCTGGATTTTGATGTTCGAAATGTTAATAACAAATCCCACTATACCTGCAGTCAATCTCCACCGGAGCCCCTCTCCCACGCCCAGACTGAGCCATCAACTTCGCTTTCCTCCAATGGCCAGTTCAAGAAGGCTCCGACTCCTCCAAATCACAACCAGGTAGACCGACAGCAAGCCGCCAACAGATCGAAACGACGGGATGTCTACAGCGTTGGCGCTCGACTCACATCATACCGGCCGCCGCCGTTGCCTCACAAGAACGTTACCGATGTTTCGGTTCGGATCGTGTATGACGTTAGTATTTCCTTGCCGACTCTGCCTTGTGTTCCCCCAGTCAACTAGTCCGTGGACCACGGGCTATGTATGTATAACATGTCGCTAATTAATATGCTTTAACTTGAGCAGCACGGTCTAAACATTGCCGAGGTCGACGACGACTACGGCCACTATATTGTTGTCCCCAATGCCGAACTTACAGAGAAATGAAGGTTGAATGTGCATACCATCTCAGTGCGTGACTAATATGTGATATAGATCGAATTATCCGTCTCCTTGGCCAAGGAAGCTTTGGAACAGTAGTTCAAGCACATGATAATGTGAGAAACCAGGCAGTCGCCATCAAAGTTATTCGATCTTTGAAAGAGTATCGTGATGCGGCAAGGATTGAATTACGAGTGTTGGCTACTCTGGAAGCCAATGATACCCAAAACTTATATCAATGTGTACACTGGAGGGATTGCTTCGAGTATCGGGGCCATATATGCATCGTTACGGACCTCTTGTGCCAAAGCATCTCTGACTTTTTAAAGGGAAACAATTTTGTGCCTTTTCCTAATAGTCACATTCAAAGCTTTGCACGTCAGCTCTTTAAGAGTGTAGCCTGTAAGTACAACGCACGTCCGGGCAGTTGCCACATATTTCGGGCACGCCGCTGACCTTGCAGACAATCAGTCCTGCATGATCTAAACTTAATCCATGCAGATCTCAAACCAGAAAACATCCTCCTTTGTGAAGACGCATACCAGACCTTTACGTATAATCGGAACGCTCCTTCCTCTTCGTGGACCGTCGAGAGATGGGCCTCGCAGCGGCGGGTGTTGCTAGATACAGAGATACGGTTAATTGACTTTGGGTTGGCTACATTTCAGAATGAGTATCACTCGCCTATTGTATCAACAAGATGTTACCGAGCACCTGAGATCATCCTAGGATTAGGGTGGTCATTCCCTTGCGACATCTGGAGCGTTGGGTGTATCCTTGTTGAGCTCTTGACGGGTTATGCCCTGTTCGACACTCGTGACGACCTTGAACATTTGGCTATGATGGAAGCTGTGGTTGGCTCAAGAATAGATAGCCATCTTGTCCAGACTGTTAAGAAGATGTCTCGAAGGAACAGCGGCAATTCTGTATCTAAGTACGCACATGCTCCCCAGCCTGTCTACTTTGGGTTCACTTTTGTACTAACGCGCTTAGATTTTTCAAAAACCGCGAGCTTGACTATCCCAATCCAGACACGACACCAGAGTCTGTGACGGCAATTAAAGCGATGAAACAACTTGAAGTAGGTCCGACAACTATCTTGCCAATCGTAGAGTGACTATCCTATAACTATTCCCCTATAGGCTATTATGCCCTCGAGTTCTCAATTTTTCATCCACTTCCTGGATTTGCTCAAAAAGATCTTCGTGTACGACCCCGCAAACCGAATTACTGCTACCCAGGCTCTTCATCATCCATGGTTTGACGAAGTTAGCCAGCCAGATGACGGCACGGAAGCAGCGAAGATTGGGTTGGAAACAAAAGTATTGGAACAATCTCGGTAAGTATAGGTTCTCGGAAAATGAGCGCATCAAGTTTGGCCGTGTAAGTTACGGGTTTCCACGGATGTCTTTCTTAGGTAGACTTCGAGAAGAACCCGAAGGCCGTGCCCTGACACACCACGGACTAAGTGATCAGACGGTCATACTGAAGGAAGAGAACACACCACGTCTGGCAGCTTGATTGCATGAGGGCATTGGACGGATATTATGTTTTTAGCAATTTCCATTGCCTTTCCCATCAACCAAAGGTAGTTGACAACACCTCTAAGACTACGCAGTATATTGACTGTAACGGTCCAAGCAAGTATATTGACAACTAGTGTAACGGGTGAAGCCGCTTGAACGGCGGCTGTGCCGCCTATCACCAACCCCCCCAGCGGGTTGATTCTAGAATCTTCTGTGGAGGCGTATTGGGAAGATATAAGGCGCCGTTAATATGTCACGGCGTATGTAGACTTCCTTTTCTTCTTCATCTTGATAGCGAACAGCATAGGGACTAGTTAGTTGAATTAACTCGCTAGAGGCCTTTCACACCTAGCTGGGATGACTGGAAACGAGTATCTAAAGTTAAGGAAAGAGGAGAAACTGAATAAGGAAAGGAAAGCTTCAGGAGCTCTTCATTGGCAGCTTGTTGATAGAGAGGCGAGAGCGCAGCCGAGCCATTCTCTGGCAGGGTCGTTACACCCAAGCTGTTTACTATCAAGATAGAGAAGAAAGAAGGAGTCTACATATTTACGCTGTGGCATTATGAGAGCGCCTTGTATCTTCTCGCTACGCCTCCACAGAAGGTTCCAGAATCAACTTGGTATCGGGAGTCGGAGATAGGCGGCGCAGCCGCCGTTCAACCGGCTTGGCGCGTTACACGAGTCTCGGTCAAGTGGATTCCATAGCGGGTTCGGCAAGCACGGCTATACGCGTGGGACTGGCCATAAATCTATTATGACACTCTTCATCAGAAGTTTCTCCTGTAATTTGAGCTATTAGTCTTAGGCGTGGCTCAGGAACGGGACAAAGTCCCAGGTGATGAGTAGTGCAACGAAGCGGTTCAACGAGGTGGATTCACCAGCTGGTTGCGTAAGGGCAAGGGGTTTATAAGACGGACACATTGCATTGCACACCAAAAATCTACATCTTCTTTCATATGTAGTTATTACATTTTTATTCTTTATTTTCGGCCAAATATCTGGACTCCCCTAGATGAAGAAGCACCCTGTGCCTCTGTATACCTGGAGTGGCAACTCCACGTTCATGATGCTGGGCCATGTGTCGAACGTCGTCGCAGGCGATGGTAAAAATTACCTGGGCAGGGCTGTCTTCTGCCACATCCGAAGCACGAAAAAAGTCCCTCCAAAGCGCTGGAAGCCTGAACTGGACCGCTGGGTTAGCGACAGGTGGGCTGAGGTTGTGGTATTTGGTAGTGAAAAGCCAGGAGAAGATATACAGAGAATTCCGTTCTTTGTGTACCGACTCTTCATTATATTCCCGTCCTCCATCCAATGGGTCAAGCTTCACCCAAAGCTGGTGGAAATACTATTAGGAAATGAACTGGAACTTTCTTTCAGTTTTGCAGAAGTCGAAATTTGGGACTCACATCCCGATAAGAATGCGCCTACGAATCTTTCTACGTTTTATGATTCTTGTTTTGAAAAAATTAGGAATGACGGGTGCATCTTCGGCGACGCGGAGACGGTCTCTGACGAGTGTTCGAGAATAGAATATGGTAGTAAGACGCTAGGGTTTCATGGCTACACGGACTACATTCTGTTCGACGACAACGACAACGAGTCCGACACGGGCAATAAATACACCGGCACAAACAGTTACCTGTCGGATGTAGCCATTTTCGACGATAACGATCCTTCCATCAGGCTTCACAATGACACGCCGTCCAACCTATTTGCACAGGGAACTTTCTATCGAGCAAGTAGTATGTCTCCTGAGAACAGCATTGAAGATTATAGTTGCAACACAGACAATGTATCCCACCTGGCCACTATGGAGGAACAAGACTCGGCTTACTCAAGCAGCAGCCATCTACTCCCTGCCCATTTTGACACGAAGCACGATGATACCGCTGACGAATCTATTCAGCCCCTGCGAAATGGAAATGGGATGTTTGCCCAAATGTCGTTAACAAAGAGAATGAAGACTGCCGATGGGGAGCATTTGGAGATGCGAGACGATAGTACACATTGTGGTTGCGGACATATGGCGTGTGAGTCCGACCACACTACTGAAGTCTCTCCCTTGATAGGGTTGATGGAGAAAGAGGTCATGACGGCTCCGTTGCTTCCACGTACAAACGGCTAGATGTTGACCTAATGTATAATATATTATATACTTCTCTTGTTCCTTAGGCGGCTCCCCGCGTTGTCGACCAAGTGACTATATGGTAATTGTTGCTAAATTTTGACTTAGCAGGGAATACAGCAGGGTGGTCATCAATTCCATTCCATCAATTTGACGACGAAATTGAGTTGGGTTGACAGCTTACTCAGCATTTGGCCCGTGTAGTTGAAAAAATTGATCAATTTCGCCCGTCAATTGAGTTGATCGCACCACATTGAAGACGTTGAACTACCCAACCCCTGTCACGAGCCCCACCATGCTATCATCCTCCTCCCCCATTATGATGCTGCTCTCAACCTCTCCAGACACATCAATTAACGAGTCCACTGCCTCAACCAGCCCGCTCCGAACCCAAGATCTCAATGTCTGCGTAATCCCTATGGTGCTCATCTGCAGGCAGGGCTTGCAAACCCATTTCCTCCTGTTGGGCGAATCGCAAGCTTGAATATCGAAGCCATGTTGCCAGACCCACGATGTCTGTTTGCCAGCACGTTCAGAGACAGTGAATCCTGGGAACTTATTCCATGGGAAGGCCTTCCAATGGTCGGGTAAGGGGCTCGGCTCAACCAGAGAAGCACCGGTAATGCTACAGTCTGAAGTTCGGCGGCGCTTGACTACTGGGTTTGAATCCATTGGCATCGCTTGAGAAGAGCGGACGCTAAGGTTATGTTTTTGGGACAAGGCTCTCACGCGACAAGCGGAGACGCGTTTGAAGTACTGAAGTAAGTTAAGTACTGGGTACAGCGGGCCAGGTGGGTTCATTATGTACTAAAATGTACTGGGTACAGGACCCCAACAGCCGGACCTAGTGGGGCATTGGCCGCTACCCTGAACCGAGGCAAAATCCAGACATTTTCAACCGGTTGTCAACGTTGAAGCCATCGAGGTGGGATTGAGTCCATCAACTAGATGGCTAGGTTGAGTTGATTGAATTGATGCACGTGACTTCAATTTCAATAATATTGAAGGAGTTGAGGTTGAGGTGGAATTGATGACCAGCCTGGAATACAGATTGGTAAGTTCTCTAGTTTTTGCTGCCTGTTCGCATTTGTTAATATTTCCACAATGTGTCGCTGATAGACTGCGATTCAGACGCGACGCGCTCAAGCAAAATTAATATCCGCTGTTTTCTTGCTGGTCACAATAGTATGGGCTAGCTAGCGCCCGCGATGGCCATGTTGAGCGTGGTGGGCCGTTCTGCCACTCGCCCCGTCCTCATGAATACGTATTCTATTAATATTTACTGCAACTAACTAATAGAAAGTTCCTGCAAATTCGTTGCATTAGCAAGTAGCGCCAGAATGCACTTAACACTAGCATTTCGAGTTGCTATTGTGGCAGCTCGATCAACAACGGGCCGAGTATTATCACGTTATGAGACTCATGTTATTAATAACTAAGCTTCTTGATAAAAATCATTATTCTTGTTTTTTCTTGTCGTGCTGCAGAAAGAGTCTGCAGCCCTTTAATACCAAAAAAACTTCCTTTCGTCCGAATTTAACTTTCGGCTAAGTTTAGTCATGATAGCCGGCGCTATGACATCCAGCCATTACACCAAGCTCTGCGACTTCAGTCTACAGAGGCATTATCCGACAAGAATAGCAATGGGCGGCCGGCGGAGGTACAAGTTCCTCGACCAGGGGAAGCGCTGGGCCGGATAGTAGTCGAGGTAAAATGTCAGATTCTTGCTCCGCTCTAGGCAGCTAGTCCGTGTAGCAAGAGAGACTAAAGACCACCAAGACCGGTTAACCATGGTCTGGAAAAATCGTCAGACCAGACCATTCAGAACACTTGTGATTCATCATCAGCATGGGTTTATCAGCCAGAATCAAGTCGCCTAGGTGACGGGTTCTTTTCGAGAAGATACCCTGGCCACCGTCAGGATCCTCTTTCAAATTTGCCGTCCAAAATTGTTCATATCGCCACATGCTGTCGAGTCAATAGCGCGTTTCCAGCTACAAGGGTTAGGGTTGCAAAAAAAAAGTGCCAACTATAATATTGCGGTGAATCAACCTGTTTCGTCTTCAAAGTAAGTGGAATTCAAAATGTGGCCGCATATAGGGTATCAATTAAGCCAATACAGCGGTGGGACTCAAAACATTTGATTGACGTTCTTGAGCAACCATGTACCTTTAGGTCTCGTTCGTGACGATGCAACAATGCTTGGATAGCTCCCATCTCTGCTTGTACCGTAACGCATTGTACATCTTTCGTCCAACTTTCAACGGCTTCTAAGCTAAGAACAGCTGAGCCATTTAACCTGAAGTAGCCCCAGGTGGTTGCGGAGCAAGTGCCATGGTAACAGCCAAGCCGGCTGGTTTGTCAGTGCGTCAACTAGTACTTCCCGCACATTGGATTTGCCATAAAACTACAATTGGATTTCTTATAGGTGGAAGGCTTTCCTAACGCGGTGCGTGAACGATTGGAATTAGAGAATTTGAAACCACCATCGACCACGTCCTCGCATCTGTGTATCTCGCGAATGGTGTATTTAAACTTGGAACATATAAAGAACATATAAAGAACAGTGGACAATTTCCAAGAAGAAGTCTCCCCCCTAACAACAATAACAACACTATTGCCTAAACAATTCTTCAAGGAAGGAATTGTTGGAAGCGCAAGGCTTCTATCGGGTGATAATTATCACAGGCACAAACGGCTACGCGCTGGTGATCATGATGTTGTTCTTGCTTGTTGTTCAATCTATCTAGCTATGGATAACGCACGCCTGAGTTGGTGTTGAGGCCTCCTCACGTGAGGTCTGTTTCAGCCACTGTTTGAAGCTATCCCCTGGCTGCTGGCTCCGCCGCCCAAGACGGCGGTGGAAGCAACACTGGCAGCTTCTCTCTTTGAGGCCTCAATTCATTCAAAAACAAAATAAAACAAGATACCTGTTGAAGGCGTACACACTAGCGGAAAATTCCTCTTTTCCGAAGCAAAGTTTTCTTGTATTCTTACCTTGTACCGGGTGGCCGTATCCTGACAATTTGGTCACGGTAATTCCCTCATTTTTCGTCCTTCTTTCTCTCTACCCAGCCTTCTACTCGTATCGCGATCTTATTCTTGTCGATAAGGGTTCTCAAAGCGCGATTTGGCGATGCTTTCGTCATCGCGTCTGCTGGGTTGTCTTCTCCGTTGATCCATCTGACTTCGTGGACCTCACGACGTTCATACGACCGTCGGAGCGCCATGATATCTATCATAAGCCTCTTCTCCTTCGTAGTGCCTAATTTGACAAGGCATTCGTAAAGGGAATATGAGTCCGTGAGCAGGATCATAGGGATATCTGGAATTCCCAATTGCTTCGTGATAAGCTTCAAAGTTGAGGCTATCGCGTATCCAATATCTGCGCCTTGAACCATGCTATAAAGCTCGGAAGCTAGGGCGCTTCGGGTGACTCTCTTCGACTTAGTTGACGAATACGTGATGATGTTGCCTTTGACGAGGAATTCGTCGTTGTCGGTCTGGTCCTCTGTGCCTATGACTATGATATATCCTAGCTGTGAGCTTAGGTCTTCATTATTGGCAAAAGAACCATCAACAAACACAAATAGCTTCGCTTTCTCGAGGTCAAACGGGATATATTTTAGGCCTCTATTTTGGTTGTCGATCTGCCATTGAATGCGTGATCCTAGGCGCTTGAAGTCATCACTAGTTGGTTCCTTCCGCTGGGCAGCAATAGAGAGGTCAAAGGCTGCCTCCGGTTGGCAGATGCTGGCGAGATACGCGCCGCGGGCTCGTTGCTCAATATATTCCTGATTGGTTGTTGGAATCTGAAGCTTCGAAGCCTGTCCTTTCTGGGTCATCATGATGCCTCCCTCGGCGTTCAGAGAGATTCGGCAGCCGTTGAACTGCGTTGCCTTCGCTGGCGGTATGCTGCTGGGGTGGGTGGTAGTCCGCTAGGAGCAGTGTTCCTAATAGGCGGTCCGTCCAGTCCAGAGGCCGCAAACTGGACCGCCTACCAATTCAGCAGCCTTGGACTGGACCGCCTACTAGTCCAAAAGTCGTGGACTGGACCGCCTGCCTTATACGGTCCACAAAGAGCCCTTGACACCCACTGCCCATTAACCTCACTATTTGACCGGATATCATACGCCAAAAGGTTGTAACTGTGTGTTATACTCTAGTTACTTCCATTCAATTATGCCGTCCTCGTCCCATTGCCGAAGACATTGTGCAGCCCCAATTATGTTTGCCGATAGCCGATTCCTCTTCTTTGTTACCATATCGCCACATCTACTATATAGCCTCTCGTTGTCGGCTTCGGTTGGCGGGATGCCATAGATCTCCAGCGCCATCCGGGATAGCCTTGGCCACCGCGATCGATTTAAAATCCAAAAGTTAACTGGATCCCTGACTCTACTAAAGGATGCATCAACTGCGCCTTGGAACTCGTCCATTTCGTCTGGTGGTGAGGCTTGCTGTTGGGCCGGATTCTTGTACAAGTGTTCCATGGGACCAAATAGATCCTCTGTCGAAGGCGGCACAGGAGGATTGAGTATCTCGTCCAGGATATCATCGTCAGGCTGCTGTTCGGTTGGCTCTTCTGGAAGTTGTACGTCTTTGTAGTCCCTCCAGAGATCCTGCAGCTGTCTCTCCGCCGCCGCCGGCCACCCATCCGCTTCCCGATCGGACCACATTTGCTTTATCTTGGCAAGCCGATACTTGGGATGGAGTGCTACGGCGGCCACATACACCTCAGTATTATCAAGCTTCTTGTAATACTCATCGAGCTTCTGCCATCCGAGCTGGATGTTAAGCCTGAGATCCTCGTCCGGGTCGTGCTTATAAAGCTCAGCAAGACGCTCGAAGTGGGCTAGTAAAAACTCATAGCAAGGCAGCACCTCCCACATGCAGCCATTGCGTCCTTCCTGCGGACACCCCTCTAGCTTCTTTGTGACCAGCACTAATGGCTTTAAAATCTGCATATACCTCGTAATTGTGATCCAGTCGTCAACAGAGAGTTTATCCTCAACAATTGCGGGTTTTGTTGAAAGTTTAAGTTGCTTGTCCGGGTCCCTTCTCTTGTTTTTTTGCAATGTTTGTTCAAGCCGTGTTGTGAAAGATCGCTCTTCCTTTTCTACATATGCATCTATTGCAGCCCGGTTTTGACAGGCCGTCTCGAAGGCATAGTAATGTGAGTTCCATCGCGTATCATTTGGCCGCTTTAGTTGAGAAGGAGGGCAGCGGCGCTCATCGTCATCAAGGAGATTGTTTTGATGCTCAATCTGGAGCGCTTTGAACCCTCTTAATCGGTTCCCATCAGCATGTCTATCAGTAATCCACATGATAATATTGCGAAGCTTGCCCAGAGCGCCTTTGCGTCTCCATAACTCAAGATCTTCTCGCAGATGGCGGACACCAGCATTTTCCGTTTCAAAAGCCTTCAAATCTTTTCCATACATAATCTGCATGGCCACAAGATTGACAATATGGACCACGCACCGTATCCTATGCTTGGTTGGATTGAAGCCGAAGATAGTGCCCAACTTTTCCACGGCCTTGTCATTGTTGGTTGCATTATCCAGTACGAAGTAGCCGACGCGTTTTTCAAGATGGAACTCCGTTATAATGTCGGCAACACCCTGAGCAATATTCTCACCAGTGTGGCTGTCGTCAATAGAAGGAACAGACAGTAGGATTTTCTTCTTCTCCCCAAAGGCATTAAGGTAATGTGCATATACACCATTAAGGCAAAGTAGGTTACTGGAGGTCCAGAGATCGAATGTGAAGTGGATGTTGCCCTCCACCTCAGCCAGAAGCCTAATTACTGGCGCCTTATAAATCTCGAAGTCTCGTTTTGTCCACCGCACCATTGTGTCAGCGGTTGGTAAACAGCCAACTGCGTCAATATCGGCATACGCTAGCTGTAGAAGATCGTGGAACTGTGGAAGTTCTACCTGGCGGTAGGCAATATTAGCGTAAGCCATCCAACGTACAAGTGCCGTCTTGAATTGGTCCGGATTAAAGTTGGATATGCGTTGATTAATAAGTGCCTGTTCGATCGTTGCATTCATAGATGTTGCGTCCGAGAAGTTGAGCTTACGCTTCTTTTGAATCGGCCCACTTGAATCCAAATTGTGTTTATCCTTCAGGTGACGGATTTGCGAGTGCGAGCCGCCAGTGCTGGCATATAAGGCGGCTTTGTGAGCTTTCTTCACGATGCAAGGCTTGCAGAGCCAGTAAAGAGTCTCTGTTTTAATGTGTTGAATCCTATAGCCATGTTGCCAGGTCCAGGAAGTGCATTGTCGCTTGGTATGAGGTGCCTTTGCATAACCCGGATACTTGCTCCAGTCAAGGTCTTTGTAAACATTGTCAGAGCTATCAGCCGTGCTTTCGCAAAGGACCTCACAGCTTGTGGAATTCTCTGTAGGCGCATATGACAGCAGAGAAGATTCAGCTGCATTGCATGTGGTTAGAGAGTCGATAGAAGACTCATTGTCACGAATAGACTCAGCCATGCTAACAATGATTATAATGATAAGAACAAATCACGCGTCGAGTCGCGAAGGAGAATCCGCGACGACACGCGGAATCGCGCACCTATCAAGGCTCGTGTCGGCAACAGTTTTGCTTTTTGTATAGATGAGATGCGCCACCATCGACCACAGGCCCTCAGCTCTGTTCGGTTATGCAGTCCATCTAGGCGGTCCAGGCGGTCCAGGGTCATCAAACTGGACCGCCTGGTCCACCAAAACCGCTGGACTGGACTGTTTAAAACAGGCGGTCCAGGCGGTCCAGCCCATTTGGACCGCCTATTCGGAACACTG
>AZNH01000098.1:0-59473 GCA_000814955.1 Metarhizium guizhouense ARSEF 977
ATATATATATATTATTAAAGTAAAAATAAATTTAAAAAAAAAAGAGAAAAAAAAAAGCTTTTTTTTCTTTTTTTTCTTTTATTATACTTTAATTTAACTTAAAGTTTATTTATATTAAGTCTAGTCTAGCTCTACTTAAGCCCTAGTTTAAACTTAAGCTTCTAGCTCGAGTTTATAATATAATATTATAAAAGTCTAGTTATAAATAGCTTTATATAGCTTTTAGAGTAATTATTACTAGTTTTATACTTTATATAAAGCTTATTATAAAACTTAACTTTAAATTACTTTAAATAATACTCTTAAAATATTTAAAAAAATATATAATTATTAAAATACTTATAAATATTTTAATTCTTTTAATTAGTTTATAATAATATACTTTATTACTTATTATATATTAAAAAAGTTAAATATAAATATTTTAATATATAATTTAATTAATAAATAAATACTTTTAGCCTTAAAAAATATATATTAACTTTTATTTAAGGCTAAAAATTATATATTACTTACTTTAAAATAGCTATATTATTAAAGTATAAGTATTTATTTACTTATAATTTAATAATTATCTTCTTATATAATTTAAGTTAATATATTTTAATATATTTTATTAACTTAAAATACTTATTATTATATTATTATTTAAATTTAATTAAGTACTTTTTAAATATTTTCTTGTTTTAAAAAGCTATAATTAAATACTAAAATATATAAAATAAAATTTAGGCTTTTTTCTCTGCTCTTTTTATTACTTAAGCACTTTTTAATATAAAAAATAGCTAGTAATATTAAAGTATTACTTTATTTATATATTATAAGTAAAGTAGAGCTTTAAATAAAGTGAATTAAATTATTATAATATTTATTATTATTAAGTACTTATTTATTAATATAATTAAGAGAAAATTATACTAATAAAAAGACTTAAGATTTTTTAGTACTTAAAAATAGTTCTTCTTAATTTTACTTAAAATAAAAGTAAATATTATATAAAAAGTTTATTAATAGAAATTAACCTTAATTATATTAAGAAGTAATTTAATATTTATTTATTTTATAAGTATAATTAAGTAGTAATATATTTAAATTATACTAAAAATATATAATTAAATCTAGGTAAGTAAAGAAAATAGCCCTTAATTAATTATTTAAGTCTAATTAAACTTAATACTAAAAGCTATTTTTATATAATTAATTAATTAATACTTAAATACTACTCTAGCTTTTACGTAAATTTCTTTATATTATTATAATTTAATTATATATATTTTACTATATTATAAAAGTATTAGAATAATTATAAAAGTAACTTTTAATTTCTTAAAAAGTAATACTAAATATTATAAGTTTTAAAATAATTATAATATTTTACTCCTTAAATTATTAATATATAAAATAAATAAATAAGTTTATACTTAATATATAATTATACTTAATATATTTTATATTTAATTAAAAAGTTAAAACTTATATACTTTTATCTAGTAATTACTTAACTAGAACTAAGAATTTATAACTTATTTTTTAACTTAAAGTATAATATACTTATTTATTAAATAAGCCTAGTAGTTTTTTATTTTTATTATAAGTATATATAACTTTAATTTACTTACTTAAAGTCTTAATAAACTTTTTTATTATAAATATATAATTATAAAGTTTTACTTAAAAATTAATATTTATAAAAAAAGCTTTATATAATTTATAAATACTTTTTTATAAAAGAGTATTTTTTATAAAAGTTTTCTTAATTATTTTTAATTAATTAATTAGTAATATTTACTTATATATTACTTATAAGTATATACTTATATACTAATAAAAAAGCACTATTTATAGTAATTAATTAGTAGCGCGCTTAGGCGCTTAAGGATAAATAGGCGCCCGGGCGCGTACTATATTAGATCAGACAAACTAGTCTGTTAGGTAAGCGCCTTCTGTTTAGATAAGACAGCCTTTATAGTAGTAAATAGACACGCGTTTAAACGCCGGGTATTAGCCCAGGCCGGCTTATTATAAGAGTTATTATTATTATTAATAGTATTTTTATTTTTTAATATAAATTTAATATAAAAAGAAATTAATATTAATAATAATTTAATTACTTTTATAAATAATTATATAATTTAAATAATAAGTTTAATTATAAAAAAAAATTAAATAAATATTTAATTAATTATTAATAATATACTTAAATAAAAAATATATAATAATATAATATTTAAAATAAATAAAATAATAATAATTTATTTTATAAAAATTATTTTATAATTTAATAATAAAATATATTTAATAATTTAATAATAAAATATATTTAATAAAAAGAAAATTAAGTTAAAAAATAATATAAAAATTCTAAAAATAATTATAAATATAAATTTATAATATAAAAAATATATAATTAAAATAATTATTAAAAGTTTTATAATTATTTTATATTTAAAAAAATTAAAAATACTTTTATTTTAAATAATTAAATAAGTTTTTATATTAATTATTATATTTATTATAAATTATATATTAAATATATAAATATACTTTTATAATATATAAGAACTAATATAATTAAATAAAGTATAAATAATAAGTATATAAGTAATTATAAAAGCTTTTAATAAGATAATTATAATAATAATTAAAGTAAAAACTAGTATTTAAATAATTTAAAAATAATATATTTAAGTAATAATAAAGCTTTAAATTAATATTTATATATTTTTATAAATATACTTCTTAATAAAATTAAAATATAAAATAAAATAATAATTTATATTATTAATATAAAAAATTATTATAATAATAATAAAAACTAATATAAAATACTTAAAAATAATTTATAAGTATATAATATTATTTTAAAGTAATTATATACTTATAATAAATAAGGATTATAATTATATTAAAATAAATAAAATATTAAATAATATAAAAAATATTATTATTATTATTATTTTATTATAAAAAAATAATATAATAAGAATAAAAAGTATTATATATAATATAATAATTAATAGCTCTAATAAAGTCTTAATTAACTATTATATTACTATTAAAATATAAAATAAATAGAATTTATATATAATAGAACTAGTAATTATTATAATAATACTTAAATATATACTTACAAAGCTTTATTATTAGAATTTAATAATTATAATAAGTAATTAATTAATATTATAAGTTATTTAATAATTATAATAATAATTAAGCTAGTATATTATATATTAAATATATAAATATTAATTAATTTTTAATTATTTTACTTTATAGTTAAATAAAATTATATATATAATATAAGTATTATATAAACATAAAATTTAAAATAATATTAAAAATAAATAATATAATTATTAATAAATTAAAAGCTTTTTATAATAAAAAAAATACTTATTTTAAAGCTAAAAATCCTAATTTTAAGAAAATTAAAAAGATTATATAAATAATTAAGAATTTAAAAAAAAAAGCTTTTATAAATATTAAATTAAAATATAATATTAAAAAAACTATTAAACTAGTTATAAAAAGAGCTAATAAAGCTAGTAAAATTAAAAAGGCTAAAAAAGCTTATAAGGCTAAGGCTATTAAGTAAATTTGTATTAGCGGTTTTACCTTTTCTAGAGGGAAATATATAAATATACTTAGTATTTTTAAAAAAAGGGCTATTTTATTTTACTTATATAAATACTAGTAAAAAATAAAGTATTTATACTAAAAGTACTTATTAAAGTAATAATAAAAAGAGCTATAATATATAAAAAGATATTAAATATATAATTATATTAAGCTAAATTTATAAAGTTATAATTAATTAAATTAATTTAATAATAAGTAAAAAAACTATTAAAAAAAGTTAATAAATATTTAAAATATATAAATATAATATTATTAAGAAAATATATATAAAAATTATATAATTAATTAAATAAAAAAGAATTAAATATTCTAGTTTAATTATAAATAAATATAATAAAGTTTAATAATTTCTTTTATAAAATTAAAATAATAAATTTAAGCTTATATAAATATAAGTAATTATTAGAAATAATAAAATACTTTTTATTTTAATATAAAAAGTAAATTATATAATAAAAAATCTTATTTAATTACTTATAAAAAAAAAATAAAAAACCTTTTATATTTCTTAAAAAAAAAATATAATTTAATAATAAAAAATAAAAACTAAATATATAAGTTATAAAAATAATAATTAAATTTATAATAATAATAAAAAAGCTTATATAAAATTAATAATTATTAAATTAAAAAATTAATATATAAAATAATATTAATAATAAAATAATTTTAATATTAATAAATTATATTTTAATTATTAAAAATAAAATATTAAATACTTAGAAAATAGCTTTTAAATAAGTTTATTAAAAAATAAAATAAATAAAATAAAATTAATTAATATAAAAAAAATATAAAGTTTAAAGTATTATATATTAAATTTATTAAATTATAAATAACTTTTCTATTTAAGCCCTCTAAGAACTTCCCTCCGGGCAAAATAAAATCCGTACTATTCCGTATCAGATCTGCCTAGGCCCTCTAGGGACTTCCCTCCGGGCGAAATAAAATCCGTACCGTACCGTATTAGTCGCCGTCTGAGAGGGGTAGATACCGAGATTTATATACCAAAAGAGCGAAGTCACATGTACGTTTTGTCATGTGACTTATTTAAGGTCATACTATAAGTTCATGAATTATGTCCGTACACATTCGGTCTGTTCCTGGGCACGTAATACGACGATACAACTGTACGGCAGCCTTGAATGTGGTTGTCGCTTGCGATCGGTCGCTGTGTCCTGATTCAGGCTACGCTTCCTATAAATGACGCCGAGAGCGCGGTGCGAAGCTTGTACAACAACGGAGTGAGAACTTACGACATTATATAACTATTAGGTAATTAACCCGAGAGAATAAAGCGGGAGTCTATAATAAAAGCGAGCTTAGAAGTTATAATAGAGCCTGCTAGGTTAAGATGGAAATATAAGCCGCTAGTATTGTAAGCAGTTTACCGTAAATCTTAGTAATCTAGTAATATAATTAGTAGTTTTAAAATTAAGTATATAATTAATACACATTAAAAATATTAGTTTAAATATAAAAGTAATATCCTTTTTATTAACTATAATATAATAAATTTATTATACTAAAAAGAGTAAAATTTTAAGTCTACTAAATTCCTTTTAATAGCACTTATAGTAGCCTATATTCTATGCGATAAGATTATATATACTACTTGGATTTAACGCGTATAAGTAGTTTAGGCTTTCTCTACTTAAATTTTAAAACTAAGTAGAGTTATAAAAATATTCTTAATATTACTATCTAGTACGCTCCTAATTATCAGATAATAATATTCTATTTTTAGGAGAATAATAAATATTTAATTACTATAAAGTTTAATTAACTAGTAAATAATAACTTAATTAAATAGTATATACTATACTTACTTAAATATCTTAGTTAAATTAGCTATAATATATAATAGTATAAGAGAAATAATTACCTTCTATATAGCCCTGCTCTACTAAATTAAGTGCTGCACAATCCTAACTATTAATACAGCTTGGCGAGCATAAGATGTGAATACTAAACCGGACACAGCTTGGGATTTCCTCTTCACGCAAAACAGGCTAACCTGAGAAAAGCGGGTGATTGGGCAGAATTGGGCCATGATGTAGCGCCACGGATGGCTGGTCCTGGGGGAAGGCTTGAAGGTACCCGCCAAGTGGCGCTAGCAGACAAAGGGGGCATGCAAGTGTTAATGAGACACAAGCGTGCAATGAAATTAGCGCCAAGGCTCTAGGGGTATGTTAGATGCAAGATGCTGTTAGATTCTCAGTGACTACAAAATATGAAGGCTGGCCAACCACCTGAATTTATTCAGGTGGTTGGGGAGTAAAGATAAAAAGACCTCAACTCTTCAAGCTAGACAAAGAAGAGGACAGAGAACAATACATAACAATTTTTACCCCCATAATAGTGCCACCGTATTTCTGACAAATGCCTTACCAGGCTCTTGTTCCTGCTTCTTCACTTTTTGTGTGGAGGGAAGTCTTCCACACTACCCTTCAACATACCATAGGATGGGTGCCGCTTAGTTGCATATTCTCGCCAATACAACCCGGGGTTTGAGGTAAATGGATCCCCCTCAGAGAGACTACGCCGGCAAGACAATGAGAATCAAGCAAGATATTTAAAGCCTTGGAGAGGGCATGACCCCATTAGGAATTCAAAAAGCACCGTATATCCAGCAGCAGGTGACCCCACCCGGGCAGACCTTCCGCGAGACCGCCGACCAGCCCCCCATGCAGTGAATCCAGTGGTTCCTGCGAGCCATGGCCCAGGGATTACATGCTCTTTCTGCCAAGTGGAACGGCTATACAGGGGTTGTGAGTGAACATTTTATGGTACAACACTAGGTTCTCTCTTTTTGTCTAGATGCAACGGTTCTCACCAGTAACCTACAATCCGTTGCGGAGTATTTGCCAAACATGGATCTCGAATAGTGAGCTTTTGAAACAGTCTGTTAAAGTTCATTTCGGCGCGAAATCCCCACTTCTCATTGGTGAGATTGGAAATAATTACAATACCCTCCATAGATTACGGTGGTAAACGGCTGCGATTTGGTAATATATATTTAGATATTTGTCAAGACTATTACGGCTATTTTGCTGCGCAATGGTTGTAAGTATGGCCCAGAAAGCAGAGTTATAGAGAAAATTGCCAGACTCGTCTGAAGTTAGCTTTCCGCCAGTCCACGACAGTAATAGACCCTCGGCAATTTCAGGACCTCTGCGTATTGCTTATTCACAACTGTAAAGGTAGTCAGTAAACACTTATACTTCTAAGAGCGTATTCAGACAAAAGCGTAATAAATATAAATAGTTAGCTTACTTAGTCTCTTTTACAAGGAATTGGCTTTTCCTTTTTACTTAGTGTACGTGTATTCCGCATATTTAAGGGTGTATTAATTATATATTAATATCTATAATACTTCTTCTTAAAACGAAAATACTAATAAAAATAAGATATATTATTAGACTAATTTCAAGTTTTGTACTTCTATTTAGTAGTACTATCACCGCCTTAAACTAGTATTCTTCTTAAATTAAGGCTTAAACTATTATCTACTAGGGATAAAATAGCAGAGAAACTCTTAAAAATAATAATTTTACTACTTATTATATTAAGAAGTTAGGAATTAATATTATTATACTCTCCTTCTTATATTAATATAAAAATAAACTTAAGATCCTTTCTAGAATAATAAGTTAATTATATTTTATTAGTATTATTAAAGAGAGTTAATAATATAATAATTTAATTAAAGCTATTAATATTTATAAATTAAGAGAAATTAAAGTTATTATTTCTCTTAATAATAATACTAGAGTATATTTTTTATTTTCTTATAAAAAAGTAGAAACTATTAGCTAGAATTTATAGCTTACTTATAATAAATTTAAGTTTAATAATTCTATTTTATAATTATTTAATAAAACCTTTATTAATAAATAAGACTTTAATATTAAAAGTAATAATAGAAATTAATTTTATAAGTTCTTAATTATTAAACTTTATTTTAACTTTACTTTTAATTATATTAATAAGTATTTTATTATTAGAGCTTTTTAATACTTAATTCCTGATTTTAATATAAATTAAATAATTAAATAAGCTTAATTTAATTACCTTTAAGTTTAGTTTTATAATAACTTTAATTACTTTATTAATAAGGCTATTAATTATTATAATTAAAAGGAAAATATTACTAATTCTCCTTTTATTAATACTAAAATATTTATTAGTATTCCTACTTCTTATCTTAGAGTAACTAGGACTTTAAGCAGGGAAAAATACTATTTAGAACTTAACTAGCTATCTAATTTAACACGTAAATATACTAATAATATTATATTTAATAGAATTATAATATAAGCTACTAGGTTTTTAGATTATAATATTAATAATAAATATACTTATACCTAGCAAGTAAAGTGTATTTTAACTTCTGGGAAGGCTTGTTAACGGGTTAACTAGCTTTTTTAATTTATCAATACCGCCTGCCATCATGAATATGCGTTAGGGTTTAGGGTCTAGTAGCTGAAACAGAGCACCAGTTGCGTATCTTATTGTTTATATCGTTTAGTCATCCGTTTTTGCTGCCAAGTTGTACAAATGTGCGCTGGGTGTGAGAATCCACTGACAGAGGCATTGGGGTGCTGGTTAAGGTCTATGTTAGTACCGGATCAACTCTCTTTCCCTGACCTGGCACTAATAAATGCTAGCAATAGCAGGCCCTAACCCTAACCAGAGATGGCAGAGATGCTTTTATATCTGGAAGCTTCTACCGCGACCACACGTGTCGGGCCAAATACCGCTGCACCACTGAGCAAAAATTTAGGCCCACTAGCTCTTTTTCTAGCAGTAATAATAGCCTATATTTTGCACGACAACACGGGTGACTCTTTCATATCAGAGCAAGGGGTTGTGTAAAATCACTCGGCGCAACGAACAACTCCCAAGCCGAGGAAGCAGACAGATATACGAGCACCTATTATTATTAATACAGTAATACGATATCATGAAAAGATTAATTGGAATATTCATCCATGAAAATTCTGGTTCTTCTATTTACGTCCTGTTCTAAAATTCGACGCATGTCAACGCCGCCAATTTCGGTCAAAAATGCTTTAGGTGGCATGTTGATCGCAAGAACAATCCATCCAAAATTCAATTTTGTTTTGGTGCAAGGGTGCTAGGTACCTCGGCATACATTCAAAGACTGTGCAAGTCCTCACTCTTACTTGCACAGGGGATATTTGTAGTAGGTATGAGGCAATTTTTGACTGTGCCAGAACTCCTCCCCGTACCTGGAAGTACTGCAAAGTATTCTGTCAGTGGATTTTAGACAATCCAGCTTTATGAGCAGGCCGGCGGTGGCCCGCGACAGGATGTCAAGCCAGGTAGACAAGACAAATCTAGCGGCGCGGTTGAGAAACTTTATTCCCTGCCTCCTAAAATCGTCCAGACCGATAATGGCAAAGAGTTTAAAGGAGCCTTATTAATCTTACTGTGTAAGTATAAAATCCAGATTATTAATAAAGTATTAAAATCACCTTAAATTTAAGGATTAGTTAAGTAAGTTAATAGAGTAGTAAAAGTAAAGCTTTAAACTTAGAAAATAAATAATAAATTTACTAAGTAAGCTAATAAAATTATAGAAGTTATATTAATAATAAATACTTAAAAGTACTTTACTATTAAGTATACTCTTATAAAGCTGCTTTTTAAGAAGTATACTTTTTATATTAATTAGCTGAATTAGTAAAAGTAAGTAGATTTTACTATTAATATTACTTAAGAGAACTTTACTAAGCCTTTAATTTATATTTTTAGCCCTAGTACTACTACTCCTAGTCTAGTAATTAATATTAGGGTTAACTTAAGTAGTTTATAAATTATTATATATATAAGCTTAAAAGTAATTTTAAGCTTAGAAATTAATATATATATTTTATTATTAACTTAAAGCTATTTAAATTATAAGTTAAAGAAAGAGTAAATAAGCTTATAAAATATAAATTAAGTAATTATAAAAGCCTAGAAAATAACCTAAAAAGTAAAGCTTTAAATAATATAAAAGTACTTTAAGTAGTATATAATTTAATACTTTAATATTAGAAATATTATTTTTATTAAAGTTCTTAGAGAAAATTAAACCTTTACTAATAACTAGTAATTATTTAAGCGTATTTTAAAAGAGCTTTATACTTATAAATATAAGATCTTAATTACTTTAAAAGTTATTAAGTAATTAATACTTATTAAGAGATTAAGTATAATAAATAAATTTTTATAACTAGATATTATTATTCCTTACTTTACTAAGAAAGTTATACTTATAAAAGTAGCTAAGAATACTTTTATTAATATATAAGTTAAGGTATTATACTAATATAAAAGAGAATATAAAATAAAAAAGTATAAGTATTATAAAGAAAATAAAAAGTATATAATTTACTATTATAAAAATAATTATAATTATAAAAATTAATTAGAGCTAGTAACTAGAACTAAATTAATATTAATTAAATAATTAAAAAGAAAAAGAGTAAGGGTAAATATAATAAAAAATAATAATTAAATTAAATTAAGTAGTTTATATTCGCGATTAGACTGGGCTAGTTACGGATATAAATATTTGTAATTAGCCCAGGCTCTTCGCGAATAGACTAGGCGATTCGCGAATTAGATATATTTGTGACTGGCCCGGAACATATATGTTTCTTTTGTGTGGTAAGCTCCTCTGTAAGTTAGTTCGTAGGTGTAGGTTGTAGCCCTCCGTGAGCCGGAAGTAAAGAATTTCCAGAAATAGCGTTTAGAGGAAAGTCTTGGAAGGCTGCGGCAGCCTGACAGAACACTTGCTTCCCATGTCAAACTTGTTTGTTGGAGCAGAAAGGTGCCGACGAATGAATGAGGACCTATTCATCCGTATAAATCAGCAGCATTGGTGACAGAAGCCTATTGGCGCAGTGGAAAAAGCTCCAAGCAAGTTTACGGCGACACAGTACGTACTCCCGTGTCTCATTTGGCTCGCCCGAGTTGGTAGACCCCACCACCATGCCACACCTTCTCGAGTGGAGTACGCAGGGATCCATGAGCAACTTAGGACAGGGACTGGTAGTTATGGCCTAGGGTAGGAATAGTCTGCAATCCATTGTGGAGCCATCGACCAATACCCTGAGACGTGTTATTGCTCACTCCAATAGCAAGGGCTATGCTCCAAGAAAGCTGCTCCTATCGGGGAGCCACTTCTGTAAGCCGTCAACCAGGCCCCCTGCTTATAGATCAAGTGGTCCTCGATCAAAGAGCAGGACATTCCCGAAAAGTGGCGCGGGGGTCTTTATAGGCGAAGCTGGGATGTCATGTTTGGGACGGGATTCACATTTCGCGCTGCCTAGAATCCGGGCACAACATTCTCTCGTATTGCAGAAGTTCTCTGTCCTTTTTCAATAGAACAAATGTGAATTTTTACTTGCTCGCTTGTTTAACCGCACTCTCTTGTACTCAGATTGATGAGTCTACTTGCCTGCGTCGCAATGAAGTACCGCTACGTGTTTGAACTGGACACTCAGCTTAACAAACCATTCGAAGCCATTCCATAGCAGTGGACAGAACTCTGATTCAGCCAATCTAAGCCCTTCACTGTAGAGTTAAAGCAGATAGAGCAACAACGACTGTTGTTTAGTTATCCCCATAAATTAAAGCCGTATTCTCTCCTAGAAATTGAACTGTGGGGATACAGACTTTACCCTTCGGGCTGGATATTCAGCTGTTAAGTCCCTTGCCTTAGCAACTTAACGGGTGTTCGAAGTATTTCATCTCAACAGAAACACTTGAGAACCGAGCCCTCGAACACCCGAGGAGTCACAGAACCCATTTTTGTGCATCACTGATTTGGTCAAGCTGTCTGGGATGGAGGGAGGTGTAAATTAGCGGCGTCGACACAAACTGCTAGTTAAGATAGGTAATTGCTATATAGTCACGGTGCTTGTATGTGGTATTCTTCTAGCTTTTCATACTCCTCTATACCCGCGTTGCAAGAATATACTCAAGACTAACTCAGGACTACCACTGGTGTGAACCTATTATTATCAGGTAAAATATACATGTAAAGTCGAACATGTCGCACTTAACTAGCTATCAGGTTTGTCCCGTGAACTTGCCGATAAATCGAATAGTACCCCTCACGTGGTAATCACCTGGCCATTTATGGAGCCACTAGAAACTGGGGTAGAAACTTGGGTAGGGCAAGAGTTCACCCTCTCCTGCAAGAATTCTTCCTTCAGAGAAGAGTTGTGTTTCTTGACAAGGTATTGCCGATGATCTATAACAAAAGCTGGCAAACTAAAGGCGAAATGAAGGTGGTTGTTCATTCCAACAGCATGGAACCCTTTGGGCGAGAATTTATGCGTGATATGTTGCTTCTTGATCAGTTGTACATCCAGGTCTAGTCGACGCTTGCCCGAACCCAATAAACTCCGCTAACGATACACACAGGAACCCATTACCTATTAATGCCCAGGGACAAGCGCAGAGCCTTTAGTCACCTTTCTGCTTTTATTTCGCAGATAGAAGTTTGATCTATAAGTCCACCTAAAAGGCTATTAGTTTAATAAACAGTAGTTAATATCTCGACAGATCTTCGTGTCTATATACCACCACTTTCAACATCTCTCATATCTGCCGTACAATTCGCTATCGAACTTTGACTCACAGTTTGGTGCCAGCTACAAAGCGGCCAAAAACTCCGGAGAAGGTGCCCACTAGATTGCTCGGTAGGGCAAGAGCTATAACTGTAATTTTGACTAGTCGCGTTCTTCTAGTTTCTGCTTACTTTAGCCGACCTTTCTCTTAATTTAACTATAATATTTGAACCGCCGGTTTTACTCTGTTGCTAATAGAGGAGCAACTAGAGAGGTCTAATAAAAGGAAGGCTCCCTATTATTATGCTTACTAAAGGTTTTATAATAGACTATATTGCCACGTTACTAGGTTTTATTAGCTAAACTTGACTTACTTAAACCTAGATAAATGTATATAATTTTGTAGAGAAAGTTAGTTAATATATTTATATTATAAATATATAGTATATAAACTAATATTATTATATTTACTCTAAGAAATATTAATTAATAATTAAATTTTAAGATATTAAAACTTATAAAACTCTGAAATTAAGAAAAATAATTATAGCTATTCTTATATTATTTATCCTTAAGTCCCGCTTAAATATAAATACTAGCTATAGTAGCTTTTAAATTAAAAGGGCCGTGATAAATAAATTACTAAAAGTAGTAATACTACTATACTAATATATAGTAATAAGTAGTTAATATAAATTACTATAAGACTTAAAAACTTTAAAGTTATAAAATCTCTCTTAAAAATAAAATAATAAATTATATTATAATAAAGTAATAAAAAAGTATATAATAGTAAAAATATATACTATTTTAAAATATATATAAAGTACTTATTTTTTATAAATAAATAATAAAAAGCAGAAAATAAATAAGGTAATTAATATTCTTATTATTATACTTAAAGGTCTATATATTAGCTTATAAATAAGCTAAGAGTAAAAACTATAGTAAAGCTTATTAAGAGTAATATCTAAATTATGCTTACTAATTCCACCGGCAATAATGCCTATAATAGCATAACAAGCGAACGTTACCTAAAGTACCTGTCCAAGTTAGCAAGGTCTGCGATATCTCCTGAGACTTAGCTAGACATTAATACCACCCCTAGAGCCATCAAAAGATCCTCGCGCCAGTACATATCGCGAAAACGGAGTCTGTCTCTTTGCTTGACACACTACCTGGACAGTAATCTGAGGAGCGTGTCCCGCGAGTCCTTCGGCCCCGGCCCATATATGGCTTAACAGGTTGTTCCATCATCCTCTTCAATTCAAGCGCCTTTTGCTGGTAGTTTATTTTTTCCTTCAACTCAACCTCAGCCACGGTTTGCCCTTGGTTATTTTGCCGTGTGGCGTCTGCTCCGGCAGCAAGAAGAGCCATTTTCAGCTCTTCAGCCCTTGGAATCACTCGACGGGAATTCCCTAGCCAATGATCTGACAGCGTCCATTGTGGAAACGAAACCGCGTAATGGAGCGGCGTGCAAAAGTCATTGTCGCCAATATTCGGATCTGCTCCAATTGCGAGCAGCAGCTTCGTGACGTTTACAGCGTGGACCTCGCACGCTCTAAGAAGGGGTGTGCGCCCAAGATTGTCTTTTGCGTCAATGTCAATGTTTTTCTTGTATGCCTTGAAACACAGGGATGTGCTCTCGACCGGAAACGCGCAATCTCTTGGGTGGTTACCGCTGGTTCCGTTGACAAGCAAGTGAAGCGGCGTGCGTCCTTTGTGGTCTCTAAGATTGACATCCGCATCCCGAGATATGAGGAAACTGAGAAGCTCAGACATCAAATTTGCGCAAGAATAGTGCAGTGGTGTCCGACCAAAGGAATCTTGGGCATTAATGTCTTCCAGTCCGTTGTCGAGCAGATAGGTGGCTGCCTTGACGGCGAAAGCCGGCGCAGGATTTTCCCGTACGTCAGGATTCTCCGGGATCCCTCCGTAAAATATTTCAAATGGGGAAGCCCATGTGTACTCTTCGTCTGACAACGCCAGCCAGTGTAGCGATGTTCGTTTGTATTGGTCGGTTTGGTGCTTCAACCCCCTGGATAATAGATGTTTCACCACCTCGGCATTTATATAAAATGCCGCGATGTGAAGATATCCAACACCGTCTCCTCCCCATTTATCCGGTCCGGGGCGACAACGGTCTGTGCTCTCGTGGAACCTCTCGTCCAGATCATGGCCGGACATGTCAATCAAATGGGAGACCAGCTCTTTGCTAGCCCATTTACATGCTCCATATATCAGAGTTTTATTGGAGTGGGGATCCCTTATGTTGGTTTGTGCTCCTTTCTCAAGCAATTTCCAAGCAACGCGTTCCCTTCTCGCGGTGCTCTCGTCCATTAACCATGCCCGTTGGCGTCTATCAGTGTGCAAGAAATAGCCACGTATGCTGCTGGAAAAGACTGCTTCTGTGAGAGCAGTATATCCGCGTTCTGAATCCGATGGAGCGGAGCAAGCTGCACCCCAAGCAGTGAATGTAGGTTGAACTCTGCGATTAATCAGCTTTTCTGCTCCTCTCTTGAGAAATTCCAGAAGACAGTCTTCATAAGCATTGCGTGCTATAGTGTGTAGTGCTTCAATGTAATCATCAATCGCTTCGCCTTGGGAGAGAGCATAGTCCAGAAGCCATGCAAGCGACTGGTGGCCACCAGTCTTTGCGGCAATCTCAACAGCTGTGACCAACTTCTCTTGAGCTGTGAGGCATTGGCCGAGTGGATCAGCTCCGGCGCAAGACAAAAGTCGTATTATAGCGGCACTGTCTTGACGGTAGCAAACATCGCCAATCAATGTGCCTCTTTCCTCATCACGAACGGTTGCACCACGTTGAACAAGTAGTTCAACTATTTTGATGGCTTCATCGGGTACGCTGTCAGTATAACGATGTCCCTTTCTGTAACTATATGCGTATACTGCAAATGAAAGAAGTGGTTCCGTTTCCTTTCGTAGCTTTGCACGCTCTGGAGAGCATGGCCATGCATCAAGCTTTATCCAGCCGAGTCTCCAGCTGCGATAACTTTCTGCAAAGTTCACCACTTTGCTGTTGACCAAGTGGGGGTTTTCGTCCAATATACGAGTGACGGTTTCGATATTCTGATAAAATACGGATTGGACTAGGTCATTGGAAATGGTTTCGTCGTCTAGGCATACTCGAATCTCCGTTTCCGAGGTGTTTGATCGCAGTGTGTCGGAGTGATCAGAAGAAGAGGCTAAACGAGGCTGAAATTTCTCGCGAGGTTCCATGTTGTCTATCGCACAAGTTTCATTAAGAAATGCGATCGAAAAATGAGGATGGAACTCCTAAGGTTAAAACCATCTGCAAGAAAAGTATTGATGGAAAGACGACCCGCTAACTCCCTATCTGATTATGCAATGGTTCCCACAGATATCCTTTGGATACGCAGGAGGCTGCGTACGCATAAAACGATATGGAATGGCTGGGTAGACACATTGATATTGACAGGGTAAAGCGTCACTGGGGATATTAATGTGTCTGGTGGGTTAATCTAGCGATAATTTAAATGAAGGCCTATAATACCAGCTGTGAGGTATAACCCTAACCCTAACCAGCGGCGTAGTACAACTCGGGGTCGAATATGTCTTGCTGTTGGCGCTTGGGTGGCCAAGAGTCTTCAGTGAAGTGTAAGTCGGACTACATGCGAATCTTTCTTCTAGCGACGAAGTTTCACCCGTCGGGATTATACTCACGGAATGCATCGACTGCCGAATTTGGAACTGTAAGGGACTAGGATCGGGAACGAGATGTAGTGCGACTTGAATAAAGCAATAGTTCACCAGGAGAGTAAGAGCTTTTAAAGGAACCTTAATTCGAGCTATTTAAGTCCTTACAGGAACACCAACCACACGGCGCCCGCAGCGATCGCCATTGTAAAGTACCTCTCTTCCCCAGATTCTTTGGTATTCTAATTGTAGTCGCTGGTTCATTTGAAGGTCTTTAGACTACATTAGATATCTGGCAGATTCTGATATTTACCCGGAAGGCGGAGGCTCATGGGCCTCCAAACAGGCCTTTGTATCCTTGAACCCGAACAAGAAGTCGGGCCTCGGCTTTATCTTGTCAAACGCTTCACAGTATACTTGGGTACCACAGATGGCATCATTGTAAATTGCCCACGCTGGATTGCCCGTTGCACTGTGTCCACAAGAGCCAGGTCCGGTTTTCGGGTTCGGGGCCTTGATCCACGGGAGCTTGGGCGCCGGCTCATGCGCATCGAAACACTCCTTGGCGTTCTTGAAGAAGCCTGTTTTTGGTTCTTGGGGTGCTGCGTCGAAAGCATTACAGTATTTTTGACTGCCACACTTCCGCTCACTATACTCCGGATCACCACACTCGCCCGACTTTTTCGGTTCAGGAGTCCATGGAATTTTCTTGGGGGGAAAGAGAGAGCTCGGTCCGCCCTTGTCCAGCCCATTGCTCGCAATAAGGCCCGTTGTATCCGGTGCGTTCCACTGAACCCGAGCCCCGGACTGCTCGGCGATGTCTTTGAGTCGGGCGGCAACTTGGCTGGGTTGGGTGATGCCCTCGAGTGACATTATGTACGCAGCTAAGCCGGCGACGTGTGGAGCAGCTATCAGAGTCAGGTCAGAACCTTGCCAGTCGCAAAGGGAAACTGAATCCATGCGAAGTGTATGTATCCAAGAGTACTTACCTTGACTGGTGCCGCCGAGTGTCACCGAGGCGGAATCTGAATCTCGACTTGCACTTGTGATGTCGGCGCCAGGAGCGTACAAGTCGACTGCAGGACCGTAGTTTGACTCCTCCCAGCGAGAATCGGACCTATGGTTCATTGCCGCGACCGTAATAACGCTAGGGTCCCTGCCAGGAGACGCTATGCTCGCATCACTCTAGAGTTTATAAGTTAGTTAGTTGCCTTCATACTGGTTGCCATGCTTATCCTTTAGGAACGTAATTGGGAGACGGAACGTACATTGTCATTACCGGCACTAACGACGCACACAATTCCCGAATCTACAACGCGCTTGAACATTTTGTCGATATCATCCGAGGCGAGAAAAGACATAGACATGCTAATAATAGCTTTGCCTGTAATATTTTTATCCTGAGCGTCCTTGAGGACAAAGTCTAAAGCTTTTTCCAGCTGGGGCTTCTTGGGCTGTAGTTTAACAGAAACAATCTGCACCTGCTTGGCAACTCCGTACTTGGCACCTCCGATAATAGCGGCAACATGGGTTCCGTGGCCATCGCTGTCCCCTTCCTATATATCCAAATTAGCGAATCGCGACCGTGGTTGATAGAGCAGAGGTTATATATATTTGAAAGCGGGACATGTACTTACCCCTTGATGAAAAGCGAACCCTGCGCCAAAGGTAGCGCGCCCTCCGAACTCTTCGTGCGTCAGTCGAATGCCCCCGTCAAGAACGTAAACAGTAATGCCTTGGCCCGCTGAACCATCATATTCGTAGGTCTGGACATTTTCTGTCTGGTAGTGTGAGAGGCGGACCAAGTTGCCAGGGGCATTCTGTTGTGAGGTTAAAGTATCTCTAGAGCCTTTGACGTCGACGTCAATAGAAGCGACTTGGTTATTGTCAGGGCTCGGTATGGTAGGAAGTCTTGCCGCCAGGCAAGTCGAGAAAAGAAGCCCACTCAGGGCCCGACGCGGCTTCATTGTGGTAATGGCTCGAGTACAGAATCTAAATTTCTTTGACTTAGATTTAAGCTTTGTTGGATGGTTTTATAGAAAGATACAAGTGAGAATGAAGGAGCATGCAACGAACCTTGGATACTTATAAGTTATCACAGGGCGAGGCGTACACATATAGCAGATGTTTACATTAGGCGAGAAGCACATCACAATCCCAGTCACCTTGGACCCCCGTCATCGTAGACAAGAAGGGCCAAAATATTCGAGGCCCACTTGTGCTTCATAGCATAAACGTAATTTTGTTTCTTACAAGTTGCCCTAGTCTTTATACCCTGCTATATCCGAACTGGTACGGGTTCGACCTAGCTTGAAATGAAGCTAGACGTTAAGTCAATAGCTTAAGGCAGCAGCTAAGCTGTATAGAGGCTCCATATTTCATTGAAAGCCGCTCCGTGGCTCCGTCGCATACTGGCTCCAAAGTGGCCGGTTGGGCTGGGGAGGTGTTGCCTGGTAGCACCAGGTCTGGAGACATTAAGTTGTGTCATTCCGCCCACTCGGGCACTGTGAAGGACTTCATTATTCAGCCTGCCAATAGGGAAAAGATGGCGTACCGCAGCACAGGGCACAGATGTGGATTGTGGATTCGGTTGACTCGTCCGTCGTACATTCGTATTGGCAAGGCACAAGTAGCAACAGATCCTCTGACCCTCATTAATAATTAGACAATCCAACTTGATCTGCCTGCGAAGCAGCCCAAGCCGGGCATCCATGTGTCGGATATCGAAACCTCAAAATCGGACAAAGTCGTCGGTTTTTCACAATGCGGTGACGCGGCATTGTAGATATCATCGACTCCTAGTCTTGGGGTTGCATCAGACATGGTCCCTTCTTGCAGTTACGCCACTTCAACAAAACTGCTCACACGATGAATATCTCGTTCATTCCATCATTCATTTGGTCTTTAGATAGTCCCCATCCTTCATTCAATACAATTGCGCTACTAGCTGAACGTTTGAGACCCCACAACTATCTAACAATTGTCAATCTATTTAGCACCCAAAGTGCCGATCCGTCGGGTGCCGTAGCCGACACCGTCGTGACTTGTCATTTGGCAGCACACATGACATTTCTGCGAGGGAATCGGGCATCGAAAACTTGGTCTGACCAGTTAGATAGCTTGCCAGGGTTCGCCACAGCTAGCCGGAATGGATGCATGGTTTGAAGGGGAGGCACTGTGACAAGGGCTCGGAAAGAGGGCTTGGAGCAATTTGGCTCAATTCATCTAATAACAGTCTTTGGTATCAAAGGTCCTTGGTTTTCCTCAAGGCCTCGTTGACCAAAGACCTCTTTAAATACAAGAAGTCGGTGAGGGACTTTGCCCTAGGTCCCGTGACCGTAGCCCTTGTGTAACCAGCCATTTCCGTGTAACAGGCACTATAGGAGTAAAATTCCGTCTAAAAGATTTGAAGATAAAAGCCTTGATTAAGGCCTGCTATATTGTGGTCTTTATTATTAAGTATTCTAGTGGTAGCATTTTAATTTAATAACATTGAAGTTAATATGTATACTCCATAATACTAATCTATTAATAAATTTTTTTATTAAAAAACAGGTACTCGTGCCTCACGATGTGTGGGACGGTGGGGCCCCCACCAGCCTCCGTGTGCTTTATGAGATTTATTGACCAGACATTCTAACCCAGTAAGGATAATAGAGAATATGCATGGGGCCTGCTGCCTCAGCGATTCCTTGTGAGAGATAAACCCAACAGTAACGAGAGTCAGGTAGTTCAAGGCAGGTATTGTGTTATGACAAGGCTTCAGCTTGTCCCTCTTGATTCACGAGCGAGTTACTGTCGTTCATCTCCATAGTGGTCTGGTGAGAGGTGCTATACGTGTCTGCACCTTACATATATTCGGGTCAACTCAAGTGCTATTTTAGGTGAGTAACTGTCAAGTAACTTACAAGAGTATTAGCAAGGGTATCAGCAAATCCGGGTAAAACACCAGCTTTCTTACTTCTTCTCTTAAAAAATCAGGTACTTACTCCCCGTACCTGATATCTACAAGTAACACTTTTTATTAATTATATACCCCCTTATAAAGTCATTATGCCACGTCCCGCTTTATTTGAAACTCGCGGGCACATATCTAATTAGAGCTCAACTGGATTTGAGGTGAGAGGTTGACCGAGCAGTTGGGTGCAACTAAAGCTGACGGATAACGAGAAACACTTGACCGAAAATCCTTGAAGAGACTAGAAGTATCCATCAAAGTCCGCATAATTGGCAGCATAATACGCACGCACTTCGCTCGGCTAGGTGCGGGTTATTGCTCATCCACGATATTCGGTAGCGTAGTTTGGCAGATATATCATGTTCCAGGACCATATATGGGCCACATTCTAATAATAAATTGAATGCCTCCAGGCTAGGCCTGCTTTCAGCCCAGCCGTCATCCATGTCGCCTAACTGCCAGTCATCACCCGGGTGCGGTACCCAGACGACCCTGATCCCAGCCACCACCCCGGCTGTGCTATCTTCGAAGCCCATAGTGTCCCGGTGCATTTCACCTTTACTTGGACAGTGATGGATTATAATTTCGAATGGAGATCTAAGTAAACATCAGGTTGCGTTGTCTAAACCTAAGACGTTTATTTCTTGAGATTTACAGTAACGAGACATAATCATCCTAAATACCTACCTAGGTAGGTAACGACTTAACTTAACCACATTTTAAACAGAAGTGAGAGAATCTAGCCAATAGCAGGCTGCATGTCGACTCCAAGTCCCCGTGTAGTCCTACCCGAAGCACAGCTAACCTACATTATCGGCGAAATGAAAATCAGACCATGTTTTTGACATGGCAGTTTAAGCCGGCAATTTATTTTCTGATTCATGGCATAATCACACAATGTGAGACGAATCCTCCCTGCCCCTTCCAATAGTCGTGCCCAGGCCGCGACATCCTTTCCAAAGCATGACTCAATACCGCTTCAAAGTTTAAGAGTCCCACAGATGAAGCATGTAAGCAAATAGAGTGGTGGCAACGCACACGATAAAAACCCACTAAACCCCCATCTTTTGCTCAAGGTGATGAATACTCATGTTAAAAAGGCTAGAGCTGAAGCTGAGAGGTATTTAAACTATTGTAAGCAAAGTCAACTTCTTGAGTCTCACAGACTGCTTAACGGCTTTCATAGTTCTCCATGATTTCTGAATCGTGGACTTGTTCATCGCCAGAGCGATCCCACGATGCATATTTTGGACACATCGATGCAACGAACACGGTGTTGCTGATAGTCCTCTACTAGGGCATCTGATGTAAATGCATGATCGGGAGAACCGGAACCAACGTTTCGAACTGCTGACTCTTGAGAACTGCCAACACCTGCTAATGCCGAAACCTGGGGGGCCAGCACATTTCTGCAGCGGATTGTGCGGTAGACTTTATTGAGCCGTTGCCTACTTCGCTCGGCCAAATCGACAAGTGCAAGTAACGAGTCGTACAGAAGCGGCAAATGGGCCATGCTAATTGCCGTTCTGGCGGAAAGAAAAGATGAAGGGCTGCGTAAAAGAAGACCAACTGGTAGCAGCCAGTTGATGGGTTTCAAGGGAAGACGCAGGATATAAATGTGGGAGCTCAGGTCGAACAGTAGTCGCAGTTCAGGAATCGTACGCAGGTGCCTTTCCAAAGCGCCGCCTGTTACACAATGTAATGAGGGCCATACAAAGCCCTTGTTTTCTCACTCAAAGTGGCGTTCCAGCCTCAAGGTAACCGTAACACGAATATGCGAATTGACCGATTGGATGGCTAACCTCCTTTTCAAGTCTTTCTCTCCAAAACTCTCGATTTTGAAACCCTCTCTAAAGCCGGATCCGAAGAGACTCGTTACGTCGTCACTTGCAATAGAATAAAGAATTGGCATGGAAATTTCTTTAACAGATCTGTCTCTTTTCGAAGGAGAATCGTGTTCTTTCTCAACTAGGCATGGTGTCACGGCAGTATTGTACTAGCACTTGGGCTTATTGATGTCACGGAACGGCGTTGGTATGATTGCCCCGCGTTCGTCGATACTCTGCTCCGGCTTCAACCGCTAATACGATGCGAGCAATACAGAAAGTCTGAAGCTATACGTCTGAAATGGCCTTTGCCTTTCTCGACGGGCCAAGTTGGCATTGCATCCTCGACGCTCACTGCCAAACGGGGTGGTTAGGATGTATATTCAGCTCGTTAGCCTGGCGAGAGCCAGACCAATGCAACTTGGCGGCGCCACGTAACCCCATATAGATCATCTGACGGGTTGGGCCCCTGTGGGGGTTGTGGGATGCGTTGTCGCCGAAGTTGGCCGATAGACTGTCGTTTGGCACATATAATAACTGGAGAACATGGCACCGTTGTTATTAGATGCGGAGTATTCCGGTACTAATCCTCAAAACTAGGTCTATCAAATCAACTCCAGACACAATAGAGTTCTGATGTTCTACTGAATGTAGTAGTATTGAACCTTTTACCGCGACTGTCAACTCGAGGAATGCAAGGAGGCCCGACCCGGCCAACCCGGCTAACCCAAGGCACAGACCCGAATACCGGAGCGAAACCGCTCGACTTGGCTTTGACACTCACGATTGAAACATGGCTTGCGGGGTCGGCCATCGGCGATAAATGGGTGATATCCTACACCAGACCCCGAACTCGACAAAGTTAAATATCCCGTAGTGGCCATCCGTTATTGCCGAGATTAGACACACAGCGTGGGTCTGAAAAGGAACCGCCTGGTACTATTATTCTTGAAGCATGCAGACCGAGACGCTCATATTGTTGGCTGCTGCCACGTTCCTCTTCGTACTTTACACGGCTGTGTTGCAGCCAGCCCTTTTCAGCCCGCTGGCACGAATCCCTACCGCCCACTGGTCCTGCTCCTTGTCCAACTACTGGATACTGCGTGCCAGGAAGCAAGCGAAAGAAAATGAAACCCTCTTCAAAGCTCACTTGCGACATGGGCCCATCGTTCGAGTGGCGCCCAACACGTTGAGCGTGGACGGGGTCGATGCCATGCGGGCGATATATCAAGGAGGCTACGAAAAGTCCGACTGGTACAGAGTCTTTGATAACTATGGGTGCGTCGGTTACCGAGCCTTGCGAGTGCGATGTATTAACACGACGCAGCGTCCCGCACATGTTCTCTACTTTGGGGTCCAGGGAACACTCGCGCAGAAAGCGGATGATTTCCAATGTCTACTCCAAGTCTTATATCCACGCGTCAGCGCCGGCTAGAGCCCAGAGCAGAGCTATTTTGCTGGGCAGGCTCGTCCCCCTGCTGAGGCGAGAGGCCGCGAAACCCGACACCAACGGCACAGAAGTACAGTCCATCTTCATGGCGACAACAATGGACCTCATCTCGTCGTATATTTTCGGATTGGGAAATGGTACCAATTTCATAGAGGACAAGTCGTACCGAGACCACTGGCTGCAACTGTATCTCTCCCGGCACCATCATCACTTCTGGCCTCAAGAACTTCCCAGCCTGACAAGGCTATGTAAAAAGCTAGGCGTTCGACTGTACCCATCATTTGTCGATGACGCCAATCAAGAAATACGGGCATGGAACAAAAACATGTGCGACAGGGCCGAGCAATCGATGAACAATGACGTCAAGGGACGATGCCTACCTGCCGATGAAGCAGTCGTCTTCAAAGCGATGCACGCAGGCATCGACAAGGAAGAAAACACCGAGGGGCAAGCCTCGTTGCTTTACACCACTTCCATCCAGCAGAGGAGCTTGGCAGTGGCCAGCGAGATCCTGGATCACCTGCTGGCCGGCCATGAGACGGCTGGCATTGTGCTGACCTACATCGCCTGGCGACTGTCTCGGTCGCCCGACGTCCAGGAACAGCTTCGAACAGAGCTCCTCTCCTTGGACATGGAACCCCCTGCCAATGACGGCGGTACGCTGGCAAACCCAAAGCAGCTGGATGCCCTGCCTGTCTTGCACGCGATTGTCATGGAGACGCTTCGTTTGCACGCGCCCATTCCGGGACCACAACCGCGGTCTACCCCGTATCCGGGGTGTCGGATTGGGGGCTATGATATCCCGGGCGGTGTCCGGATTGCGTCTCTCGCGCACACGCTTCATCTGGACGAGAGGGTGTACCCGGATGCGCGAAGATGGGACCATGCGCGGTGGCTTGGGCGAGAGGGGGACGGCGAGAACGGGAGGCTGATGAATCGGCAATTTTGGGCGTTTGGCAGCGGTGGACGTATGTGTATTGGCTCGAATTTCGCATTGACGGGTATGTATATCGGGGCACTGGTGGAAAGTTTGAGATTGCTAAATATTTTGTTGCAGGTATTAAAAATATCGTGGCGGCGATTTACACCAATTTCACGACGGCCGTTGTGGACGATGCCGGTATGGAGCAGACGGATGGGTATTCATCCAGACCGGCGGGGGACAAGCTGTATCTGAGGTTCACTGCTGTGTGACAGAAATACAAGTCGAGTACTTGAATACGCGTAAAGCGTCAAGATTGTTTGCTATTTTCTTGTGTTTTCGCATTGTCAGGACAAGCGGTGGTGCATGATAGATCCTGATATATGTATACGGCACCGGAGGTTGCGGGGTCCGCGGATCGGGCCAAGTTCCGAGATTGCCTTGGTGAATGCTTCGCCTCAACAAGCACCATGACGTCCAGTTTTTATGAACTGGCATCTGGACCTTGACTCGGACGTCTGTCCGATGAACCCCACCACCTATTGCATATGTTATGTCGTGAAACCACCCAGCACCCGACGCGTCTGATGGCAGTGAATGTCCGTGACTGATACCATTCACCCAACCACCATCCGTGGAATGAAAAGCAGAGACCAGTATTCGCAACCATGTCATTTATCGACAGCGGCCATGTCCTCGCGGCAAGTACACCGCGTCTACAACATTAAGAAAAAAGCTAATCAACAGCAGGCCGCTGCCGTTGCCACAGTCGCCGTTGACGTCATGGTTCATCCCATAGACACCATCATCACGAGAGTCCAGTCGCCAGCCTACAAGACACAATACCGGCAGCGCAACGGCCTGTTCCACGGCAACCTCTTCCTCGGGCTCTACCAAGGCTTCGGGCCTACTCTGCTAGCGGGCATACCGGCCTCGGCAGCCTTCTTCTCCGTCTACGAGGCCTCCAAGACGCTGTTTGACAGAGGCCACCTGGGATCGATTCCTCTCCCGATTGCGCACGCCATGAGCGGTGCCGCCGCTGATCTCACGGCGTGCGCCATCCTCAATCCCGCCGAGGTGCTCAAGCAAAACGCCCAAGTCTCCACGACGGAGCGTCTGCTGCCCGGTCAGCGGTCGCATGTTTTGAAGACGCTGCGCCAATTCACGAGGCACCCGACGCGTCTGTGGACGGGGTACACCATGTTGGTGGCGAGTTCGTTGCCCGGGACAAGCTTGACGTTTAGCCTGTACGAATGGCTGAAGCAGAAGATGGCCCGAGATGACGAGGAGCTGGCGCGCAGTATTCCGTATCAAGTGAAAGTCAGCGCCGTGAGCGCCGCTGTTGCCGCCGGTTGTGCGTCGTGTATATTTGTTCCGGTGGACGTGGTCAAGACAAGAATGAGATTGGCTGCCGGCGGCGACGAACCGGCTGCCCCGACTTGCGAGGCGCGGGCGACTAGACCGGGTCCAATGGCTGTCGCAAGAGACGTTTTACGAGTTGAGGGAGTGAGAGGCCTATTTAGAGGATTGTCTTTGACATTTGTTGCGGGTATGTTTGGCGCTGGGTTATATTTGGGCTGTTATGAGGGTTGTAAGTTGTATTTGGGACAGGAGGAAGACGACATTGCGGTTTGACGTGACACGGGAGGAATTGGCTGGGGGGGCTCTTCCAAATTTATTCGCACACGAAGACGCTCTAATGTGGATTATATAGAATGTACGATAGGATACCACGCTGCTCTGATTCCTTGGTACTGCTTCGGGTTGATGGGCCCAACTCGAGATAGACGCGGACTAATTGCGTAAAACTCGGACGACTCAAGCACAAGAACATCGGACGGTCACTGAAACCCGTCTGTCCCATCATCTCGAGTTGTGATATTAGGTACACAAGCGGACAAGACCCAGGACGGCGTCTCTCATGTCAGACAGCAGTAGTGGCGACTCAATCGTTGCATTCCCACCCAGACAAGCATCTGCTTCCATGGATAGCGACACCATGACAACACCCTCTCAACAGGGGGAAAATGTGACGTTAGCCTCGCCACGTTCCTCAATGAGGCGGTGACAACTGCCGAACGTAGTCATGGATACAAAAAGGTGGTCGAGCCGAGAGAGGACAGCAAATCGTTTATAAAGTCATCGGACAAGTTCGATCCATGGTGGCTATTTCTTCCATCATTCTCCTTCATTAGCTTCCTGTCAACTCATCAAGGCCGAAAAGACGGTGGCACTCGTTCCAACGCCGACTCTCCCAATGGGAGCAACGGCAATTTCCACCGCGACCGCAACCTGTACAACTGCCGTACCTGATACGAATGGTCATATCCCTTAGATGCATGGAATGCCAATTGCGGCTTTCCCCCGTAATGGGAAGACGATGCCGCGTTGACAATCACATGTGGTTTGGCGACCGCTGCGCACCTTGCACAGGCCATCATTGTAAAAAAGGTGCGTAGCCGTAAGAATCTGCAAAATTCTCTTCCAATTTATGGAGTTTGTTCTAATTTCTCGCAGCCCTGTTGCTGGGTTGTTGTGGTGAGCACGCTGCGGACATGTATTGGCTTTCATTCTGCGAACCGTCGGTGCCGACGACCAACAAAACTTGACATATGACGCTGTCGACTCTGTATTCTTGCTGGCACCCTTGTTTGAGATTGCTGAATTGGTTCCTGAGAGGAGAATTTTTCTTCTACCATATTTCTCAGGGACAAATGCATTTACATGCATGGTTGTAGCCCGCCTCATCTGCCTTTCTCCATCCGAGGCGACAAGCGCTCGGGGTATCAGCCCGCTGGCTGCGAAGGGCGTTGTGGCTGCAGATGTTATTTCAATGTTCCTTTTTTGTACAGGCCGGCGGCGGTGCCTTAATGGCTGACTAGCCCAATACCTGGAATGCGCACATCGGTCGGAAGATCAAAATGGTGCAAGGGGATATCCTCCGCTGTTGAGCCGGCTTGCTCTTCCATCTTTTGATCGTCAGGAAAGCCGCGTGACTACTGAATGAGGGAGGCAAAGGCTACTTGAAGAAAACACAGCTGGGTGGCGGAGGTTTCGGCAACATGGGCACCGAGTGCTGGCAAACCAACTTGATGGGAATTACTGGGAATTTTCACTCGATGTGGAATGCTCTGTCCCGAATTTTTCTTCTTATGAGGGATAGCATATATTGTAGATATAGTCTAAATCATGAGAGGTTCGATACCACCATGTTGGGCCCAAGGCTACAATACAAATGTGAGGAATACAGATGCTTCCCGCGGGACAGTTGCTGGTATCACCACGTGCGCTCCCGAAACTAACTTGTTTCCGTATGCAGTCCGGGATAGAGCCAGTGCTGCTCCCGATATTTACTCTGACCAATTTGTGGAAAAGTGGCACTGGGTTCATTAGTTTCGTCGCACTTATACGCATAATGCATACCCTTCTCGGCGCAAGAATATAGCGTATATTCTCCATATGCCAGATCACGGTGTTCTTAATTAATACAAGTAGCACGCTTGAGTTTATTTTCCTTGTCAGGCACTGCATGTGGCTATTCGACCGTGTGTCGGAGCTCTAGCCGCACGATTCGTCCCGACCTTTGTTGAAAGATGGCATAAAGCGGCATGCGCTGGGCTAGACGTCCCTGTCAATCACACTCACATACCCTTCCGAATTTGGAAGATGTTTGCGATGGCTAGCTTCTAATCAAAGACGGTGTAGCATGCCACGTAACCATGTCGCTGGCGGTGACAGAAATGACGGATTAAGTTGGATGAACTACACGAACTTGACACGGCGACCCTTTTGCGAAGCCAAAACCATCCGACTTGAAGGCCAACAGATGCGCAACGAACAGCAGATGAAATGCCGGGCCTGCGGCATTGCGAGGGTCGCAGCTCCATCTTTACTGCTACCATGGCATTGACTGTTCCTGTATCCGCTTAAACGGGCAGTGAGGATGCCCGGAGACGTGGTGCATGAAGACGGTCCATGTCTCTGGGAAAATCTTTGAACCGTCTGGTGCCTTTGCAACAAATGTGACCATGGAATTGGTCGACACGTTGCCAGGATTCTGCATTTCACAATGAGGTCTTCAGCTTTTACTCAATGTACAGCCACATATTTGTTGGAGAGCAATTTTGGAGTTCGTATCGTGTGTACAATCACATGCCACAAGTCTGCAAGCTTTTCAGCGCAACACCCCGGCAAATTACACAGACAGATCTATTTGTCGAATCGATCCTTGATCCGCTTACCGAGCACGGACGTGAGACTCCCGGTTCCTGTAAATATCCGTACCTTGTCGTCGACGACGGGGTCCTGTGGATCTAATCTGACCACGCTTGAAGTTTAGGTTCCACGGCTTGTGTAGGCAGCGGCGATGAATGGCTCGCCAAGGGCAGGATTTTGTCCAAACGGCGAGAGGCCATGTTTAATATCGCCGCTGCGGTTGGTCCATGCAACAAGAGCGTGGTTCCCTGTCAATACTACCACGCAGTACAACACAACTTATATCCGTACCTTACCCCAGCGGCATAGCGTCCCAAGCCATCAGTTGATTAGCTGCTTCTCTTCATACTCCATCGGGAACTAGCATCTGCCCGGTTCCACTCTGTCAAGGAACGAGAGCCGGGGAGCATGGTGCGCGCTCGTGTGCAAGCTCGTCCTCATGCCGACTCTTCCAGAATCTCTCCTGCCCTTTTCATACATGAGATGATTCTCCCGGACCTAACTTGAACTGGTGACCGAGAAAAGCGGGCAGTAGCCATTGCTGGGTGCGAACCGAGGCCGGGGGGGCCTTGCGACTTGCCAGACGGTCTATGACAGCCGAACATGCAGATCTCGCCAATCAGGGTTCATGGACACGCCACGAGAGAATACGCTAGGTATCACAATTGGGTAGCTGACAACTCTGTCTTCTGGCAAGCAGGGCAAGCATGTCGGGGAAGTTTCGACAGCCAAGTCGGGAGGGTCTAGCGCAATGTATATATATGTAGATGCCATACACAAACGGCCCGGAGAGACACCAAATTGTTTCTCGAGGACTCGGTGAAGCTTACTGTTGAGTCCATTGCGCCGACATCTATAAGCTACTACAGCCACAGGATGGTCTCTTTACTTGCTTGCGCCCAGTGCGTTGTGATTCTCGCCGTCGGCATTGCCGCTAAGGCGAATCTGCCTCCGATTCCATCTGATTTGACAACCCCAGTTCAACAGCGGATTGCCGTCAACGGACCCAACAGTGAGTTTCAACGCTCGCCATGCAGGGGGAATCGGTAAAAGACAGAGGCTAATCCGCCATGGTCATTGAACTAGGCATCACCGTGAGTTGGAATACATACAAGCAGCTGGACAAGGCATGTGTCAAGTACGGCGCATCTGACTGCTCCTTGACGGAGCAAGTCTGTTCTACCACATCTGCTGCCACATATCCATCCTCCCGCACTTGGTTCAACACAGTCACCATCTCGGGTTTAAGCCCGGCCACCAAATACTGCTACCAGATTGTCTCGACCAACTCGACCACGGCATCCTTCCTCAGTCCGCGCCTGGCTGGCGACAAGACGCCCTTCTCAATCAATGCCATCATCGACCTCGGCGTCTACGGCGAGGACGGCTACACCATCCAGATGGACCAGACAAAGAGAGACGAGATCCCCAACATCCCGCCCTCGCTCAACCACACCACCATCAAGCGTCTCGCCGACACCATCGACGAGTACGAACTTGTCATCCACCCCGGCGACCTTGGCTACGCCGACGACTGGATCCTCCGCGGCCACAACGCCTTTGACAGCAAGAACGCCTTCCAGGCCATCCTGGAGCAGTTCTACGACCAGCTCGCCCCCATCTCCTCGCGCAAGCCCTACATGGCCAGCCCGGGCAACCACGAAGCCGCCTGCGAGGAGGTTCCTCACCTTACGGGCCTCTGCCCCAGCGGCCAAAAGAACTTTACCGACTTCATGACCAGGTTCGGCAGCAGCATGCCCACCTCGTTCGCGTCCACGTCGCACGACGCCGCGGCCAAGGTGAATGCCAACAAGGCCAAACAACTGGCCAAGCCCCCATTCTGGTTCTCCTTCGAGTACGGCATGGCCCACGTCGTCATGATCGACACCGAGACCGACTTTGCCGGCGCGCCCGACGGGCCCGACGGCTCCGCCGGCCTCAACAGCGGACCCTTCGGCCGCCCCGACCAGCAGCTGCAGTTCCTCGAGGCCGACCTCGCCTCGGTCGATCGCACTGTCACGCCGTGGGTCGTCGTGGCCGGCCACAGGCCCTGGTACACGACGGGCGGCGGGGAGTGCAAGACCTGCCAGGATGCCTTCGAGGGGCTCTTGTACAGGTACGGCGTGGACCTTGGCGTCTTTGGGCATGTGCACAACTCGCAGCGCTTCTGGCCCGTGGTCAACGGGACGGCTGATCCCGCGGGCTTGGATAATCCCAAGGCGCCTGTGTATATTGTCGCGGGGGGTGCGGGGAATATCGAGGGATTGAGTGCCGTCGGGACGAGGCCGGCGTATACTGCTTTTGCGTATGCTGACGACTTTAGCTATGCTACGATTAGCTTTTTGGATGGGCGGAATATGAAGATTGACTTTTATAGATCGGCTACGGGGGAGTTGCTGGATACGTCTACCCTGTATAAGGCGCATGACAGGCAGTTTGTAGAGCAGTGACACTGGCTTGTAAATGGAGAAAAGGGTAAATAGTTGCGTCAAGTACATACTGGTATATAGGAACAGGGTATACGATTCTCGTCTATTTGTAGTGTAGTTACGTGTTCTTGCTGAAGTTGTAGCAGCGAGATGATGGGGGTTTTGATCCCGCTCCAATTCTGTTTCCACTTGCGATGCCGCTTCGATACTTACACAACCGATCCGTGATGGCTATTGTAAATAATTCATCACCTAGTTTTTAGAACCCATATATTGGACCACAAAGCGTTTCCTACGTTAGCTAGCTGTCCAGAGAAACAGCCGCAGCGCATCATCTCCGTCATCGTCACCCAGGACTTGAAACCCAGCCCTCTCGTACAAGATTCTAGCAGCAGCATTATTCTTCTTGACTATCACTGTGATGAGACACGATTTGCCTTCAGAGTCAGCAGCTTCTTGTGCCTCTTTGGCCGCCGCCTTTATCACCCTTCTTCCCAGGCCCCTTCGTCGAGCTCCCGGAGCAGTATACACTGCGTTGACCTCCCAATGCGACACCTGCTGCGTAGCCTCGTGTTCTGCCTCGAGACCAAGTTGAGTTTTGACTCCTGGTGGTACAGAAACGTCGCGGGCAATCGTGACAGAAGAAAGAATGACGCCATCGTGCTTCTGCATGGCTACAAACGTTTTGGCATTCGGATTTAATAACCGGCCACGCCAAAAATCATCTGCCATGGACACCTCGCGGGTGTAGGTTGATGCGAAGACTGTTTACGCACATATCACTAGTCAGTTGGCTGTTTTCTTGGGAATTATCCATGAAACGTCTCGTAGACGTGCTCGGGAGGTGAGCATGGTGCGGTTGCTTACAGGACGGGTCATTTTGTAAAGCCGCAAGGCGGAATGGCTTGTAGCGGGTCAGGAACAAGTCGACTCCAGCCTCATCTGGTTGAATGAGCTGCACTGAATATTCCATCGAGATTCTCGGTCGGATGTTGCTGTTGGAAATGGTTCTCATCGAGTGTTCACCACAGCCAGGCGGCTGTGACGGACACTCGGTTCTCTTGTGTGTGTCACAGTATGACTCAGAGCAGCAACCGTGAATGGGGATGTTCGGTCAACCAGACTCCAACATTGAATATGCCACCAAATTGTAGTGGCTGTGTCCCTGAGACCACATTCGCCCAATGAGCCAATACCCAGCACTTGAGTGCGGATACGCTTAGGGTTAGGGCTATGGCGTCTTGCATCGTTTGCAGTTCCCTGCATCATCTTTGTCCGTCGGTTCGGCCTCAGTACCCCGATAATTCTAGTGACGATGACGAAATAGTCGTTGAAAACAATGCCAACTTCTGTGCCACTATCTGTATCAGCAGCGGGCCGGAATAGAGACGACTGAGGTGCAGGGTCTGGAGGGTGTTGGACTACATGGAAGGGACTGCACAATTTTGCCGCAAAATCACATACCTCTGGCCCGTAATCAATAAGCAGTTGAAGAATCGATGAAAAAGTTGGCATGTCCAGCTCATGCCAAGGATGGAGAGGGAAGGGCACAACGCTATTATCGTGACATCCCTTTTATATGACCTATTTTGGTCTCAGGTTGGTTAGTATCATTACTGGTGTGCCTTACTTCGGCTCGTCCACGTCATGAAACATCCCCCAACGCTCTCAAGACGCATCAACTTACCATCGCAATGGAGATACGCCGGGTCCAGGGTCGATACTAAGCTGAATATTGTATTTCCTACGTTATACTTCCGCATTGATGCCGACAGCATGGGCCAATCGGGATCTTGAAGTCGTCCCTGAAATCAGAGACGGAAGAGATTGGCCAAACTAATATCCTGGGCCAGGAACAAATGGAGTTCGCTTAACTGAGTTGCTACGCCGTTCCACTTTTCGTGTCAGCCATCCTAGCTGAAGGGGGGGATATGCAACGCTGCCGTCTTTTGCAAAAGGCAAGAATAGCTCAGGTTTGTCCAGTTTCGACACGTTAGCTTCTGGACGTTTCGGACGCGGCTATTTATAGACTCCAGCCCAAGGACTATTGCGAGGAACAATTAGCATAGGCTGTCTCATGGTAATCAAATTCGTCTCCCTGATGAGTTCATCATATGCATCGTTTCTTAAGCGAAGGAGGGCGAGATGGTGGCGTCTCTCCATAGACGATGCCAATGTCTCAGTTAAGAATGCGGAAACGAGACGCTAAATGCGGAGGGTGCATATCGGTTATGCACGATGAGGCCGGCTGAATAGGCGGCCCTCCACAAAGTGGCGGGCCGGGTATCAACAAAAGAAACACCAAGTCGGAACTCGGGCGATCCTTGTGGCGGAGTTTTATGCCAGGTCGCGGACTTGTCGGCGACTGTACATGGATTCACAGTGGCGAGAGCAAATGCAACATTTCGTAATGAGACGGTGAACGCTCGGAGGAAGAATAGCGTCCAGGGCAAGACTTTTCCTCAATCCCGTACAAAAAGAAAAAAATGAAAGGGATACTCGGGTATAAATAAGGTCTCGTCTACATGCAAACGACTATCATGATTCATCTCATTACACTGCAACAATTTTCAAGACTATAACATCTCTCCATCTTTACCAGCCCTTGGAAATTATTAAAACATTATCCTTGAAGCTCTTCAAAATGAAGTTTTCCGCGTCCATTGTTGCCATTGTTTCTCTTGCTGCCTCTTCTGTGGCTAGCGGAATTACCACCCAGCTCACACTATGCAAGCAGCCTAATCTCCAGGACTGCGACGACCAATTCGTGCCTATTGACAGTTGCTGTAAGACTATTCAATCTTGGCCGAGTACGCCTATAGCACCGATGGAGACACTGACAATGAATCAAATATAGACAAGGTTCCGGAATGCGAGGTCCAGTCTTTGAACACGGGAGGTCATGTTTGCGACTTTTACTCGTGAGTTTTCTCCTTCCCCTCACGCATAATAAAATGTGTGGCTAATACGTTTCTAGTCATGAGGGATGTTCCGGAAACAAGTACCAGCACGATGGCATTCAGCAGAACTTGCCCCCTGGAACCACCATCCAATCAGTGTTTTGCTGGTAAATCTAGCAAGATTACTCAAGATCGTGGAAGACGGCAATTCATCCCGGATTGACCGTAACTCCCTCGTCGTTCAACTTCATCTCTTCACACACTGTCATAATGAACACATCTGGTCGAAGTTGTCCTCGATGACTTTGTACTCATTTTCTGTTTCCCTCTCACAATAATCTTTGGGTCTAGAAAACAATCTCTATGGTGTGATTTGCTTTTAATAATACAGTGTACGTTTATATATATATATATATTCATATTCATTGCAGGCTTTCCCAGACTCAACGTCAGCCGAACCGAGTTGTTGTATTGACCTGCCTTACTATCTGGTCTTTCGCATTAAAGAACTTGGGCCTCCATGCTGATTAACAGCTTTTCTTATCGAGTCATGATTATAGAAACACCTAATAAAGAGGATAGTGATCGAGATCAATAAAATGCTAGCGTTGTGGTGGTTTTATTGCTAATCTATGCAAGAAGGCAGGTTGCGGTGGCCGGCTCGCAATGCACGTACATTAAGCATTTCCGACTAATATTAAATTTAATAGATATTAAAATGGATATGAATATGTAAAAAAAAACTACAAAATAGAATAATGATAAATCCATGGGTGGATGTGATGGCTTAATAGCGCTGACTTGATCACTCAACCGCTGGGGCGTGTGTCGTATATCAAGCCTACTCAGCAGTGGACTTCTCTCCCAGAACGAGGTCTGACGCAGTTCCATTGTCAATCCTACAACAAGAGAATTAGATCCAGTTGCTCATTTAGTGATTTGCAGTCAGCGATACGACATCGGCAAGTTTGCTCTTGGGTTTGCAAAGATGGGACAATCCATGTATAGTGCTACGATGATTCAAACTCCATCTTATGGACAGGAAGCTATCAAGTTTCTGCCCATCTCAGCAATTCTTCTTCTTCACAATACTACAGTCCTGCCGAGACGGACTACCCTAGTTCTCCCAACATCCCGTTTCTGTCCCAAACCAATAGTGCGAGTTCCGTCCCGTACCGCATCTCCTACGGCCATGGTGCTTCCTGCTCTTCTCACCGCAGATCCTATTATTATCATTGGTGTACGTCTTACATGCTATGATAACACGCCCCGTCTTGATCCTGAATCTGCTGCATTCATTCTTGTTCATGGCGAACCGTGAGCCGCCGCCACAGGTTGGCACATCACTCCTGCAAATCTGCCAGCGTGCCTTGTCAGCATTCCAGCCGACGATGCCTTCGCCAAAATCGGGCCCAAAAGCTGCCCAGGCGCTCAGGTACCATTCGGAGTAGGTTGCCGAGTCTCGTAAGTGGTTGGCCTTGAACCATCTCCCCGTGTCCTTGTCCCAGCCAAATCGAGTCTCGATGCAGAATCCAGGCTCAAAAGCATGTCTATGATTCCACCACTTTAACGGTTGGGCGTACCAGTCATTGGGGTTCTCTTCCCAGACTTCGCCCACCTTGACGTCTTGGCCATCCCGGGGAAATTGCGGACAGTCCGCATTTAGCAAATCGGTTGAATTGACGTATCCTAGGAACTCGACCTTTTCTGGCTCATCGGCTACGGCCTCGAGGCTCCCAGGAACTTCATTTGCCATGCGGCTCATGGGCTGCTGCTGAATGCTGGGGCGAGTTAGTATGATGAAAGCGAATAGGTCTGAACAAACATACGCTGTAGTGAGGCTGAGTACAGCCGCTAGGGTTGCAAGGGTTGTTGTCTTTACCATCATGATGAGTTGTTGGGTGAGAGAGAGATGAGATGGTTAGGAGGATCTGGGGTGTGAATGAGCTACAGAGATGGGGAGTACTACGTCTTTATATGCAAAGGAGCTGGATGTAGAAGCAGGGAATCTCAGACTACTAATACATGCCCAAACGCCATTTATGCACGTCTTGTCACACCTAGAAACATTTCGAGACACGCAAACCAAAATATCCTGGGATACCGCCGACTCAACTGTATCCTAGACGCAGGAAATTATCATCTCTCTGTCTTGTCTTGCATATGGCAGCAATGTTCGGAGGGTGTATGCTTACAATCAAGCTCTGTGTTGTACGGAGTAGTGGTCTCTTTTAAAACGCGAACATTTGAAGCGTACCGTCGCGTCCTGCTGGGCCGTGTCTCACTGTGATGTGTCATGTCGCGCCATGTGACTAATGCTACCGCGCCTAGAATGCAGATTCGCTTGCGTGGGTGTTGATGGCAAATCATATGCACGTCTGTGAAGTCAGCGGCGGCTTGACCTTGTAAACTTCATATTCATGTCACACCGAGCTTAAGCATTGAGATTACCGGAACAAGACATGACGCTACAAAAGAACATCCTTGTGTCGGTGAATCCCGAGACCCGATGCCACTTCAAGTGACACAGCAATTCGCAAAGTGAAACGTCAACCAGTAGGTGTCCGTGAACGTATTGGGCAGCTAAAGAGATACGTAGTCAAAGACAGGAGCATAGAAAGATCAGGTCAGCAAAGCACGGCGCTACTAAACTGAAACACGCAGATACACTGGCTGCGACTAAAGAGGATTTCAAGTGCCATATAGCACGGGTCGCAGAGACCATGTCTCAACATGAATCCACTCAGGTATCCCTTGAGCTGCTGAACTGAGTCGTCGTGTGACAAGGGCTCACAGAGGGCTTGAAGCAGAGGGCTTGAATTCAATAATAATCTCGTAGGGTCTTAAAGGTCCTTGGTTTTCTCCGAGGAAGGAAGGGACTAGTGACCGCTATATATACATAAAAGAAACGCTTATGCCTAAGGCCCTTACCCAGACACGTGTTCTAATTGTGTAACCAACAAGTCCTCGATCGGAGGGCCTCTGTGTTGGGCTCGCGATCTTGCTGGGCTTTCTCCGTGTAACACGTCGCGCCAGGAAACTATTGACGACTTAATTGGAGCAGCCTTTTCGACAATACGGGAGTCTGCGAAACTTTTAATTTTGATCCCTCTGCTCACCCCACAAAAACAAGCCCTTGAAAATGGCCACCTTGCAAAATGAATATAAATAGCAAGCACCTTGCGTCCAGAAGAAGTCAGCTGTATTCTCGAGCTCACAAACGCATCCTACATGCTGTTCTCTCCGGAATTTTAATCGCAAACATTGGCAATCCAGCAAGAGTAAGAGACTCACAAGATCCGTGGTAAAGTTCATCACCTCGGAAAGTAATTATTATTTCATGCGTTACTCCCGAGTTCATGTTCAAAGCACGTATAAGTCTACCAGGCATATTATACTTGTTCATCTCAAAAAGCCATTCACAATATTTCCGAGTTGCTTGAGTTGATGTACATCGTCCATCATGGTGAAGTGATCAGCCAGATCCAAGACCTCTATGCCAATCCTTTCGGATCCCACCAAGCGCTTCCAACCTTTGGCAGTGAAGTCAGTGCGATCTCTCAGAATCCAACTGATGTCACGATTACCAGGGGCGTTGAGCTCTCTCTCTTGGTCGTCATACTCATTATTGGCCCCTTTCCTTGCGTATACCAGCAAAGTGTCCAGGTCAGTGCTGCTTGCAAGCGGCAACGGCGAATAAGCTCCCAACACCTCGACCATGCCATCAAAATGTTGGAGGAGCCAGTCTGGGGCTTTCCCTGTTCTCCCACCAAACCTTAGTACATCTTTCAAAAAGTAAGACATTTTCTTAGATGGGATCTGTAAACCAAAGGGATCCGGTGAGTCTAGTAAAAGCAACTTCCTCACAGGAACGCCTTCATCAGCTAATTGTCGTATGGCTTCATAAGCGAGCACGCCTCCTGCGGACCAGCCCCCAAACACCAGATTCGGAGTCCCGGCAGGGTAATTTTGCCAACCGTGCAACTTGTGAGTCTCAAGGATGCGGCGGACTTCAACCAGTTGCCTGGCTACAATTTGAGAGACCGTGATCTTCTTCCGAATCAACTCTAGGCCATTCTTGCGCCAGGGGCAATTGACTCCGTACACGGCCACGTCTTTGGAAAACGTCGGAGCTAGGCTGGCATATGATGCGGCCGATCCAGATCCATCTGGGAAAAGGATCAAGACGGACTTGGCCGTGCTCACTGAACCGCTCAGAAGCACAGAGGTTGCCGCCGAGTCTCGCGAGATGATTGATCCGTGGGAATTTTCGGCTGAAATAGACTTGGAAACAGCATCAAGTACCTGCGTCGTAGGGACGCTTGGGAAACCATTCTTTATGGCTCCTGCTGACCCTGGGCTTGGCAAGTCACAGAGAATCTTGCGCAACGCAACCTCCAAATCGAGAAGAGTCTCGCAGCCCATGATGGTGGTGCCCGTAATCTTGACGCTCAGTTTGTCACACAGTGTCCCTGCAATTATTATGGCAAGAAGAGAATCAATGCCGGCGTCGGCAGTAGAGGTAGATGGCAACAATTCATCGACAGGTGTGGCCGTTTCACGGGCGATCGTCTCCCACAACACGCTTCGGATCGAATCGCCGTCTGATGTTTCTGACATGCATACCTCGCTCGTGGCTGAGTTGACGCTCTCATAAGCACTGGTGACCTCGCTGCCATTGGAGGAGTTGTCGTCTGTTGAGGATGAATAGACGAAACTGCCCTCGCAGCCCGTCAGGTGTTGTACTTGGCCCACCAGCTCACACGCAAGAAGTTCTGCTGAAGAAATGCTGAGACCAAGCTCTTGTCGAATGCGAGAAGTGATGGTCAGAGATAGTAGCGAGTCAATGCCCAAGTCGGCAAGTTGGGACTCGGGGTCCAGATCGCAGGGCGGGATCCCAATTTCTTGACAAATAATCTCCATCACAGGCCCAAGCCCAGACGCAGTAACGGATGACGCATTGTTGATGGTCGAGGCTACTTCATGGGAAGCGCTTGTCTTGGTATTGCTACCGGAATGGCAAAGGCCGGAATCATGCCGAACAGCCCCCGTTGCGACTGGCCCTTGGCCTCTCACTAGGCTTTTCGCAGGCAACAGATGATTGAGAACGCGACGTTGCATTCCGACAAACTGTGATGTGTTAGAGGTCAAGATGGAGACAGGCGGACTAAAGTGCAATAAAAGCGGTTGGCGAGGCTCGACATACCTTGATTCCTTCGTACATGGCTACTATCCGATCCCCATCAAGGACAAACACATCGCCAACAAAAGTCGTCTTCTCTTCAAGCTGCATTCTGCAATATGCGCGATACGTCTTTGATGCCGTGAGCTTCTCGGCATGACGCAGCTTTTCCCATCCGTGGTTGATAAATACTTGCTCTTGGTTGTTCGTGGCATCATTAGCATTCATGATGAAGCCCGAAATATGGCCCAAGCTGTCAATCCATCTGGCATCAATACCAAACCGGCCCCCCCGGGATTCAACTTGGAATTGCACCGTCGAAACGGCTTCCAACGCATCAGTGTCTAGCAGAACTTGGGACATGCCCTTGAAAGCGTCACTGTAGTCGACCACGGCGGCAAACAATTTGTAAACCATGCGTCGTCGCAGCTTCTGACTATTGTTGCTTCGTTCAAGCGCCTGGACTCTTGACATGACAAGATGTGAGTTGCGCTTCCAATCCGCGAGCCAGCGCTGATTGGGAACAACGCGGACATTAACGGTAGCATGGGAAACAGGTTGTTCCCCAGACGGAGCAACACTGGAAATGGCCAAGCTGAGCATGTTGGCGCTCCAGTCTGCTTCCGTTGTGACTCGAAAGAGGCGGGTTGTTTCATTATCCTTTGCAATAAGAGGCTGGTCGATGCGGAGATTCAAAATCTCCAAGCCTGTACTTTCTCGACACAACTTGCGTTCTTGTACGAGGTACTCACCAAGAGTCAGGGCAATCTCGGCATACAGTGACTGCAGATAACAATAGTGAGCGGGCGTTTTGCAGATCCGGTAAACACGTACTTACCGAAGGGCAAAGAAACGAACCATTGATGGCATGGCCTCGCAGAACTGGTAATAGCTCCTGATGAAAGATGTCTGATTCCACAACCATGCAAGACTTGGTCTGCGTGTGCGTCTCCTCTATGACCTTTTGCGCCACAGGAGATATATACTTGAACGTTTCGACTCGAGTCTGGGGTTCCACGTCTTGCGCCCTTCCCAAACAAATCTTCCTACTCACACAAAAGTCATCTTTGTAGTCAATCCAGTAGTTCTTCAGGTCCCACGCGTAGCGAGGAAGTTGTAGAACCACGTGCGCTGCCGGAAACTCGCGATGGTATTCATTCCAGTCCACGTCCATGCCTGCAAGGTACAGCACCTCTACCGCCTTGGCCATGGTTTGACAACCTCCCAAGTTTTCTCTCAACGTATTCAGAACCTGCTCCTCCGCCCCGAGAGTCTGTTTAATCATCGAGGCGCAAAGAGGGTGCGCTCCGACTTCCAACCAAATCACACCATTGCCAGACAAGCCATGACCCTGTGCCACAATCAAAGCCCTGCTAAAGTCGACAAGACACCGACTCGCCTGCGCAAGATACGACACGTTGAGGGCGCCTCCTTCGCCTTCCGTCACAACTCTCCCCAGCAACGGTGAAATAAAGGGCATCTTGGGAGAGCGAAAAACCACGCCGGCCTGCGCGGCGGCCGCCTCGAATCCCGGCAGGATAGGATCTACCTGGCTCGAGTGAAAGGCAAACGGCACGTCCAACTCGACGGTTGCCAATCCCGCCCTGTGGGCTTCGATAATCACAGCGGGCATTTGGTCCTTGGGGCCTGCCACGACATGAGCGGCAGGATGGTTGGCGCAAGCCACCTCGAAGTCGTTCCCTACCACCCGCAGCAGACGCTCCGTCTCCCGACGAGACGCCTTGACGACGAGCATGCCGTGCGTCCCCTTGCTGCAGTGCTGGTCCAGCAGCGAGGCCCGCTTTCCCACGAGGTAAATCGCGTCGCCGGCGCTGATGACACCCGCCGCGTATAATGCGGCGTATTCGCCGAGGGAATGGCCAATGACGGCACTTGGTTTAATTCGCCATCTGCCGAGGAGCTTGACGAGCGCGAGTTGGGTGCATAGAAGGGCTAGGTGAGAGGTGACCACGCTGATGGTGTGAATCTCAACGCTGGTCGACCCGTTGATCAGGCCGATGAAGCTTGGAAAGCCGTAGCTTGAGGCAAGTTGGTCCAGCTGAGTGACATCCTGGCGGAAAGACCGGTAGACGTCGTAGAGCTCTCTGCCCATGCCGATATACAGGCTTCCCTGGCCGGTGAATGCGAAAACGATTCGGGGCCGTTTTCCCGGAGGGGGAATGGCCTTGACCGTCTTGGGGTCTTGGTTTGACAGTGATGCGAGGTCTCTTATCAGCGAGGGCACGTCTTCCGCGGACACCATTATTCGATGCTCGTGATGTGTGCGTCGCGCTGTTGTGGTATAGGATAGCTTAGAGAGCGCCGTGTCCGGATGCTGTTGAAGCCATGACGTGAGCGATTGGGCATTGTTCAGAAGAGATGATGCCGTTTTTGCGGTGACGGCAACTAGATGGGTTTGACGGCCGTCCATCTGGACATTTCCCGACCCTTGTGGTGCCTCTTCCACCAGGACTGCAGTGTTGCCACCGGCGGCACTGAAGTTGTTTACGAATGCGGCTCGTTTCGTGGAACTTGGATAACGAGGCCACGCGGTGGGTTGGGCTGCGATATGCACACCTCTTGCCGCCAAATCTGCAGGATAACTGCGGTTGATTTGGGTCTTGATGCCACAGTGCGGCGGTATCTCATTGTGCTTGAGCATGAGGAGGATCTTGATCAAGGACGTGATACCAGACGCAGCTTCGGCATGTCCGACATTCGCCTTGAGGGAGCCAACGTATAACGGTCTGTTTCGTTGGGTTTCTGACCGTTCCGTTCGAGGCGCAAACGTCGATAACACGGAGCTCATTTCCGTGGCGTCTCCAACCTGCGTTCCGGTTCCGTGCATTTCGACTACGCCAACGTCCAGAGGGTCGTAGTTGGCCCGCCGGAGAATATGTTGGAATAGCGCGGCTTGGTCTCCCTCGTGCGGTCGAGTGATGCTCTCAGCATGCCCGCAGTGATTCGTATCAGCCGCGACGATAACGCCCAATATTGGATCGTTGTCAGCCTCAGCATCCTCCAATCGTTTGAGAATCACGCTAGTAACTGCATCAGCCCTGCAGTATCCATTCGCTCCATCGTCAAATACGTTGCAGTTTCCGGTGGTGGAGAGGAAATGGGCTCTATCCAGGCCACAGAAGATGTTGGGGTTGGTCATGATGTTGCTGCCACCAGCAATGGCGGTATCACATTGCCCGCTCAACAAGTAGCTGCAGGCTATCTGCAGCGCCGCAAAGCTGGAAGAGCATGCAGTGTCAATACTAAGACTTGGTCCGGATAGACGGAAAAAGTAGCTGATGCGCCCGGGACAAAACGCTCGATTTCCGCCTGGTATAAAGTAGGTGTCGACATTTTGTGAAGCGTTAATGTCGCGCCAGTCATCGCTGGTTGATCCAAAAAACACACCCACACGGTCATCTTGAGTACTGGGGGTTCTGTTTCGAACAAAACCTGCCATTTCCATGGCTTCGTATGTTGTGAGAATGGCTAGTCTTTGAGCTGGGTCCGTGTTCTCTGCCTCTCGAGGCGACATGTTGAAGAATCGGGCATCAAAAAGACCAGGTGAATCCACGAAGCATCCGTGCTTGACTCGGAACTTATTCGTAGCCCTTCCTTCCATATCGTAATGTGTCTTGTGGTCAAAGCGATCATCTGGGATCTCGCGGTGGACGTCGCGACCCGCGCAAAGGAGCTCCCAGAATGCTTCATTGGAGTCCGCTGATGGAAACCGCCCAGAATATCCAATAATAGCGATTTTGGATTGTTCAAACCTCCCAGGGACATGACTAGTATCAGCAGTTACTTGCGACACATCTGTCATGTCCAAATGAATCCCAAAGTTGTTAAGCAATGCCGTGGAGAGCATCGATGTTGTGCCATACGCGATCGCTGTGAGACGACATCTGCGACTCCCCATCTGGCTTAGACGTTCGCCGCATGATCTGAACACGGCATCCAAGTCTAACTGCCGTCTTAGTGCACCGTCAACCGCCATCCGAAGGCGGCCCAAGAAATCCGTCTTTGTGTCGGCGCTAGAATATGCGGGCAATAGTGCGATTCCTGATGCTGCGGACGTCGCGGTATTTTCCGCAACTCCTTCCATAATTTCATCAATATCCCGCTCACTAAACAGGTGCGGCGCGTGATATGGAGATGCAATGTCCAACCACTTGACTCTCAGCTTGTCCTTGTTGACTGTCACAAAGTCGGACAAGACAAGAGGTCTTCCCCCGAGAGTCGTGACTTCAGTAGGGGTTCTGGCAGTAACCCAGATTGCTTCATAATCTTCCGATACCTATTCGGACCTAATTAGTCGCAAGATCTCTTTCCAATAACGTAGCAAGTATCTTACAGTTGCGGACTTGGTGAATGAGACGAGGAGCTCCTCAACTGTCGCATTTGTCGTTGGCAAAACCGACGCAGACCATGTCATTGACGCATCGCTCCTTTCAACCGCAATCGTCTCTCCAACCAAGAATGACTTCAGGCCGGTTCTGAAAGCAGCCAGCGCAGACTCTACCGCCAGGGGAACAAAACTAGTCACTGATGAGGAACAGCTGGCGGCCGCAGCAGTAAAGTTTCCCGCACAACTGCTGATTATGCACGTATTCGCCGCCGATGGATATTCCGTGGCTGCATTTCCGCCGTAATGGCTGCGGGGGTTGGTTAAGATACGGTCTCATACAAGCAACGCCATGTTCCCGGCGGTTGTAGTCAGAGGTCAGGAGATGGGTAACTAACTGGATAAACTGAGCACTTTGCAGCACACTCAGCAAGAAGGGTTGTAATGCGGGTCGACCCGGAGCGCACTCCCACTTGTCGAGGAGATCTACAAGTGTCGAGAACCTCGGAAAGAGTTGTTGCTGCGTTGATGGAAGGCATCCGAGAAACTGGCGAAGGCCGAAACTAACACGTACGAAGAAATCGGAAAGGTTGGCATTGTTTTTCGAATGTAATAGTCCCTGGAGAGAATCCAGACACTCGGAGGCGGCGAGATCGCCAAATGCAATAAGCTCTGGGTCTTTCTGCACAATGTCCGTTGTGTTGGTCATCATTTCGGTTCAGTAGGATAATTAGTTAAGAGTATCAGCATGTTCATGCCTGAGTAGTATTGCAAAAAAGCCAAGTTGGTTCGCACGCCTCTCTGTATCCGGGGTTGGAGACAATTTCATCAGAGAGGATAGATTTATGGATATATACATCAACGGTTCATCTACAACATCTGTCTTTTTTCAGCAGCAATGCGAACAAGCCTGCCGGTCGCCGAGATTGGTTTACCAAGGCCATTTGTCATCATAGTGATGATACGATGCAACCCCTGAATCGTGGTCTTTGTCGTCTTGTGTCATGTAAGCTCGGGCTTCTTTATTCGCACGTACCAGCAGCGTGGTAACTCATGCCGTTGCCGATAACCTCATGTGGGACATGAATGTCCTTTTGTGGGACCTCATTATGGAATCCCCAGGTTATGGCAGGGTAGTACTACTGGTCTAATGACAACATGGACATGAATCAGCATTGCAGTTTGGGTGTCTCACAGTTTTGTCTCGGCGACTTCACAGGCCATGGCATCTGAACTGCTTTGAACATGGGCGCGGATTTGTGATTGACAGATAGAACCAACAACGCCGCGGCCAAGCCAGCACGGACAGTTACATGTTCAGCAGCCATTTTACAACTTGCACCCAGCTACTAGACCAAAACGAGAAGAGATATCCGTAAGTGAAATTATCTCCAGCCTTGTCGAGATGAAGCAATTATTCTTCACGATAGTACAGTTGCTAATCTCAAGCATGGTGTCATGGTTGTCATGCTACAGCAACTAGGCTTGTGGTCTAAAGTTGTAACCAAACAGAAGACACAAAGTCGCAAGGCAAAACCCACCTTGCGTCATATCCTGTTCAAGAATGAATGCAGATGTACTACTCCGTATCTTCACAGCTGAATTCGCCTGTGTCACCCTTGCCTGAAAAGCACGGACTAATTTCATGACTGGAATTACACTTGATCACAAATCATGTGCAACCAAGCCATGAACCAACAAGCCGGGTCACCACCAAGGCGCAGTGATCATTTCATCAGATGGTCAGGGCTTTTGTTCAGCCCTGGAATGGAGCAGTGTGATCTCGATACGGCTTCTCGTTGGCGTTTGGAACAAAGAAGTGCATTCTTCATTGGCTTCAGCCCCCTGCATGGATGTATGTAACCGTCCACAACATTTCCTGCCACGGCACCAGCTTGGCACAGCATCATGACCAGGTTTCTGCCGTGGAAGGACGAGTGGAGCTGCAAGCGGTCTTTGCTGAGAAGGCTGATGGGAGGGTTTTCGCCGTTCCGACTTTGAGGAACCTGGGCACCCTGGCATCGTGTAACAGTGATAGTAGGAGGGACTTGAAGCGGCCGGATTTCCATTCATTGTCAGAATGAGGCTGAACAGCCGTTGAATGAGGCGCATTTCTGACTTGAATCGGGCCGTTGTTTCCATCACGGTGTAGTTGGGTTCCGGGTGTCACAACCTGCAAAGGGGCAGTTAGGCCAAGCTGTTGGATAAAGCAAATGACATGTCTCGGCCTTTTTTCTTTTGTCAACTACTGAAAATGATGGTTGATAGCTTGCAGTCGGTGAAAGTAACCCCGACTAAGTGCATCACTGAACCGCGAGTCCGCGACAGCAGATGCGCTCGGCCGGCGCGACTTACTTGATCCTTGTGACATCTATCAGTCAGATGGAAGCATGGAAGCTTCCTACATGTGAATCCTCTTCAACTCCTAAACTAAAGCCCGGTACTCTTTCACACATCCTATTGGCCCATGCGGTCCCGGGAAAACAAGAATTGAACAATGGGAATAACGGCTTGGGACAAGACACCCCTTTGGCTCATCGACGCATGCCGTCGAGCCGCCGCAACACTGCCTTGCCAATGTCTACTCCAAAGCAACAGTATCCGGGGTCTTGTCGGGGGCTGCCTCTTCACTCTTCTCCAAATGATCAACAAACGACAACATCCTCAGTCGCCACAAGTACATGTTGTGAAGATCAGCTCGCCACGCAGCCTCGGAAAGATTATGTCCCGTGATGAGAATCATCATGAAGAATGTCTCAATGACGCTAGGCGGGATATTGCAAAGCAGCTGCCCCGTAGTAGTCCACTTCATTGCGCTCGCGCCAATAATGAGTCCAATGACGACGACCACGCCCAAAATGACGGTCAACTCGTGCGCGCAGATGATGCCCATGGAGTTGGATAGCCGATAGTTGACGGAACCGAGGTTGACCACGGCCTTGTCCGGCGGAGGCACGCCCATCTCATCGGACATGGCTACATCCTCAAGCTTGGCGCTCTCGAGTGCGACTTGTTCATACTGGTGCAGCCGCTGCTGGACGTTGCGGAGGACAAATCCATCAACCAGCCCAACCAAGCCCGCATACGTGCCGATGAGAAGCCACCAGTTGTCATTCCACCTCATAGCCGGGCCAATGCAGATCCACACGACCATGACAACGATGAGCAGCGCAATGCCAACGAGGGTCCCGATGACGTCGGCGTAGTAGAAGATGGCACGCTGGATCCCATTCACGCGAGGCGCGGGAATGACCACGACGGGATTCTCCTCGGCATCACCAGTGAGGCCCCGAAGCTTCAGCTCCACCTCGGAATCGACCTCGAATATGGAATCGAGGCATCGTTCAATGTACACCGTGTGCCGCTCGCGGATATTCGCCAGGAGAGCAAAGATCAGCACCATGAGCGCCGAGGTGGCCGAGTTGATGTACAGCTGCCACCGGTCACTCCAGCCGCAGTAATGTCCAAACGCGAGCCAGACGCCAATGCACACCCAGTACATGCAAATAGTGGCAAAGTGGCCGAGAAACGCGGCAAAACAGTTGGACGCTCGTCCGGCCCAGCTCTCCGCGGGAAGCTCTGGTCCAAACCTCGACGACTCTGCGGCCTCGACATCCTGGACACGGGCGCGTTTACACCGACCACTGGCTAGAACGCGGCGCATCATCCTCTTCTGGCTCTGGGTGCGCGATCTCAGACTCGCGGCGGCTCGTACCTGGCGCTCATACCCATTCAGCTGCTGGCGCATGAGCAGCGAGTCAAACAGGTAGCTGACGATGGCTTGAATGTCGGAAATCAAAGCGGCCCAATTGTCTTGCTCGCCGTAGCGGATGCCGGTAAACGCCCAGACCAAAAGACCGGCGACGATGATGAGGAAGACTGGCTCTGAGCCCGAGGCGGTGACGAGGGCGTCGAGCCATCGGTCCAGTCTGCCTGTCTTGGTCTGCGTCACGTAGCCGGTGACGTTGACGAGAGATTGGGAATCCGACGCGTTGGCGTCACTTACCACGGCGATGGTATCCTTGCCGTCGGCGATGCCGGACTTGAGGGCAACATGTTGCGTAGGGGCCCTCTCTTCGATGGCGCCCTTGATTCCAGGGGCGGAGAGCCAGTTGATGATTTGGTTCAACATGTCGAGTTACCGCGGCTCGAGGCGGGCGCCAACTTGGACCAGAGGCAATAGCTGGAATCTGCGAGGATTAGTTCAAATCTTCTCATTTTCGTTCCCTCCTCGGTCTCAGCCCGATGGACCTGGGGTGGCCGCCGGGGACATACAATGGCACAAACTAGTTTTCCACTTGGACGGCCAAGCGGGAGGTGTTTGTCGTCGTCAACACCCTACATTCAGGCACGGGGTAAAATAGCTGCAACGCTCAGAGCGCGGGTTCCATCAAGTCAATCTGATCGAATCAAGCTATGGCGGCCAGTACTCCTCTGATACGTCGATTAGAGTCATGCCCAGGTGAACATGCCTCGAGTTTGTCGAAAAGGTCGCCAGTGTTGAAATATCGCGGCACGCTTCCGGCCACGATGCTTGAAGTCTTGAGAATTGGATACCGATGCGGTTGACAGCAGAAACAGTCGCCACCGTACACCTAGTTTGGTTTATATGTTTCGCGAGAGCAGACACACGAACAATGGGCAGTGCGAACAGCGTTGGGGATCTCGGATTTTGACAAGCAATAATGTAGGCGGCGCAGACGACATGTCCACGGCACATGCCAGCCCTATTACTTATTTATCGAAAAAATTGGACTTGACTTTTTCTTCAGCCCCGTCCAACGGGTATCCGGCACCTCTGCAACACACGGAACGTCGTCCGGCCCATAAAACCTATTTCCATTTTAGGCAATATCTCGTCAAGCCTAATGAGGCATTTTCCCACGATGCGTAAAACGCGTTTGGCGCGGCCGACTGTGGCTGTGCCGATCGCCAAATTTTTCTTCAATAGATAGACCAGCTCCGGGAGGCGGACGAGCACGACCAGTGATAACGGTAGACTGATGGAACGATGGAATCCTCCCGTCTTACTCCCCCATTTATTGGCCACCCTTGACCGGTACCCAGTCGGCGAGCTGATCTGAAAAAGAAACAAAAAAAAGGTAGTGCGGCCGTGAAGGCCCGACCGACGCAAAGGGCATGGGTGACTCTTCTGCCATGTATAGTATCGCGGTGGCTTTCGGCTTTCGGCACACAACACTGGGTCCTTGGAAAAAAACTTTTATGCCAGGCTGGAGCTTCATCAAGCCTCGTCGATATACAGGGCAAAGGGTTCAGACTAGCCGGTTCAGCCCAGGAGGGCGACCTGGTGGGCAATTTCTGGTGCCGCCCAATACAAGCTTTTGCCAAGGTTCCAGCAGGGACATGCCGGTGATCGGCAAACTTCCGAAAGCATCGATGGCTTGCTCGTGATGACTCTGCCGACGCGGTGCGCCCGCCGTCTAGTCTGGCGTCATGCCTTGTGCCGCTTCTGGTGGCAGAAGGCACTACGAAAGTAGACATGAGTAGCGATCGTTTCATCCAAGGGTCCAGTTATCACGGTTACAAGGCGACTTTGCAGATGCGGCTGGAACAAAATTGGATTCATGCATAGATCAACGCATCGATGGACTCAGCCCTGTAGCGCCATGGCGGTAAAAGCTGAAGTCTGGCCATTTTGTCAAGTCTTGGCCCCATCAGATTGATGCCACACGGAACGGGTGGTTGCCGTCGTCTTGGGCCAAAGTGGTTGGTTATAAACTAAATACTCTTCAATATCCATGATTTGACAGTAGTATAGTTTCCTATCATGGCATAGAGGTGTGTCTCGGGAGCAGGCTGGATTCAAATGCGTTTGGTTTGACGCAGAGCCCACGAATGGCGTCAACCTGAGCACCCTTGGTTCCTGCAACACGACGCAGTAGCCTGGCATTTCAAGAGATATCGCTCGGCTCCAGAACAGACCCCAACCTACGCGGCAGCAAATGCCCCATCAGGCCATCACCTCCGTCTTCTGTCTCCCTCGACAATCTTCTTATGGTGTACTGGTTGAGTCGGTGGTCATGCAAGACTGGTGGTACCAGGCCTGACAAGGTCGGACCAACGACCATGTCATCGGGTTCATCTGGAACAATATTTTGAGTAAATGGCGTCTTTCTACGACTTGAATGATTGTCAATTTCCGCAGATGCCCGTGTGAGTTGTCGATACCCCTGGTATGTTGATGAATAAAGCCTCAAACGCGGGCAGTTGCACAGCGCTCAGTCATACAGGCCGCCGTTGTCATCCTCTGAGCCACTCTTTCCCGCCTGCGGGTTTGTAACCTTGATGCCGCTCTCCATTCTCTCCAACGTCATAACATGTTGACCTATCTAGTGTAGATGCGCAGCCGTGACTCTCAACGAAAGATAGCACCAAGTCTTTCTGCTGGGGGCCGTACACCAAGTGCTCGTAGGCCTTGTCATTCCATACCATGGGCTCTATGTCTTTGAGATAAAAGTTCACTGTGTAGCAAGTCAGCTTCTTGGGCTTACTGCAGATCGAATTCACCGTACTCACTCGAAAGCTTATATTCTTCAATGCAGGCGCTCCAATAAGTCCGGATACGTATGACAGATCCTCTTGCTTCTCGGACATAAAGTTCTTATTCTCCAGTATCTCGGCATCAGCAAGTCGTCGCCTCTTCACTGCAGTCGTCTGCTCGTCCGGCGCCGCTTCTTGGCCAGTTTCATCGTCATCTACGTCGAAGTTGACATCCTTACCGGCAGCGCTGGCACTGCGCCGCGCAGCTTTCGTTCGCTCAATGCTTGGATCCTTGTACTCTCGCAGGCCGTTTGTGGAGTGGTACTTGTGATATCCGACAATGTCGGCGTTCAGTCCGAAGCTGTACACTGGACAATTTCGCGGAAACAGCGTCCATGCGCTTTTGAAGTCTACCAAAGCCGTCTGCTGGATTTTCTTGTGGGCGAACCTGAGTTCCGCAAACATTTCATTCATGACGGTTAGTAGGAGTTGCAGGTACGACGTCAAGGCTTCCGCGTTTTCGGCAGTCATTGCGAGGTTGGCGATTTCCTCTTGATCAAACCACAAATCTTGGAATGTTTCTGTGAATGTGAGCGTGTACTCTGTATCCATCCGGGATCCAATCTTCTCTCTAAATATTGGCTTCAGCGATTCGACGAGCACTGGGTTCTGAACGTCGACGGAATGGTACTCTAACGGATAGATGCCTCCAATACATGGCTTTGCCCGGCCCTTGATTTTGAAGACTTTGATCGCCACACCATCACATTCCCTTGCCACAGAGCTGGACAGTTGTCTATGTGACTTGTTTACCCAGATGTAGATCCAGGCATCGACCCGGGACCTTCATAGCAGGTTTTCACGGCGGCGTTCAGGCCAAACAGTAGATCTAACGAGGGCGGTGTCTAGGAATCATGGGCTGGATTACTGCTTGACTTGGAATGAAGCGGTACAACCCACGTTGCGGAAAGCCTGGCACGTAATCCCATGGTGGCCGACGTTCCAACCTTGTCCCAGGCTAGATGGCGACACTTGATGAGAAAAAATACTATTCACGTGTGAGCAGCATCAGGACCTCGAAATGAATGTCAAAGCCGGCCGCAGACCATGGCGCCCATGTAGGACTTTTAATGTTCTACCATGTTCTTATCACTTCAATGTTGACATCTTGTACCCCGTCAGTCCTGCCCAGACTGCACATGTGCCCAGGACGACGATGGTCGAGCATGGGGGTCTGCCAAACTGCATGTGTTGATGTCAAGTAATTTCAAATGTTGGCACATGCAGGCATTTATCAGAGACGAGGGCCGCAGCTCGAGCGCCCTGATCACAAACAAAGGATTTGCATCTTCAGCTGCCGCAATAACGTTGAGCAGCATGGACACCGGCGGACCGCCTTCGGCTTCAACCAGCACGGGGACGTGGCAGAACGCATCCTCGCCTCGTGTCCCTGTGAAACTGGCCATTGACTTCATCTGCGCAAGGTCGGGAAACTGATGGGTCCGGTGCATCTTCACCATCGCCAGTTGCTGCCCAGTTCCACAGGCAGAGTACCGCGCAGCTCAATACAGGCTGTAGGCCCAGGTGATGGCAGTCAGGAAGGGCTCTGTAAGTTGCGGTGGAATCTCGTCCAACGGCTTTCCATCCAACGATCCGCCCCATGTATACCCGTGAATCGTGAATGCCAATACCACGTATGCTCGCCGATATTGCGGCTCGGTCGCCAGTTCGGGGCTTCTTAGAATTCGTAAGCGGTGTATTTTCTCTGCTATTACGTGTGATTTTACATCGTCGGGCAATGTGGCAGGTATCTTATCTCAGGGATCGAAGTGAAGGTCGGAAAACCGTTTTAAGGTGGCTCATCGGAAAGAAAACCCAGCAACTTGGAGAGCCCAAACGTCTCCAAACTTGGTGTTTTGGTAAACATTCTATTAAAGTACGGAAAAGAATAGCAAAGTGTTTACTAGTTTGTCAGTGGACATCCTGTTCTTCCTGAACCACTTCTGAAGGTTGCCAATCGTTTACGAGCTAATTATATACAGCAAGACAATGGGAAGAATAGTGTTGATCCCTGGCATCATGCCGTAACGCCCAGTGTACGCAATTAACGAGAGCCGCGCACCCTTTAACGCATTTAACAAGAGCTGCCAGCCACGGCTGTTTTGGACAACCCCATCTCCACCAGCTTGGCTCTTTGAGATAAGAAACGTTTTCGTTTTGAACCAGTTCGGTCTCAGCTCTTTTATCTGAAATGCTCGTATACCTCGGGTATTTGAGTGAGATCCAGGCCGTTTCAGATATTCGACACAGGTGGTGATGATAAGCCCATCCTCCCAATATTACACGTTGCCAGCGTGTAGCCGCCTTGAACTCATATCCATATGCTTCATTTTGTTTGAGGCAGTGCCCTTCCGTTTCATCAAATTCTTCGATACTACTTCTGTCTGTTTGACACCCCGGCGCGGGTTGGTGGCCGGCCTCTTCGCTTTGGTCGACCTGGCGGTCTGCCCCGTCGAGATCCAGGTTCAACTACACTCTTCATAGTTGGCTCAACGCTGCCAGAAGTGGTTGTATGGTTGGCCGGGTCGAGATTGCTGGCATTCGTTCTCTCACTTCGTCTCACCCCGATAACGCCAACCCTGCCACCGATGACTCTGCGCGTCACATTCTTAGGTCTGCCACTTGAAATATTCTTCGATATCACGGCAGCCCTCTTCTCAACCTGGTTGGTAGCCTGATTTCGTGCACTTGACAAAACTGTTGGTCGACCTCTTCCGCGATGACCACCTCTCTTGGGCAGTTCGGCGACACTTTTGCTACTGCCATCAGCCTCCTTATATGCAGCCCGCCGAGTGCTTCGTTTGGGTTGCAGCACCACCTCAAGCCGATCTTTTGGGGGCACAGTCCAGGTCGCGGTGGATAAAGTGCTTTGAATCCCAGATTTTGTGCGCTTTTGCTGCGGGTTCGAGGAGGACTTGCTCGCCAGCTGTGGTTCCTTTTCTTTATTGGACATGTCATTCATGTTCAAGGTGAGCTTATTCTTTTGCAAGATCCAATCATCACCCAAGATCGAAGCAGCCTCCTGCTCGAGATACTGGTACGCACGCTTTCGGGGTCGCCCAGGGAATCTTCTGGACACATTCCGTGCCTCACTTGGCGGCGTGCTAGAGCTGGTCGGCGGACGACGCCGAGGTTGGAGCTGAATCGGAGACGCCAGATGCCTGTCAGTAATTTGAGATTCCTGTGCGATCTGTGTTCCGGGCGTGGCCGGGCTTGGAATGGCTGTGGGGGATGTTTTCCGGTTCAAAATCCCATCCGGTCGCTTAGGTATTCCCAACGAGAGTCGCAGAGCTTCGTAGTCATCTTCATCCATCTCGAACCCTGTATCAGCGGGACGTCTCCTTGAAATGGGGGCGATGGGAGCAGTTGCATGACCAGGTTCAATTTGTTGCATAGCTGGTGCCGTATTTTCTTCATTCAGCTGTGAGGATGGGATTTCTGCAAGGGTGTCATAGTCAGACTCAGTTTGGCACTCTTCCATGAGTCCTGGCTTGGCCATCAAATCCGGCCCCTGCACCTCGTTGCCGTTGCTTAAACTGGAAGGAGCATCTGGGGAGTCCGAGTCTCCTGCCTCAGTGGTCACATGAACCGTAGTAGTGTCTTCCTCCATCTCAAGGAAACTGAGAAAGCAGACCGACGCTTTCGTTGGCAGCTGTTCAAGTACCCAGGTACCTAGGCAAGCAGCCGAGTGTAAAATATTCGTACCAGACTTGAAAGTCGCCAGGTTTTTGGCTTGCGTAGAGAGGAAATCAGTGGGTACATTCAGGAGAGCGTAGTAGAAGGTAACATTTCAATCTTTATACTGGCAGCAAGAGTGTCACCGCAAGCAAGGCGAGCGTGATTTATTCGCAGGTTCCGTTTGTCTAGTCACCAGCTGCGTAAATTCACAGACAGCTGGCATACACCTGGCAGCTAGCAACGCATGATATTCAATGTTATGTGAGAATACACTCACTCTCCTGTGAAATGTACCTACAGCTGGTAGTTAGTTCACAGGACCTCTCAACATTTGTCATTCATTTCGCCATTCATGAAAATCTCATGTCCGTTTCCATCATTCATCCCCAACGCCGTCAAACATGCAAATATCGACACGGCAGCTGTTCCCCACCAACCCCAGGCGACCATTCCAATCTCCAGCCCAAATCCATACCACCGCCCTCCGACCACGGGTCCTACGGCTCTGAAGCCGGCAGAGACGCTTTGCCCCAGGCCGTGGATGGTCCCTAGACCGCTAGGATGCGGACTGCAATTGTTTAATAAGATAATGCTGGCCGGGAAAGTTAATGAACGCGCCGTGGTGTGCAGAAGCAGAACCACAATCACACCTGTCCATACATACGCGCCACTGGACGGCTCTGGCGGCTCTGTTGACGACGGAAGAATCGATATATATGGAGTTATAAAGTACGCCACTGGAAACAGGAAAAGGAACCACCGAAATGACGGCAGAGTCCCCAGGCGAGTTTGAATGGGTGGGTAGCAAAATATCTGCATGATCATGCCCAGAACGCCCAGGATCGAGGTAGCCAACCCCACCGTTGCTGCTGACATACCCAGACCCCCAGTGAATAGGAGAGGCAACGATTGTTTTCGAACCGTGTGACTTGATGTTCGATATCTAGGAGTTGAGAGAAACAGGGTCCAAATATTGGCAAAGGAACCGAGGTGAAAATCGTGGAGGGCGCTCGTGAGCAGGGTAAATACAACATTTCGAGTCCAGCGTTGGTTGAATGACAATTTTCCCGTCGTCTTCTGTATGCTGTACACTGCTACACGTTGTGTAGTTATGGGCATGTCCTCACCTTTTGGCAGGACGTGATACGACTGCTTGCTGGCATGCTCGAAGATCTTTGACTTGATCATGTTGCCTAGATACAGGCCAAAATCGAAATGTCTGCTCCTGTCGTCCAAAGTCTTCTCGTCTGTCAGCTCCGCCAGAGATCAATCGACTCCAACATATGGCCACTCACCTCTTCGAGAAAAAGATATGTTGCAATGGCCGAGATGGTCAGAAGAAGGGCGTTGACAATACTAGGCAAGGCATATGGATTCTGGTATATCCACTGCGATTCAAATATCGCTGCTTCGCCAAATACCTGAGGAAAGGTCTCGATCGGATCTGCAAGCAGGCCCCCAAGGACTGCCACACGTATCAGTACAACTTTAATGCTACACATCTGGGAGTTCCCAATACGGCATTCTTACTTGGGCCGATAATGCCTGCTACATGGAAGCTCATTGGTAAGATGAGAAAAGCCAGGGATCGGTATCTCTTCTCTACAGTAACTTCTGCGATCATGGTCCGGCTAATCGTACAGAAATAAGCAGGGTGCCTGGATAGATCAAGACCGCAGTACTTACGTGATGCCGACAGCACCATTGATGGCGCCTCCCAAGGCTCTCCACAATGCTGCTTCGTAAAATGAAGTTGAGAATCCATATCCTACGCATGATACAGCTGTACCAGCGAGGCCGATGAGAAGCACGCGCTTACGACCACACCAACTGGCGTCCGCGGCCTTGCCCCAGAGGATTGCAGTGAGAACTTGAGCACCAGTAAAACAGCCCTGCAGTATGCCGGCTTGTTTCGATATCTCTGCATCTGAGAGCCGATCGTCAAAGTGTTTGAGTTGGAAGAAGATGTATGCCTGTAATGAAGCCACCTGCAAGAAGTCGACGAAACGAGATGCGAAGAGAATAAGAAGCTGGTCTTTCCGTGGCACGGCACGCCAGCTAATCACCTCCTTCGGTTGGTCCTGGTCCTTCTCATGATAGAAGGCAGATGAGGCGGTAGGATATGCCCGAAACTTTTCCATGTCTACCATGTTTGCAGAACTGTCCCGGGCTTGAGGATGTTGTTTGTCGCGGGTCCTTGTCTTTGGGGTCTCGTCTGACCAACGAAACCATCTGTGTCGGCTCGCCATAACCTAGCACACTGGTTGTTGCTTCCAACTTGGCCAAGGTATGCTCTTTATATCCTCACGAAATCTGATTAATAGGACATGAAAGGGTATAGGGCACAGATCGTTCAAGTGGGTAATACGGAGGCACATTGATTACCAGTGGCGTTGGATAAAAGTAAATTGAGATCAATGATCCGATGCTCTCAGATTGATGCTTCGGCGCCGAGGGCCTGTTGGAGGTAAACCTCAAGCCCAACCGTTCTCGCCGTCCTCTGTTCAACCGCTTGGATCGCGACAATGGATCCAGGAGGCTCGCCGAATCGGCATCACACTGTTAGCTACCAGACGCTAAAAAAGGAACGCCTGAAAGCAATTCATCGGAAGGCACATCCTTTAAACAAGTTGAATGGATTCGTCCGATGCGCACTACTGAGGCCTCGGCGTTGGCCGCAAGTCGGAAGCCTCGGAGTGTTGGTGTCTTGGCGGCAAGAGGAGGTCGAAGACTCCGCCGCGGAAACAAAAGGAGCGTTTGAAGTATACGCTTGCTTGCGCGTCTGATCTCTTGTTAAAAAATAGAGGTGTTGACATACCACGGTATAAAGGATGGCGTGCCAGAAGAGGCGGTTGATAAGCACCCATGTGTGTGTGCCATGTCCAATGGCTCCTTTCGACTACGTCAGCGACGGAGGCAAGTTATTGCACAAGGGCACATGTGCAATGTGGTGTACGCGCCAAGGATACGGAGTACACCAATGGCAAAAGCGCACTCGAAAGATGATGTCGTACACCATTGGTCAGTACTAGAAAGAAGCTTGTGCGAGCAGGAATCCTCCAGAACCTTAACGGCTGCTAACATGACCCGGACACAATAGCTTAGCCCCTCTGCAAGACGCGAACGCATCGGAATAAATGGCCGCTGTAAACGAGCCCAAAAATAGACTTATAAGCTTCTAGCAATGGTCCTGTCGTCGCAATTCCACAGAAGACAGTCTCAGCTTTGGGTCGTCGGCAACACTGTCCACTTGGTGGTTACGTATGCTTCTTTCGATTGCCAGCCACCGCCGAATTGGGGGCCATCGGGCCTTTGCTGGTGTTGGAGAATAAACGACCAACTCCAGCTGCGGCTACAGGAATGACCCTTGCCTCATTGATGGAGGGGCTTGGTAGCACCGGGCCAAGGGTTGTCAGTGGCGCGTTTGATTTGAGCCTCTTGCAGGGTAAGGGGGTGTTAAACAGGAAACGTCCACTTATAGCTGAGCATACGAAATGTCTGACCGCAGACTGAGCTATTGACGATTCGGACACGTTCGCGCAGGCGCGAAACAAACTTCCGTTGCCCTCGGTCCCTTGCCAACAGCCACCAGACTGTGTGGCTTCGCAAGTCAGGGGTCTAGAGACTCTAATAAACGACGACAGGTGGGATCTACTAATTGATCCGCAGTTGTTCAGCTTACAGAAATCAAAATACATCAACCACGGAATCCACACCAGTGTTTTAGAGCGAATCTAGTATATTGCTGGTAAATTTCTTATCCGGCCCCTTCACGTGGGAAAGAAGACCGTTTCGGTTTCAACACAGGTCGATGGTAATAGCCAAGACCAAACTATGGCTGCTCGGAGCAATTGTTCTCGTGGAGCTGTTGGGCTTGGCGAAGACGGACGTGGCGCTCGGCAGCCCGTCCTACGCACCCCCTCCCCTCCTTTCTGCGGTGTTTTTGTGGCTGCTTCACATTCAATCCCTACCAGTTCTTGAACGCCGGCTTCTGTGGCTGACCTTAGTTGACACGATAGTCGACAGAACATGACATGTACTGCCAAAGTACCTTCTTGTACATTGGAGTCTGGAGAAGGATGACGTGGTGAGGATCTTGCGCGTCCCGCACATTCTCAAATTTGTCTTCCACGGCACGCTACCGCGGTTTCCTCGCCTATCTTTTCCGGGAGAGCAGCATCAGTCACGTTTTCTGTTCCATGTCTCAGTCCTAGATGTCCATGATCAATAATCTGGGGATGCCTTCTTTTAGCCTTTTCTTCCCCTGGTGATGATCCCGTGTTAGTTTCGAATATTGCCACCATAAACCTTCTTCCCTTTAACCTCCTAGACGCATCGGGTGTTACAAGCTGTTCCTTGCTCAAGTGTTGTCAACTCTACGATGTGGTTCTGCAAGACGACAAGTTCGTACGATGTCGCGGGCTTTGTTACCACCATGGCCACCATGTTTCCGGTCCTCAACCTTGTGGTATCCCTTCACGCTTGTGTCGCCGACGCCGAGCAATCAGTATACGTCTCGTCTGGGAGCTATGATGAAGGTAACCTGAGCAAATAACCTGTCCAAGACTTCAAGTCTGTCCAGCTTATTGCCCCTTGGCCAAACATTGTTCGCCAGGACAGCCGATGCACAAAAGACTTGTTTACTTTTTTCTGGCCCCGTGGCTATGTTGAGCAAGCAAAGTATCCTCAAGCTACTATACTTGATCACAATGGGCATTTGATCTGGACTTCTGGTTGGGTCAATAAGCGGATGTACAACCTTATGGCGCAAGAATACAAGGGTCACAAGTACATTGCCTTGTGGGCGGGCAACGATGCTGTAGGAAGCCATGGCGCTGGTTCTTACTACATGGCTGGTTACTTTCTGCAATACTATTACTATTACTCTACACCTTAATTACTATGCCGAGTCATCGATGTTTTCTTTGTATAATTAACCCACTTTAATAATGCGTCGCCGGTGCTACTCGTGCCACGCCCCGCTTGTCTGGAACTCTATGTCGCAACACTCGCACTAACCAGATCACCCACATAACTACCTTTCAGCACCTTGATCTAATTTTATCCTCTATTTACCTACCTTCTAATCTTCTAGCATATTAAAATAGAAGGGAAGATTTAGGAGTTATTAAAATATATTAAAGAATTTCCTAGTACTAAACTAGCTACAACTACTCCAGAGTTTAGTATACTACATAGGCAGCTTTATTACTGCTAAGAGGGCTATACTAGACTCTTAGATAGTCTATTAACCTACTAGATGTAATCTGATACCTACTTAATATATATAGTGGAGACCTGTTAGTATAGATAAAAGCGTATTAGAATACTAAACCTTAGTGTAAGATTCTAGTTCAGGTAGATCTAATAAACTTGTAGCTTTATAATAGTTTTCTATTAGCTAGTATAATAATAATATTATTATATAAATTATTAGTTAATATTAGAATTATACTTTAATATAAATACAACGCCTAGTATCTACCTAGCTTAATAGCAGGTAATAACTTATAAGTTATAAGCTAATAATAGTGTTTATAGCCTAGTTTTAAAAACCCTACCCTTATTTTATAGTCGGATTTTCTATTTTATTTATAGTTTTAAATATATTACTATTATACTAGGATATATTCCTTTTATACTAGAATATATTACTTTTATACTTTGTTAATAGCAAACACACACACATAAACACTATCCGCTAAGACTTATATTATACCTTATAGGTCGTAACGCGTAACTTATAATTCTTACTATAATACTATAAGTAACTATAATTATACTAAATATAATATATATAAGTATAATTAAATAGTACTCTCTAGAAGAGGTAAAACTATTAATATAAATTTACTTAGTAGCTTTAACCTTATAAGCTTTTTTAGTCTTCTTAATTTTATTAGTTTTATTAGCTTTTTTTATAGCTAGTTTAATAGCTTTTTTAATATTATACTTTAATTTAATATTTATAAAAGTTTTTTTTTTAAATTCTTAATTATTTATATAACTTTTTTAATTTTCTTAAAATTAAGATTTTTAGCCTTAAAATAAGTATTTTTTTTATTATAAAAAGCTTTTAATTTATTAATAATTATATTA
>AZNH01000098.1:59573-76337 GCA_000814955.1 Metarhizium guizhouense ARSEF 977
TAATTATAATATAATACTAATTATACTAGTATATTTAATATATTATAATATATAAATAATTTACTTTTCTAGTTTTTTATTATTTTTAATTTAATATAATTTAATATTATTTTTAATTTTATACTTATATAATATTTATATTATATATATAATTTTATTTAATTATAAAGTAAAATAATTAAAAATTAATTAATATTAGAATATATTTATTAAGGATTTCTTTCTAATTAAGAGTATATATTATTAAATAGGCACCTTAACTAGTTTATATTTTAGGAATCCTAGTTATTTTAAAACTTATCTTTTTAGCTACCTAATAGCTTATAAGGCCTCTTCTACTATATAATTCTCTTAGGTAAGTAAGATCCACGAGTTAGTAAGCAGCTAAAAAGATAAAGTATTAAATATTAAAGTAATTAATTTCTACTTTTCTAGCTACTATATAAATACTACATTTATCTTATAGTTATAACGTAAGCTTTATATTGTATACATATTAAGGGGGATTATTATATTGCTTATTAGTCAAGTAAAATTATAAGTATAATTTATTATATGCATATAAATATAAAGCTCTGTAAATTGTATCCAGATAAAATTATTAGGAGCTTCTACCTAGAAAAACTAAAATAATAAACCGTAATTTTTTAACTTAAGTTACTTATATTTTTTACTCCGTTAGTATTTAACTTATTTCTAGTTATTATACTACTATACTTATCTTATCCTTGTTACTTAGTGCCCTTAGTACCGCGGGGGTTAACACCAGTAGCTAGGCCAAGGTTTCCGTGGTCGCGACCTCAAACACTAGAGGTTTCTGTGCCGAGACCTGTTTCTATAATAGCACCTTCTTTAAGCAGGATAGAAATACTTACCCGGAGAATAAAGCTATTAATCTATTATTTTAAGACCAGGACTTCTATAATATTAACTGTTTATCTGGCCTCCCCAACGAGCGGAAGATTAAGGAAGGACAAGCAGGAACAGGAAAGTGTGAGATTGTGGAATTACCTGAACTCACAGGCCCGAATGCCGGCTGTCTTCTTAACAAAAACTTGGGTGTAAAGGGTGCCACTGGGATAACACAGTTTTCAGAATTGGAAAAAAAATCTACAATCGGCTGGCCAGGTGGGTGAACAGGGCACTGCTGAGAAGACCGAGCCACAGACGCCAGGTAAAGCGAAGCCTGCTTCAGAATGGTCAACGGGGGGTCTCAAAATAGCCAACGACAAGGTTCTCGAGTGCCTAGCCAAAAACCGCGACCAAGTCAACCGTTCCGAGGCTGTCAAAAAGTGTAACAACGAAGGCTTTGGAGCAGGCACTAGCTGCGAGGAGGGGAAATAATATCGTGGCGGACAAGGGCGCTACTATACAAAGCTGAAGATATAGCTCGAGTACTCGAGGTACGCACGCTCGACTAACACCCCATGTTAAACTCAAGTCGCTGATTTTAAGGCAATAGCTACAATATTAGGGCCCAATTACCTCTACACCTATTGACTATAAACACTATCTATAGTCTAGGCTTCTTTATCTTATACTTCTTTACTAGCTAGTTGAGTCTTGCTGTTGATTTCACGATTAAACACTTATTAGAACCTCAAACGAGCCCTATAGTCTAGAATATCCGAACATATTAAGCGTTTCAACAACGTCTCGAGCAGCTAGCTAGGCTTAATAGGAGGACCTTTCTGACGCTCAACATAACCCATATCTGCTCATCGTGACAATTTACAAGACCCTGATGCCAACGAACGCGTTGTCCTAGGGGTAGGCAAAGCGGGCGAGAATAACTAGAAATTACACCCTGCCGGGGGCCTTTCGTGTGACAAGGGCTTAACCAAAGGGCTTAGAGCAATTAGCTCAATTCAGCTAATAACAGTCTTTGGTATCAAAGGTCATTAGTTTTCCTCAAGGCCTCGTTGACCAAAGACCTCTTTAAATACAAGAAGTCAGTGAGGGACTTTGCCCTAGGTCTCGTGACCGTAGCCTTTGTGTAACCGTGTGACATTTCGAGGACACTGCCGGCGTTAATATTAACAACACCAAATTACAAGCTTCGCGATGCTGCACGTAAATTGCGTAAGCCACATTTTCCCACTAACTAGCTGCCGATAACTTATTTTTTTTTATTAATTAATTAAAGCCTAGGGGGCGCTCCTATTATATATTATATTAACGATGTAAAGCGGGAAGCATTATTTGGACCATGGGAGGCAAGGGAAACAAGTTCAATAATTTGTCGGGTGGCAAGGCGACCAATCTTGTGGACCTGCTTCAGGCTGGGGATCAATGCTAGACCGGTGGTGAGGGCAGAATCATGGCAGGCAACGGGTCAATAGTAGGTGTGTGAGCATGTCCAAGTCCAAGCCAATTCGGTGGAGGCACCGGAATGTGGGAGGGCGCAAGCCGCTCAGGGACTCGGGCGTCGTCATCACTGGATGGCGGCAGGTTGGAGGGTGTAGCCGAGGCAATGACTACCATGCACGGAGCTGATGGCCTCCCGTTGAACTGTGTTTAGACACGGCTGAGCTTGGTGAAGAATGATGATGATGATTTGCGAAACACGCGTCACGATAGGCACAGCCGCCCACAACCCGGCGCTTGAGTGACGGACAGCGAATGTTACTTTGTGCGTGGTGCGGATACAGCCGCCCTGGCAAGCGCCGGCAATAACGACGGATCAATTGACAGAAAGTGCACCGTCGGGGCAAAAGGAAGGCGCAGTGGCCAAGAATGGCACTGGGGGGATTGGGGCTGAGCATCAACTGAATTAATTGCCAGCGCTGTCAGGGCGGCATCTGGAGCCGCGAGTTCTCAGTACGTTTGGTCCACTAACCAGACTCTGACCCCAAGTTTGAGCTGAATTGATGGCTTTCAAAGTGTCAACTTGCTGCACATGTGGTCAATGTTTTTTTAACTTGCCCCACAGTCGAGCGCTGAATGCTCAGAAACTTACATGTAGAAGCCGCGTCATCAAGCCTCCCCGCGCACTCGGTCCAAATGAAACTGCTGCAAGCAAACTAGCAGTCCCCTAGAGCCACAAAGTAGCCGTTTATCCGTTCTTTTCGCCTAGTTTTTAGTTTGCCAAGACAATCGCCAAGGCTTGATTGTCATTGCACGCGGCAATGTCACCAGCAAGTCACTGTGCTGTACGCCAATGTGCCGCCTTGAGGCACAGTACCAGACCCGACATCAATTGATCTTATCGGTGACAAGCCCCCGTGCTACCGGGCTCATCCATGCAAGAAGGCCTGGGGCGTGTGATGCCCCTGCGCGCATGTCTCCCCGGTGGAGAGACGACACTTGCAAACCAAGCATCAGTTCTCGCCGCCGAGTCGTGACGAATCCTCCGACATTGCGTCTCGGTTACGTTATACTTGGTGCAAAACTTGAGGCCTGTTCAATTGGCCCCAGCCTCATGACGGAAAATAAAGCCAAAAACACCAGACGCCCTGCTCTCCCGCAGCCAGGCGAGAATGATAGCCGCACGCCTTCCTACCCTCGTCCTGCTCGCCGGGGAGACCGGGGTATCACACGCTTACAACTATCGGCACCATCTCCCCGTGCCTCTTTTTTTTTAATCATGATAGTCTGGGTCGTCGGCTGTTGTACGTCTTGGCAATTCCCGGGTCACCAAGTATCGGCCCGTCGACGCTGACCATGACGACGACGGCACTTCCCATCCTATTAAGCCGGAAATCACCCATCTTCATTCCGTACTCGATATAACGCTGGTCAAATGATTCCATTCCCTTCAGTTTCCAGAGCACAGTTCGTCCCCTCGCTGTCCCTCCTGCCCTCATTTCTTACTCCTTTACAAATTTCACGAAATCGCTCCTTTTCCTAGCCCATCCAGGATTAAAAAACTATCCTCTCGTCGTACTTGACACAACACATGCCAGGACCAGAAAAATGCATCATTCTTCAAAATACAAGCCCAAGCCCTTCACCGACATCTTCACCCCCGACACCGACATCAACCGGAGCAAATGCGTCCGCACCGTCCCCATGAAAGTCCTCATCCTGGGGCTAGACCGCACCGGCACCGCATGTAAGCAACCCATTGACCCGTGTGCCCGCTCACTCACTGACAACAAACAGCTCTCCGCGCCGCCATGAAGCACCTCGGCTACCTCGACACATACCACATGACGAGCTGCCTCGAGAACCCCCCCGACGCGCTGCTCTGGATGGACGCCCTCGGCGCCAAGTACGACGGCGCCCACCACCGCCGGCCCTTCACCCGCCGCGACTGGGACCGCCTCCTCGGCCACTGCCAGGCCGTGAGCGGCTGGCCCGCCGCCGCCTTTGCCGCCGAGCTCGTCGCCGCGTACCCCGAGGCCAAGGTCGTCCTGACCACCCGCGACGTCGACGCGTGGCACGCCTCGGCCCTCAAGACGGTGTACTGGCGCGCGACGGACCCCGAGCTGGGGTACCTGTCGTGCGTGGACTGGGCGGCCGGCATGTACTACCCCCTGCTGAGGAAGTTGTTTGACACCTTTTTCGAGGGGGACTTTGCCGGCCGGGGGAAGGAGGTTTTCCGGCGTCACTGCGAAGAGGTTCGCCGCCTCGTGCCGGGGGACCGGTTGCTCGAGTATCAAGTCACGGAGGGCTGGGGCCCGCTGTGCAAGTTTCTGGGGGAGTCGGTGCCGGAGCACGTTGCTTTTCCTAATGTCATTGACGACGAGGAGTTTGTACGCCAGTCGCGCCGCCGCAACAGGGACCAGATGAGGAATGTGGCGTTTCGGATACTGGTGTGGTTGCTGGTGATGCTTTTTGCTATTGGGCTGGTGTGTCGAGTGTTTAATGTTGGCAGGGTTGTTTATACGCTGGCTGTGCCGTTGGGATACGAGGTTTCTCAGATGTAAAGTCTTTTCTGGGAAGGGCTTCCAACGGCCCCGAGGCGTTGTCTGTAGTGTTGGGGTTTTGTGCGTGGCTCTACCTGTGAGTTTAAGATAGGCGTACTGGTAAGTATTTCCTTCAAGACGGTGTATTATGAACCTTGTCGCCGTACGTTGTCCCGTGCCATCATTGATGGTTGCATCAAGGCCAAAACGTGGCAAATCCCCCGTTAGCTCCAAGGTAGCCACCTCCTCGCCTTAGTATCCCCGAGTAACAATGGCATTTTCACTGCGTGGTAATAGTTTCTATCCAGTATCTTGGAAATTAAACCGACCAACTATATTGCCAATCTCAACTTCAATGTTCGCTTTGCGCACAATCAATAAAGCTCGGGCATCTTCCGCGCCCCCCACGCTCCGACTTCCCCTTTGGGATGGGCGTGTGCGAGATGGTTGGTCGACAATGTCGCATGGTGGCGGGTGCTGCCGGGTTTTGGACATCTGGACCTTTTGTTTGTCGCCGTTTTGTGGAAGCGCTCGCGGATGTGGTCTTTTGTACTTAGTACGTAGATTGCATGTCTCATGCGCAGAGTTGAGATTGGATGTGTAGCCTGGGGTGAGCTGTCGCTGCCGAGCGAGTCGCCGCAGGCTGAACACTTGCCCCCCATGTACTCTGTGCGGACGTTTCGTCAAGATTAACACGGGAAATAGTGGTCGCGCCAGGCGCATCTACCGTCTGGTCTGGTTCTAAATTTACTTGCCAAGTGCTTTGCTTACTCGGTTCCCGAATACCACCGTGGTCCACCGGTGCGCTTGAATCCGGATGGGCTTGCCCCGTACGATGCGGAATGACGGCATCGCTGGCCGGAAAATAGGTACCGCCTGCTTTGGGCGCGGAGTTGTTTATATAATAGCCAAATGGGTCTCCACGACATGTCCTTGTATCTTTCCAAATATTGTTTTTGTTGCCTCAATATCTGGTCTTCGCCTGGTGCTGTATCTTGCGGGATGGCACGCTCCCTGTCGGCTTGCTCCCGAGGTTGAATTATGCCTTGACTACAACGCGGAATACCCGATATGCACACCTTGGGCAGGCAATAGACATTGACAGTGTTAGTTGACAGTCATATGTCAACTCTCACATAGTATTACATATCAGCGAAGATGGGCGGGCGCCAAGGAAATGGCAGGTTTGTCCGGCCTTGGCGCTCCCAACCAAGAAGCCCATCGCCACAACGCCAAGGCGGCAGCCATCAGATGATATTGTGGAGTGGGCTTGGCGAGATTGACGACAATCCAACGGCACGCAAGACCAGAAAACAACTTTATACTTGTGGTGGTAATTTTCTCCGCAGGCTATCAAAATGCAACCCAAATGGACCACATCATCCAACACGACTGGGCGTTTACGTGACGGCTAGCTTCTCTGGTACATGCTCATCTTGCGCAACGTCGACGCGCTCCGAGTCAACTTTTCCCAAGCCAAGCTGAGCAGTATCCCAGCCACGGCTCTCAAGAAATTCACGGAAGCGCACATCTTCATGAGTAATGGTGTCCTGGCCAATATTGGGGATGAAGAAGAAGGCAATGGCGGCTGATAGAATCGACAGGCTGGAAGCCACCCAGAATGGATACTGCGCCGACTTGACTTTGTCATCGCCACCAGCGGCCTGGATATAAGGGAAGACCCAAGTCCCGACAAAAGCACCAATCTTGCCGATGGCGGCGGCAATGCCATAATATCGACCACGAACACCAGTCGCACACGTCTTGGCAGCCAACAGACCAATGTTATTGCCGGGGCCAAGCTCGCCAAGAGTAAGGAAGATCCCGTACAGGACAGCAAATCCAGCAATATGGTTGACAATCTTGCCATAAACTCCCGCCATAATGTATCCGACCACAGCCTGCACGAGAACGCCACCAATAAGGGTATACTTGGGCCCAACCCAGTCGGAAACGAAAGCACCGAGCATCGTGCCGGGCAGGTAGAACAAGTTAATTACCGTGTTCCAGCCAAAGACTGTGGTTAAAGGAGCGTCGCCATCATAAATTCCAGAAAGAATGTCGGATGAATAGATGCCGAATGCATAGGTGGAGAAATCGTAGAGGAACCAGATGGTGCTGACGCACAACAGACGGAACCAGTAAAATCTCAGCACTAGGAGGTACGGCGTCTGCTTTCGCATCGACTCTCTGGAAAACTCCTCGGGCTCTTTCAGTCGCAATCGCAGAAGGAAGAGAACCAGGGGGAATACTATGCCGATGCCCAAGCTGGTGCGCCAGATGGTCGAGAGATTTTCGTTGTGGCAGGCAGCGGCGACAACATCTGAACCACCATCAGCAACGCACCTTCTCATGGAATATCGCCATGCGAGCCATGTCTGAACACTTACATGGGACAAAGGCACCAAACACAAAGCCCCAGTCAATCATGGAGTTTGTAAACAGGATGAACCATCGATTCCGGGTGCCACTTTTGAGTTCGCCGCTGGACTCGGCACAACCAACACTACCAGCAGGGTACTCGCCTGATGCGCGTCAGCATTGGGTCAACGTCGTCATTTGGGTTGCGCTGCCGCTGTGCGGTCGCATACCTCCAATGCCGATACCGACAAAAAACCTCCAGGCAGTCAACATATTAAACATGCCGACAGCATCTCCCTTAAAATATGAACCCGTGGCCAAAGCAGTAAAAATAATGAGGATCAAGGTTGACACAACAAGGGAGTTAGTTCTCGACCAGTGGTCAGAGGTGAAGCCGAAAATAAGCTGGCCGACTACCGTACCAGCAAAGGCAATATCTGCGACATACTTGGCAGCATTGGACGACGTGTAGACGGTCTTGTACTGGAGCTTGAGCACAGTGTTGACTGACCCAATGACCTATAGAATTTCCGATATTAGCAATTCCCATTCGATCTTCAACTTTACAAGGCGCAGTTATTACTCCTTCTTCACCGGTGCGTACGTTGTTGATGTAGCCGTCAGAGAACAGTCCTGCGCCGCAAGCAAAAACAGGCATGGCAGCCTGGAAGAATGGTTTACGCTCAAGAGCTGTCTCGATAGCGGGCTGTTGGCCGTTCTCTTGGCCTCTGCTGCCCTCAATCTTCTCCTCTTTGAGATTCGACATGGTGGATTTTGCTGTGGTGAGCGACTGTCACAATCGAAAGAGGCCACCACAAGAGGCAAAGCATCTGGTGGGGAGAAAAGGCAACAGAAGAGCAATCTCGCAACGACGCACAGACAACCGTACAGCCGTACAACGAGGAAGAAATGGTTGGCTAATAAGAAGGGCTCAGCCACAAGCACTCTCCAATGATGATCAAAACACACAAGTCATCAGAGGCCCTTGGCGGGACGACGTTGCACAAGGTCGACTTGGGTAACCACCTTCTTGCAGTGGGCTTAGGGGGCGCCGGCTCTTTTGTACGAGCGGAAGGGCCGTCATCAAGGATGGGCCCCCAGAAGATGCGAACGGTTCAGTGTTTGTTGTTCCAAATGAAGATGGGTCCAATGACTGCGGCTAGTGTCTACTGTTTGTCGTCCATCAAAATCGATTGCAACCCTGGCTGCCCCATCGTCAACGCTTACCCACCCTTGTCACCCCAGAGACATTACAGTACGATCGTTGTTTTACTCCATAGAACTTGGAGTCCAGAGTACTTTTGATGTGTAGCTGTACCAACACGCCGTTTGTCGTGTCAGTGTCATTCATGATACCGCATGTTGTTGAACTCTGTGGTCGCTCCCCGACAATGGCTGATGATGGCGTTGAAGCCCCTGGTCGGCGCAGCGCGGTCCATGAATGCAAGGAAGGGTTTTGGTGGATTCGGAGCCGCGGTGGCGCCAAGTCGACTCCAGGGCAAGTCTCCGCAAACCGCTAGACCGTTGTGCTATCCGCCATTAGCTCAGCGTGCAGCCTTGGATGGGCGGAGTGCTGTGTTCAATGTTCCATGTCGTCAATCTCTTGAATTGCACCGCAATACGGGGAGGCGAAGAGGGGAGAATATGGAGATGCGGGCCCTCGGCTGGGGTTTCGCAAAAAGGAAGGAGCGGCCGCAATGAGAAACAGCGCACGGGAAGGTGGCGCCCACAAGAAAATTGCAGCTCCTCTTGCACTTTGCTCCTGAACATGGACAACTGCAACCAATTCAATCCTTCAACCAGCACCAGCGGCCAGGTGATGCGAACGAAGCGCTGTTCCAAGTTGGGACCAAGCCGTCTCCAAGGCCAGCGGGGACTATTCGGGCCAGAGCACGTCAATCCCCAATCTTGCTCACGGCCACTGCAAGCTAAAACCGCATTGTCGCTCTGACGATGGAGCGAGAAAACTACAGTAGCACCGTTATCAACAAGCAAGAGCCAGATTCGGTCCTTGTCTTGCCCATGTGTTCACAAATACACTTGGCAGGGTCAGATTCTCCACTTGGTCCTCGTTCCAATGGCCTTTTCTTCTGTCGGTTAACGGCACAATGGGATATGACGTTGTCATGTAAGATGGGGTGAGCATCTTGGTTGGGCAACGCGGGGTACCTGAAGCCTGGGTTCAGCTTGCCGGCAGGATGTTGGCTCGACCAATTCCATTGAACAACTTTACTCTGCAAAAATGACCGGGGTCCATTGTTTTTCAATCTCTTTCTCTCTCCTGTCGGCGATCCCTTCAAACAAGCAATGTCCTCCGAATAACATCAAACGCGGCAGAATCGAGACGACTTTCGAATTCCATGATTCTCGGCATCCAGACTCTGTTGGAGCGTGTCAGCGACCCTTGCTAGCTTGGTAGAATGAAACTGGGGTAAAAGGTTGCCGCCAACTTTCGGCACCAACTCGGGACGGGAACACCGAGTGAGATTCCACATCGAGGTAAGCATGAGAGGGACTAGAACTAGGTGTGAGTGCTCACCCGATACGAGCCCTACTTTCCTTCTGAAGTTGCTGGCATATTCTCGGGGCTAGGCAGCAAGTCGTTTCTGATTTGGTTCTCATGACAGCTTCGTTGATCCCATGAATCCTTGCGACACAGCACCTAGTCTCACATCACAGCGCGGTACGCCCCGATCACCCTTTTAAAATGCAGCAGCGCGCGACAAGGCTGTGCAGGTTTAGCTGGATGTACCAATAGGCGGCCGGATCCTGAGTGTCGGTATGGGTTTCTATGCCGTCCGTCCATGTCGCCACATGCACAAAACGTTTTGATACAGCGTTTTAAAGTACCCCGAGAGCAGCACTGAGTATTCTCAGACGTCGAATACTATTTGGAGAGATGGGCGCAAGACAGTTAAAGAAAATATGGTAAAGAGAGGAATACCTCTACCTTAACGTGAAAGAGAATATAGCTCAAGGATAGTTAACGCCAGGATATAGACAATGGTATCTGAAATAAAATCACCAGGCTAGAAATTAGTTCTTCTTGGTGTAGCTCTTGGTGTCTGGGTAACGTGCCCTCGCCGCCGTTCGTGCTAGGCAATAGAGCTACTACCTAGCCTGATTCTACTATATTTCCTAGACAACTGTCCTTGATGGGTGTGCTGTGTACAAGCACACATGAGTCCACACTCGCAGCGGAGCTTGGAGACTTTGCATTGCAGGGTTCGGGTCATGGCAAATGGTGCTGTATGATGGAAAAATATGGACGAGACGGATCCATCAGGTGATAACAGTATAGCAGTGAGAGATTTTGCGGTTCAGCTGGCACCCACGGGCCCATCCATTTACTGTATTTGCATCATGTGTTGGCTAGTCGAATCTCGCTCTTGGTTGTCGGGCCCTGGAAGAGGACTCGGATCCGACAACGAGACACCGTACGTCCCAGCCATGAGGTTGCCATTGACCTCGCGGTGTAGGAGGAAGCGAAGGCGGCACCAGCTGGCTTCCATCGAGGTTCCCCGTCGGGCACGATTCGCGCGACTGTATGTCAGCGTAGAGGTCAACGTGCTTCTCTCTGGACGTTCACAGAAAGAAGAACCCTGAACCGTCTGTCTACGCGCCAAAGGCCGCTGGAGTCTAGTATTCCGGAAAATTCTTCCTCCAGACTTTTGTATAGCATCATCATTAGCTGAGGGTTTTTTCGACAAATGGAGCATCGGATATGGTATGAATAAGAATCGATCCGGAGAAGGAAGGTAAAGTAGCGAGAGGAATTTCCATTGAACAAGACGAGTTCGTCCCTATAGAGTAGAGTGCATCGCCTTGTGGTGTGAGTGTTGGTACGCCGAATGGTGTTTCGACACAGGGCTGGAGCTTGGGAATCAGGATGGAGAGAGGGCACGGCGAAGGGGAGCCAGCAGGCAGGGCCTGGTCTTTTTATATTGACATCGATGATGTGTGCTCTCCAGGGCTGTCACAGTCACGTGTGCAGTATTGACCAAAATCTTCGCTAGCTACTTAGCTGCCCTTTTTTCTGATCATTATCAAGCACTTGACCTTTTCTTGCAATACAACTTTTCAGTTGCATCACAGGCTCTAGTAAGCCACGCCGAATACAATCATGGAAGGGCAACAGACTCCAGCTCAACCTGAACGTCACGTCTTTTTGAGAGAGGGAACTGTCATCTTGCGTTGGTTATGTTGTAATTGTATGTATTAGTCTGCTATATAGGATATAAAGTACAAGTTATAACTATATATATTATAGGTAATATATACCCTAATATATACTCTACTTATTAATCTAGCTAAGTAATTATAATTAATTATAAAAATTAAATATCTTTTTTTAATAAAATTATAAAAGTTAATTTATTAAATATATATTTTATTACTTTTATTAAAACCTTATAAAAAAAAAAGTAATAACTTTTAATAACTTTTAATATAATAGCTTTTACTTTATTTTATTTTTTTAAGTTATAATTTTTTTTTTTTTTTTTAATTTAATAAACTTAACTTATTTTTCTAGTTTAAAATATATTAGTACTTTTATTCTTAAATTTATTAAGTTCTTCTTTTTAAAAATTTAATTTACTTTTATTATCTCTTTTTATATAAGCTTTTATATTTTATAATAATATACTTAAATATACTTTATTTATTTATAAAATTTAGTATTATTAAAAATTATTATAATACTATTATTATTAGTAAATAATTATAATAATACTTAATTTTTATAAATCTCCTTTATTAGGCCTTTTAAATATACTACTTTTAAGCTAGTATTAAATAAATTAATATACTTAGCTTTAATACTTAATATTATAATAATACTTTACTTTTTACTTTTTTAATTAATTATAACTTTAATTAATAAGAAAATATAATAGTTTATAAACTTTAAGTTACTTTAATTTTATATTTATTTTATATTAAAATAATTTATAATTTCTTAATTTTAATTTTTATTAAAATATAATATTAAATTTAAAATATACTTAATATAATAAAGTATTTACTTTATAATTAATAAGTATTTTTTTAAAAGTCTTATTATAAACTTACTTAGCTTAATTACTAGGTAAGTAAAGTTAATTTATATATTAATTATTATAAATATTAGTATCCCTAGAATATATTAAAATAATAGCTTATTATTAAGGTTATATTTATTACTTAATTTATAAGGCTCTAGCTTCTTAAAGGTATTTATAAGTATATATTAAAGCTTTATATTTTTTATTTCTAGTTACTTAAATGATTTTTCTAAGTAAAACTATTATAATAATAAAATAGTTCTCTTTTAATAGTCTCTTATTATTATTATACTTAAAAAGAAAGTTATTATACTTAAATTAGTTATTTTAAACCTTTTTAAGAGCTTTTTCTTAATTACTTTAATTACTTTCTTATTAAGGCTAAAAAATAACAAGTTATTTATGTAAATACTAATAATTATATTACTTTTAATAAATATTACCTTATTATATTTTAATTACTTAAACTTATAGGAGATTAATTTATTAAATAGTATCTTAAACTAGATCTTTAAGGCTTATTTTAAGCTATATAGTGCTTTTTATAGCTAGTAGATCTTATCTAGTTTTTTAAACCCTTTTAGTAGCTTAATATAAATAGTCTTATTTATATAGTTGTATAAGAATATAATTTTTATGTTTATTTACTTGATTTTTTAGTTTAAAATAGCTATTAAAGTAAATAATAAGTAATAGGTCTTTTATTAAATTATAAAAGTAAAAGTTTTATTATAATTAATATTATATTCTTATTTAAAGTCTTAAATTATATATTATACTTTATAATACTTAATTTTTCTAGTTAAGCTTAGCTTAACTTTAAAGACTTATTTACTTATTAGTATATTTATTAAGTTCTTTTTATTTATTATATTAAAGGTTTTATTTTTTTTAAGGGTATTATATTCTTCTATTATTATACTTTTTTACTTAAGCTACTTTAGTAATTTTTATACTTTTATATAAGTTTTAAGTTTTTTATCTTTTATTATTAAGTTTAATATAATAAAATATATAATTAGTAATAATATTATATTTTAAAGTATTAATAAGAGCCCTTAAAGTTTATTTATAAAAGTAAGTTTTTAAAGCCTAATTTTAAGTTAAAGTATTATAAAAGCCTTTTATTTTTATATTATTAAATTAATTATATAGTATATTAATAAGTTAATTAATAGTTTATTTATTAGTAAACTAGTATATATAATAAGCTTAAGCCTCTTTTAGGTTTTTTATACTTAATAGTTAAGTTAAAACCCCTTTTAAATCCCCTTTTTAAACTAATTAATAAGGGCTTTTATTATTAATTTTATCTTAAAATTAATTAAAGGGAAATATTTTAATTATTTAATTAAAAGAATCTCTTTAATACTAGATAATACTAGTAAGTTTATACTTTATTAAGAGAGCTTAAATTTAATATTTAAGTTTATCTTTATTTATTTATTAAAAATAATTTTCTTAGCTCTTTTTATTAGCTTAATTATTAAGTTCTATAACTAATAAATATTATTAACTTTATAGCCTATTAAAAAGTATAAATATATATAATTATTTAGCTTTTTAAGCTTTTTTACTTTAAGTATTAACTTATATACCTTATACTTTAGTCTTTAAAGGTATATTATATAAGGCTTAATACTAGACTATACTTTATATAATATTATACCTTTTAGAGCACTATATAATAACTTTTTCTAAGTATAAATAATAGCTTATATTATTTTATTTTAAAGCTTTTTTAAGAGTTTATTATTATAAAAAACTATTTTAACTTAATTCTAAATAATTAAGTAATTCTACTTTATTAAGTTCTATTAAAATTAATATAATATTATTTACTTAAATATAATACTTTTTTATTTAAAAAAGTTTAATAATATTATATTCTTAAATTTATTACTATTATTTAGCTTATACCTTTTTATATATTAATAAGTTTAAGCTTTTATTATAATTATATTTACTTAAATATATACACTTATTTAAGCTTTTTTTTATAGTAAATATACTTATAATTTCTTAGTTAAGTTATTAATAATTAGTAAATAATAGTTTTTACTTACTAGAGTTAAAGGAGTAATAAGACTGCTTAAGTCGGCTATTTATTATTATTTTTATATAAGTACTTTATAAGTAATACTCTAAATATTCTAGGCTTTTCTCTTACTTATAATATAAGCTTTATATAGTTTTATCTTCTTATTTATTACTTAAATACCTAGATTATTAGCTAGCTTAATATAATTTATATAATTAAGATATTCTATTTTAAAGTATAGTACTTATAAAGGTATTAATAAAGCTATATTACTAGTAAAGTAAATTACTAGGTTTTTAAAAACTTTAAGAGTATTCTAGAATTTTATAGTTTTTATATATAAATAATCTAGATAATAAAACTAATTATAAAATATACCTTAAAAAATAAGGTACTTTTTATTATATATTATTTAAGCTTTATTATAATTTATTATATAATTAAAATTAAGCTTCTTAGTAAATATACTTATTATTAATAAGTTTATAAGTAATATTAGTATATATAATACTTATTAAAGCTTAATAATCTTAGTATTATTTACTTACTATATTATTAAGGGTATAATACTACTACTAAAAGCTTAAGTACTATTACTTACTTTATTTATTAGAATTAGCTTAGTAAATTTCTTGTACTTATTAAATATAAATTAATTCTAGTAAATATAATACCTTATAGTACTATTAAATATCTAGTTAAGGCTTTTAGTATTAGCTTTATAGCTTTTAGCCTTTATTATAATAACCTTAATCTTATTAATAATAATTATAAAAAAGTTACTTAGGTTTTTAAGTTATACTAAGAATATTTTTATATCTTAAAGGATATTAACTTTAGTATTATATATTATAAAGTGCTTTTTATTAAATCTTCTTTTAAGCTTTTTCTTAAATTATATTTAGTACTTACTATTATTATAATTTCTTAAAGTAAGTACTTAATTATAAATACTATAAACCTTTTAATACTTACTTTTATAACCCTTTAGTTTTTATTATTTTAAGCGTTTATTTAATAGTTAATTTAACCTTATAATATTTTTCTTATACTTATTATATCTTATAAAATAAGTAGAAAAATTAATAATATTATAACTACTATAAATAATAATATATTTCTTTGCTTTTAAGTGCTAATATTTATTTTAAGTAAGTTTTATAAGTAAATTTAAAGTAAAGTCCACGTTATTTTTAACTTTAATTACCTTATATTATTAGTAAATTTAAGAGTAAAAAATACTAAAAGTATTTTTTAAGTTAATAAGAAACTATAATTAATAGAGTTTCTTTAGTACTTTCTATTTAAAATATATATATTTAAGCTTATAAATTTTTTTCTTAAATACTTAAGTAAAGTCTTATATATTATTATATTTTTAGAAAGTATTAGTAATAAGTCTAGTAATTACTTTACTAAGAATATTTATATTATAATACTAATAATTCTTTTATAATATATAATAAGCTTTATATTCTTTTATTTTATTCTTAATTTTCTTTACTATATATAAAAAGTATTACCTTTAAATATTAACTAGGAAATTAAAGTTTTATTATTATTAAAATATAAGTTACTTTATATATTTATTCTAGGTATTAGTTAAGTAGAGTTTTATAAAAAGTATTAGTTCTACTTTACCCTTAAAAAAAGTAATTATAAATTCTATTATAATAATATTCTTTAATACTTTATCTTATTTAGCCTAATTATTAATATTTTTAAGCTTAAATATAATATTATAATTACTATTATTATTAATAGCCTTAATAATTATATTTTATACTTTAAAGTCGTTTATTTTAAGTTTAAGAGTATTATTTAGCTTATATATTATTAATATTATCCTTTATAAAAGAGCTATTATTTATAAGATATTATAATTATACTAGCTTAATAGTCTTAGTATTTATTAGTATTTAGATATTTTAAAGGCTAATATTAGCTTATATTATTAAATAGTATTAAATCTTTTAGTATACCTAGATTTCTAGTCTGTTTAGGTTTCTAGGAGATATTAAATATTTCTCTTTATTATTTATATATATAATATATATGTCCTACTTTTAAGCTTATTTAAACTTAGAGTATAACTATTATAAAGCTCTAGGAGCTTGTTTTTAGAGATAAGATACCTATTAATAAAGGTATCCCTCTAGTCTTGTACGTGTGCTATTAGCACAAATTCGGAGCTGCTATTTGTTACAACCCAGTTATATACAGGAAGTAGGCTGTAAGTTAGGCCGGCTATATAAGCTACAAGATAGTATAAGCAGGGCAAATAATAGATTAATAGTTAGAGCAACTATTATATTTAGATTATAAAAGGAATTATAATTTATATAAATAAGATTATAATTATAATAATAATTTAGAAGAAAATATTATAATAAAAGGAGTAATCCCTTATAGTATATAAAACTTTTAATTTTACTTTATAAATAGACTTTAATTTCTTAGCTTTTAA
>AZNH01000099.1:1440-57597 GCA_000814955.1 Metarhizium guizhouense ARSEF 977
TTAATTAAAAAGTATATTAAAATAAATTATTTATAATAAATATAAATTATATACTTATAATTTAAATAAAAATAAATTTTAATTTATATATAAATAATTATAATAATAAGTATTTTTATAAAAAAAGTATATATAATTCTCTTTTTTATAATTAATTATAAACTTATATTTATATATTATTATAATAATTAGTACCACCTTAAGTGTGACAAAAAGTCTAGTAAGACATGCTTAATTTTGGCTTTGGAATAAGGCATTCCCTCGTCGGGCTAGCCCACCGTTTAGTCAAGGGTCATATGCATGCTACGCTGACACTGGTTCTGACCCCAAGGTTTCTGCCAATTACTTTCTGGTAATGGCAATGTTTAGAGAACTTTCTGCTTTCGTCTGACAGAACTCCGGAGATGTACACATGACAATCAGCATGTTGTTGGTCAGGATTCCCTTTTCAAGAAGGACATAACATAGGACCAAAGTGAGGTTCATTTGGCTTTGCACTTTATCCTAGGATCTCGACAAGGTTCAAGCTCACGTCAACGAGTTAGTCAAGTCGCTCACTCTCGTAGCATAAGGGTTCGAGCTTAGTTACAGAGGCAAAAACAACCTCAGGGGCTGGATTCGGAAAGCATAGCAACGGGAAGGTGGCACGAAGGTCGCCGGATGTCACATTTTTCACACTACAATGCTCGCACTCTCTGAACATGTATGTAGACTCTCGTAACACAGGTCATCTTGCAGATTGGCCCCCAAGGTCCCCCTCCATCACGTTAAAATGCATTTGTTACCAGGCTTTCATAGTCCTAACCTGCAATGCAATGGCAAGACGGACAGGTAGCAGCATCCATGCGATTGGACTGACTTGTGTAATAATTGGCATGATGAGGTAGCGACTGTGATGCATTCAGCCGGCGACGCACATTTTGCAGAAGCCATGGCTACTGGGTTTCATGCATCCACATGCACCGGACAGCACCAAAAATTATAATACAAGCTAGATACAAGCAGCCTGCAAGCATAGCATCTGGGAACACGTACTTGACTGTACCAAGCCAGAGTGCAGTAAAGGACCAAATACACCGTATACGCATCGCAATGCGTCAGACACGCTTGCTGCGAATATGGTAATGACACTGCAATGTGACATTACTTTGCATAAGAGTCCTAGGTGGTTGCAATATTGGCTCAAGTTCCATGCAGTCATGACACAACACTGTGGCCACTATTGTCAGCAGATTTCAATTCATATGTTCTCGCGACATCATCTCACCAACTATGGTCCTAATTTCTTGGTTTGAGAAGAAGTTACTTGTGTACTTGGCGATTCCCGTGAACGACTATAAATATATCCATTCTTCCTTCCTTGCGCCTCGCCTGCCCTCTATTTCTGCCAACAAATATTCGCAACCAACAGCGCTAATAATCAACTTGAGCTGAATACTTAAAGTTCAATCATGCACGTGTCGAGCCTTCTCACAATTGCTTGTGCAAACCTTGCCTGTGCTAGTGTCCCAGTAGCCAGACAGGCCGACGCCGATGCCGCAGCACCAAATGTAGCAAGTCCACAGGCGGTTATTGTGAGTAAACTAGTATCACCGACTTTCCCACAAGCTGACCATTTGTATCCACGTGTATTAGGCAAGAATTTCCCGTGGGGTGCATTATCGCGATCCTCATTTCGATGTTACCCGCATTGATATTTGCGTCACACTCCCGGAATTTTTGTACGATAAAAATTATACAATATGTTCTGCAATCTTATAGAGACGATACTAATAGTGTATATATTCTAGGCGTCATAAGACAGGTTCCATGCGCATTACTGAGGCGAATATTGCATGCAATCTTTACTCGTAGGCAACATATGGTCGTACTAAGCTTTTACCACGCAAGTACTAACTGGAATTCTAGCGATGTCCGCTGCCAGAAATCTATTTATGATGGGTTGGAGGCAAGTGTACCTAATTTGGCATCTATTGGTGCGCTCAATGCTATTAGCAGTGTTAGATGCTATCACAGGACGTAACATGCGCTTGACGGTTGAGAATGCAGCCAAGGTGTGGCGTGTAGGCACATGATTTTCTTCAAGCAAATAGGCTGTACCTATGCCGTGGTGCGAATACAGAGACTAAATACCTTGCACTTGCTATTTGTCAAATCTTGGGGCCGTTGGGAAGGGAGTGTTGCTTTAGTTATTCACAGTCAATCCACCATCTGCCAACACAGCACGTCCAACACTAGACAAAACAAAGGTCGCATGCATTGCGCAGCATGGATGTTCAATAAAGATTCATCATCCAGCTTTAGGATTTGAAATAGATCGCCTCCCTCGGCAGGTACGCATAACGTGCGTAATACCATTCCGGCTAGTAGTAGTGCTTTTCGATCCTTATTTTCAATTGGATAGACAATAATTTGTTTGCAACCGCGGTTTCACTCGTCAGCCAGGTGTCTGAAATAAGAACCTGCTCATAAATTTCCCTGCCCTGGCAGCAAAGCCGCATGTACCAACTCTTGAAGACAAACCCACGTAGGTTAGGTCCAACAAGACACTTTCGCCTTCACCCAACAGCACAGAAATGTTTGTATCCATCCAACCCTCAATTTCGTCAGTCCAGGCATTCCTCACCTGCCAGCACCCACTGATGCCAAGGTCCGTCCAAGACACAGTCACTTGCTGTGGTCCGCTTAGGGAAGTGTTGAAGCCGCCTTGGCCCTGGTCAGGACCATAATTTGCAATCACTACAACTGCGCGACTGTCTTCTGATGGCCCTGCAATCCACCCTTGTAGCTGCTTTGCGTCCTGTCCCCCTGTTCCTGGATTCCTTGGTTGCATGGGGTATCGCGCAGTAAAGTCGGCCAATTGCAAAACTGAGGCATTCAACAATAGAGAATGGCTCAGGCTACCATCCAGCTGGGTCAAGTCCGAGTCCAAGATCAAGTTGGATCCGGAAGCAATCCCATGGGTCATTATGGTCTGTTGTTGGGTGGCGTTGACACCGGCGAGTGTTTCATTGTTGCCGACGGCAAGACTGGATAAATCCGCATGTATATTTAGCGCAAAAGGCAAGTCAAGCGCAGCAATTGTCCAGTTGCGATAATTATCAATGGCGCGCTGAATGGCCTTCCAGGTCGTCAATGTGCTGCCTTGATAATTGATAATATCTGAATCGACCCGCATCGAATCAGCATTTTGGTTCCATATGGCAAAGGATGACTCTGACAAGTCTAGCTGCCAGGAAATATCTAGCCGCATTTGCCGGCCGCTGTTCTCAATTGCCTTGTGATACGCAATCACGGCCTCGCTCTGGTTTGCCGGAAGTTTGGACTGTTTTCCCGGCGGAGGCGGAGAGCCGGGGGTCACATAATCGAGCTTGATGAGGTCTACGCCCCTGGAAGCAGAGAGTAAGCACGTATAAACATGGGGATCTTCAAGAATTTTGAGAACCTACCACGATGCGAACTGTGCTACAACGGAGTTGTGCCATTGCTGGACTTCAGGGCGGCTGTAGTTGAAAACGCACCTCGCCAACCCTTCCGTGCCCGAGCATACTTGACCAATCGTGACGTCTGTTCTGTATATAGTCTTCTTGGCATCTGCTTTGAGTGCTCCGGGTACGACATATACACCCAGGAACAAACCTCTGCTGTGGAGATGATTGGCAAGATCTGGGAGGTTGAGTGTCTTGTTGTACATGATGCGCCCGAAGTTGTCAGTGGGACCGGTCCAGCCTGCGTCCAAGTTGCAATAAGGATAGTTATTGCCGAGAGTGCTACTGAGAACATCGCACTGTTGGATGATGGAGGATTCGTTCATCTCAAAGGTTGCCGAGTGGACCGACATGCCGAAAGAAGACCAACCGTACGCTGGGCTGTTGAATCCATTTGGAGTTTTACCAACCTGGAGGACTTTGAGCTGTTGCGATGCAGTGGGCATTATCAGAGACTGGGATAACAGGAAAAGACTGGCGAGAATCATTTGTAGCTACTATATTGGTCCTACACTGATCATGGGGTAAACTTGATTTGGCCTCGATGACACAGGAAATTAGCAGGAGTATATATATACGAAATGGCTGGCAGCAGAGATCCAGGCATTCGATCTTGACCGGATCCGTGGAATGCAAAGGCTAAACACCAGGCCACTCAAGTTGAGAGCGCCACATCGCCAACGGTTATTGGCCAAGGGTTGCAAGTGGCGGCTGTCTTGCTGCAGTAGTGTATCCATCGATCAGAACCATGTCTTAATTTTTACTTTTACTACCGCCGCATGTGTCAGTGGCTGAAGGGCGTTGAGGTTAACAGCACATGCCATGCCAGAGAGGTGCTCGCGCATGCCATCGACCACGGTGAGACAATCGTCAAACCAGCTTTCTGGCCAAGGATGTCCCGCACGTACAAGGTGAAATAAAAGTAACCAGAGATTTAAGGGTATACGGGAGTAATAGACAGAATTCTATTCTAACCATCGGTTCTTCTATCATGGCCATGAGTGCCTTTGGTTCGGTGGTGATTAGTTTCGAATAGACCTACTCTAGACAACAAGCGCCGCGGCGAGGCAGTCTGATTTTGAACCACGGGCAAAAGAAGTCTCTGGTAATGCTTCTGAGGTTATTATGTGTGAATTAATTGCTTCAGGGCACAGAGGGAAAATGTAAAGGGAATAATCAAAGACAAAGTCTGGCTTGGGCCTTGTTGGTGGCGGAATGGCGGCGGGTGTTGTATCTGCGTCACATTTGCAGTTCCCTGAGCATTGAGCAGAGGCAGTTGCAAGATCAAATTGTCAAGAGTGAGAAATAATTAGAAGTACAAAATAGTTTCATAAGGCTGTATTTAAACGGAAGAAGTCGAAATGTGTCGTAGGTCGATAGTTGCTCTATAAATGAGATTTCGTTTATTTACAATTGAAGTATACATCTCTATACGTGTCAAGGCCACAGAAAGATACTCGAAAGAACACGCTTATTACTTGGATATCGGGGATATTCGGCCAAGGGCGCTATTACTAAATGTGTTTACTCCTTGGCTCAGCGGTTAAATCTGATGCCACTTTAGCCCTTTCTCTGCGGTTCGCTGCCGCTTAAGTATAGAAGTGGTTTCTAAATCTATTTATTTTTACGATCATTACATGTGTACAATTACTAAAATTATATCCCACTTATATTACAGATTTCTTCACCTATGCAAAGTCAATTGCACGAAACAGTACACTCTCATATCGTAGCCCAAATACACTGTCAATCATGCAGTGGTTTAATTTTATTAATCAACTAGGATTACAATACCACTTTTAGCCTGTTTACAAGATAAATCCTCATAGATGCTCCTGACTGCGTTTTCTACTGCAGATGTTTGGCATTCCGCCGGGGACATTTTGGCACAAATTGCCACAAGAAATACCGAGCAAGCTGCCTCACAAAATACTACGCAACGCCTTGAACGATTTGGACAATGACTAAATACACTAATTAGCTGATCTATTGTCTTCTGAACTTTGCACTCAATTCTCCCATTCCCTAGGCGTTTTGCTATTTATATAAACCACATGCACCAAACAGCCGTCCAATACGTCCGCCGGCCAGCAGTTGTTCTTGCGAGCCGATGTTTCATCGTAAAATTATAGTCTAGAGGTGCCATATCGTCTCCTGATATTTAAGGAATTAATAAGCTCTTTTGTACCGCCGGCCTCTTCTGTCGTCCGAGTAATAGTACGTTGGCTGCCTTTGGCTGCTGCCAGCTCTGCCAGTATCGGTCACAATGACGGGTGCGGGCTTTGACACTTCAGACGTGTAGGAGTAGCTTCGAGGGCGCGAATGATGTCGAGAATGATGCCGGTGTCGCGTCGGCTCGATATGGTGATACAATCCCTCTCGTTCCTGGGGCGGCGCTCCGAGGTTGAAGCACGACCGAATCACCCAAATAAGTAGCAGGATGCCAACAACAGAGCCGATAATTATGCCCGCAATTGCACCCCCGGTCAGCGTGCTTGTTTCGTTGCCGTCACTGCTGTCTGCGGTGACTGTAACTGTAGTGGTTGCCTGTCGAGCGAACAGGGACGCTCTGCTCGTGGTGAGGACAGCAGTTGGTGTCGTCTCGACCAGTTTATTGGAGTTTGTAAAGGGCCAGAACAGCCCGTTTTGCGTGAGTATCGGAGCCATTGGACATTACGGGAATCGGAAAGGATAACTTGACAAAGGGCAGCTTGAGAGGAACGAGGACGGAATGACCACAAGCGATCATATAGTCAAGAAAATAGTTGACAATATGAAAGGCTGACGCAGGAATCGGATATTTGTTACGTCATAGACTTCGGCCTAATGCACGAATTTCTCGATCGCCGGGGCTGCATGTGAAGCATACCAATTCAGGCAATGCTCGTCAGTCCCACGACTACATGGCTGTCGAATCGCAGGGATTATTCGACGTCGTACATGGGAAACCATGTTTCGTTCCTTGCCAGGAATTGCCTTGCAGATACGACATTAGAATGCATATGCCAGTGTTGCTGGGTACAATACTTTACGTGCAAGAGTTTGCCGACCCCTCACACCATTAAATCCATTTGGTGACAAGGGATCGAGATCATCCTGATTCTTTGCCCGATGATCAATTGAGCTGTTCCATGTCCTTCCGACCACTTAAACTCATTTGGTAGTTTGATGAAGCCGACAGGGCAAATGTCCCGATTTATGAGTAGGATTGAAGAAACCCACATCGGCACTGCTTGTATTTGAGACGACAACCTTACTGGGCAGCTCCGAAGAACTTCGATAGATTTGTCTCTCCGTCGTCCGAAAACATCTTAGAATGGCAAGGGCGGAATCAGTGGATGACAATTTCCTAGGTAACATATAACTAGCCAAGGGATTTCCATTCCACCAAAAGGCTATGAATATCACTTTGATGATCCACCGCAACATTTGTGATCTAAACCCCCTGACCAGAGCAGATCGGGCCACTCTGATGCCTGTTGTGGTAGTCTCGAAATCAGGCAGATCAGGGTGCCTTTTCTCTATCACGGCGAGCTGTGAAACTAAGTTTCTTGACGACTGCATCATGTTGAGAGAGCATAGATAAATGTTTGTTCAGGATACGCTCACTGGCTACAAGTCCCAAGAGGTCCATGCATGCCATCAGAGACCCCAGCGCGTACGAAACACATCCAGTATCTTCACAACTTCTGCCCGATCACGCCGTCTGGAGGAGCCACGCTGCGCAACCGCCGTCCGCACGCAAAGCACCTCCTTGCTGTCCCGCAGCCGCCTCCCGTCGTCTTAGGACTGCTTTCCCACAATGATTGCCCCCTCAAAAAAAGAGGAACGCCAATATCCGGCTTCGAGCATGTCTCGTCTACAGTGAAGATACAGACGAGAGTGATTACCGTTTCCTTGTCGACGGGCAGCACGTAAAGTACATATCCACGGCGCCAGGCTCGTTTCGCGGGGCCGAGGACGACCGTACCTTCAAGCCCATCTTGCTTGGTGAGCTCCTTCCACCATTTCCCATTGGAAATTGGAACAATGGCCATGTAGCTACGGATCCCGAGACGGGGAAGGCCGTGTTTGTTAGGGCTGAGACGGTGCAGCTTCCTGGGGTAAAGAAGCTTTAACCTCCTCTGAAGCTGAATGAGGTGGATTTGGAGTGACAAGGGCTCGTTGCAATGGCTTGGAGCAAATCACTCAATTCAATGATAATCTTGAACGGTGTCAAAGGTCCTTGGTTTTCCAAGAGGAAGAGAGGGACGTGGATAAGCTCATGGCCCCCAAACTGAATCACTCGATATAACTATGAAGATAGCATGAATCTTGATAAGTTTCCCCAACATGGTATTTGCATGCGAATGTGGTTTTGGCAAGTTCATCGAGCAAGATGAACTTGCGATGCTGGAGGAGGGCCGACAACGGCGTCAACAGTCGCCGTCTTTGGTACATGTCACTTCCCCAGAGGCTTCACGATGTCAAGGCTCCTAGGTTCTAGCTATTGGGGCTTATCTACAGTGCTTCCCTAAGCGTTCTGGCTGATGTTTGCGGTGTTCGTCAACTCAACCATGTTACCAATTATACATGCCCACAAATCTTACCCGACTTCGTACACAGCATCCACCAAGACATCAATGGACGCACAGTCGCCTGACAAAGAGCTTAAAATTTAGCCTTTGCTTGCTTGTTATTGAAGTGGCTTGACACTTCTCACAAAAATCTTCCGAGTTACCCGACTGCCCAGCCACGCCCCGACTTTTTTAATATAATACTAATTCAGTGATAACCTAATATTGCATGAGTTCTGTCAAGTAGCAAGTGAACAATTGATACATCTTCCAAAGCGCTAGTTTACGCAGCTACAGTTTAATTTGCCCTGGCACCACGTGTTTAGCTTTCGGATATTTATTTGACTACCGGACAGCAAAGGCACAGTTTAGGGTTAGGGTTATACCACTCATATCTCCCCCAAGCAATATAGCACCTAAGTGTATTGCAAACATGAACTGATTGGTTTCCCCCCTCTTCAGCAGTATCCTAATATCTCAGCATTAAGCCATTGGTCACAGCACGTCCTTGCCAAACTCAACTAGACTACTACCCTTGTCCATTCCCATGTATAAGCCAGATCGGGAATTGCACGACAACCGAGGTAACAGATGTCCTTGATCGATTTGTATTCACTCTAAATAATCCCTTATACTATATATCTAGAGCCTCTATGTTAATTCCTTAGCGGGAGAATGTTGGAATGGTTGCAACACCAACCACGGTGCAAGCATTTGATTGGTTGCAGCCAGCTGAGTGGGCCCGAAAATGGGTGTTCATGCCGCTTTGGTAAGCCAGCTCAACACCATAAATGGGAGCCCACGATGCAAATAGCTAGCTTTAAATAACAAAGCTTTTGATACCATTTGAACCCGATGTCCCGATCACGTGTGAATGTACAACCCGTTCTGACCAGCAGAGAAACCAATGCTAGGTGGGCAGCTGCTACCTAGGTCGCTAGACCACAATCCTCCTCCTTCATTTTAATACGTCAGAAGATATTTATTTATATATCACGGATTAACGTATATCCAGGTACCCAAGTAAGTCATCACAGATGCCTCAAGCCATTTATTGACCAAGCCACGGAAGGTCGGGAAAGAGTGTCTCAGCCATGTACAACCTCAAGTGGGACATGTTGAGACCAGAATGAGGCTCAACCAGCCAATCAATACAGAAAGCAAAATACTGAACTTGATTCACTGCACTTGGGAGTTCAGATCTTCTCTTGAACACGAAATAAACAGCCAAATCTGACTTTTCGATGGGGGAGTTCATACCGCCCCCTTGGTCCATAAAGACCAACGGGGGATTCTGCTTGTTACTAGACAACTTGATCCTTACAAAATCTCGTTACATCTTTCATTTCATCAGGATACATTCCACAGCTAATAGCCAAACCATTCCCCTGTCTGGAAACTACATACCAATCAGATGGCCGCCAGTACGAGCGACTGGCGGGCTCGCCTTGCCGCTGTACTGGTACCCCGACCGAGTGTCTCGCCACAGTCCTTGAATTATTTCAATCCCAGTGCCACCGCTGGGATAGCCAAAAGCGTCAATGACTGGGCAATCTTTCAACCGACTTGTTGCACAAGGCTGGTTCTCACTACGGGACTCTCGGCCCTCGTTTACTTTACCAAAAACAAAGCGATCAAAGCGATTGTCTTTCCAATCATCTTCAAAACTGCGCTCTCCGCAGTAAACCACACTCTTGCCAGCTCTCAACATCAGCTGCGCACGCTGGGACGAGAGCATAGTCCCCTCCGCAGTCGACCGACGTCTTGCTCTCCACATAGCTATCGCTGCGTCACAGAACGACATGCTGAGACCGACCCCGTTTCGGCCCAGATTGGACATGGAGACCACGTCCCGCGATGGGCTCCTGGAAGTGTCCTGACTTATGTCATCTGCACCGAGACATTTCCAAGCCCTGATGACGCCTCTTACTCTACCAACCAGCTGACCGAGGCCATACACATGTGGATGGGCATCGGTGCCACCTTTAAGCAAGTGAAACGCGACTGCGAGGCCACCTTCAGGGTGGTTTATAGGCCTAGGCCGCCAGAGCCTGACGTGGAGGGCGTACTAGCCAGGGCGTTCTTCCCTAATAAGGGTCATGCAAATGACCGCACCCTACATATATACGCCCTGGCCTTTTCCGATGCCCACGTCAATTACCAGGCTAATATTCTCGCCCATGAGATCGGTCATATTCTCGGTCTCCGCCACGTTTTCGCAATGGAGAGGGAGCGCGTGTGGTCCGCGACGTGGATGGACCAATGCCAGAACAGTGTGATGGACTATTACCCTGACTCGAGCCTGTTGCGCGTCCAGCAACAAGATCTTGAAGAGTTGGAGGCATTCTACAATTCCCCTATGGAGGAGTACGATGGTAAACCGGTAACTCGCTTCGAGCCGCAGAGCTCCGTGTACCCGTTGGCTGAAGACGAAGATTTTCTTTCGGATATATGGATTTTGTCCGGCATGCGCAGGTTTTTTTCCCTGCTTCGGCGCGGAGGTCATTAACATCAGTTGTGTAATTAGACTACGCTTAGACTACTAGATGGCCAGATCGCTAGACAGCGAGGCAATAATATAGCCATGACACGAATAATGTGCCAAGACGTAGCCTGTCTCCTTAACATACTGTGGGACGTATACTTCGTGCCCCATGGCTTCTTAACTTGAGAGCTAGAGTTCCGTGGAGGCACCGCAGTCTGCATTCGCGATCCATTCCGCCGACCGGTCTGTATTGTGCTCGCGTTCTGTCGTAGGCAAGAAGTTCCAACCTGCCTCGAGAGGCCGGGTACATCGTGTTGTGTCCGGGGACGAGCGTGCGGGGGGAACTCGTCAACGTGCCTCGGCACATGGCCGATAATCTCGGGGGACATCTGGAATCCTCACTTCTGTGAGACGGGCGGGATCGCACGACTTGATTCTCGTTCGAGGCATTTCGGACCAAGCTAACAGCGTCTAGAAGGTCGGTTTTTGCACGTCACCGTAGTTTGGTTTGATTTCAACTGTTTATCGTCTTTCAGAACGTCCCCGTAGTGCTTGGCTGCCGCGTGATTCGTCATCTCCTCTTCGGAGTCGAATATGAGCTCCTGCTCTTGGCACAAAGGACAGCACCGTTGAGATCTATGATCGGCTTTAAGATGGGCCTCCCGTTCCGTTCGGGTACAAAAAAGCGGGCGAGGTGACAGACGCTCCTTGATGATACGAGTTCAAAGCAGTGAATCCTCGATACTATGTTTCCTGATCGTCGTTAGTACGCAAATGGCGTTAACGTGGTATGGGGCGTGAACCTTCGTAGGTTGGAATTCGTCGTCTCTTCGACGTGAATCGACTGACAACAGCACAGACGTTTCCAATGCGATGGCCCTGAGGGTTGTGGGATGGCCTTGGGAACTCGTGTCGGCGGCGAGTGCTGTGATCTGCGTCCTCGCAGCCCCAGGTTCATATCGCCGTCCTTCACAGCCCAGAGAGTTCCCTCGGCGGTTGAAGCTGCAGCCAGTCCCACAGTGATTGCTGGCCTCTTTTCCTTTTGTATCCATCGAGTCTGGTGCGCTTGTTGGGAGATGGAAGATTCAACGGCCTACTTTGCCGTTGCCCTTGGGCGTTCTTTGAGCGCTCTCGAGCGATGACGAAGCGATAGCGCCTCAAAAGACTGGCCCCGACCAACCTCTCCTGGACCACGACCAAACTGGACGAGTCAGGCTGACTTGGTATGCCGGATTCGCTGGACCGAAGGAGAATGACGCACTCGAGATGCCGTCTTCGTTCCTCATATTCTGCTGGATCAAACTGTCCGTCGCCTCTCCGGCGCCGTGACGCCTTTCCAGTGCGTCTGATTGCCATGCCCAATCAAGGCCAGATTCTCCACAGCCGAAACCGTCTGGTGGACGGCATCGTCAGCCGGCTGGTTGGATTTCAATAGAGTCACATAATCGCCTATAAAGTCGCCTAGCATGATCAGAAGGGCCTTCACCAGCACAAGACATAGGAGGGGAAAAGCGGCTGACAGATGCCTGTCATACGTGATGAGCCAGGACACGCTTCTATTCGTCGTCGGCTACGCGTGGCCTGGCTTCTCAAGATTACGAGCGGGGAAGGATGCTTCTCCTGTCTCAGTCCTCTCAAGTCTTCCAACTCTTCCGACCTAGAATCTATCATGTACGGAGTACGGAGTAGCTGCTTCCGAAATGTCCCAAGACCATGCCCCCTACGTGTAAGTATCATGGGTAAGGCAGTTTACTGACACCCTAGGTGAAATATGCCGCGACATGAGAGGGAGGCTGGAAGAACATGCTCCTCATGGCAGGTGAGATTGCTACGAGGCTTCGGATTGTCTGCCCGTATATTCAGGCCCGTCCTCTTTACTGGATTGAAGACGATGTTGACCAAATCTGCCGTGATCAGCTGAAGTAGTTGACTTCCACCGAGATTGTCGAAGACGACACGAAAACTCGCCACGACCTCAGCATAAGACGCTGGAGGCCCTCGGCCAAATCTACAAAACGTTGTTCAGTATGATCATTCCGAGCACAACCAACGGCTCTTCGAGATTCTCCACAAGCACTGTGAGTGTCTCTCGGATGTACAAAAAAAACCCGATGGCAACTTGGCTGGCATCCAACTAGACTATGCCGGGAGGGGGATTTCAGCGATGCCTCCTTCGCTATTCTGGCATCATCCATGGACATGACTTGTTGGCAGGAACTCCGCTTAAGCATGCAAGGGAGCGAGCAGTTTCGAGACGTTCAAAATCCAACTGACGGATATGGAAGATGACGCAATGCACCGAACGCGACTATTTCACCATTGCCGGAAGAAAACCGTGTGTCAACCGGGGTCGTCGATAGCGACTGCGGTGGCTGTCGGCATAGCCGCCGTGACGCACCTCGTGGTCCACGGCGCCGAACGAGCGATATGTATACTTGGCGACCTGGCTGCTTCCCGAAGACTAGACGAAATCGATAAACTTGGCAAAAATGCTTTCGCCTGCGGGTCGGGCCGAGCCGGTGTCTCGCTTGGGCCGAGGGTTGCCAGAGCGAGGGTTGGGCAGTCGGGATACTTGAGGAGCGCGCCGAGCCGGATCTCGCCTTTGGGGATGAAGCTGAAGTCTGGGGACAGGAACCAGCTCTGTTTTGCCATCACGGACAACCTAGGCGTTTCGTTGGAACAGATGGGAGCAAAGCGGGCAGGGAACTGTCACGGCTTCGAGACCAAGTCGCAGCGGTGTAAGCAGATGTAACCTCGTACATATGTGCTTCCCATGCAAGCTATTGGCTGGGTCAACGAAGGCTGAGCTACAAGAGCACGCTCGAGCTTGACAATATACCAAGGCCAAATGTTACACCGGTAGTAAGATAAACGCTGAACAGTCTGGGAAATTCTTGGAGCAGGACGTCCGGCCGCCACAGACTTTTTTGAACAATAATCTCCGTATACCTCTGGCCTTCCTCTCCGCCGTTCCCCCGCGACTCGCTCTTGCAAGTTGTCCCTTTTGTCAGCCATTTTATCGAAGCCTCCGCGTCAAGCCTGCAGCATGAGGAGAAAGATGGCTCTCATTATGGTCAAGCCCTCGTGGGAGCACGTTTACTTGTCTACACTGGTATTTGCGGTGAGTGACTCAAACTTATCCAAGGTAATGCCTCTTTTTCCCTGGCAAGCTTGACAGATGTCCCGAGCTTGGGGCTAGCACTAAACGTACTAAATACTAGCTAGAATTCGGTCTGGTCGTGTAGTCAAGATATATCAAGTTACCATTGCCTTCGAGAGACGACAGTCGAGGATTTGGCTGCCATTACTCTCATCGGCACCAACGGGGAGAGATCATATCCTCTATCGGACAGACACACAAAGTCCGGGCATCTGGTCCAGTCATTGGCGTCGTAATTTATCTCTTGGCTGGACAAATGTCTTTTGCAACCGTCCTTGCCGAGGTTATATGCCTCGGTGATCCTCACGTGGCCATTTCTTTTTGTGTCCTCTAGTTACAGCCTTAACCCTAACCCCCTTTCTGTACGAAAACCATACGCGTATGAATGGCTTCAGCTAGTTTCTGTTATGGGCGCTTTTCGCCATTTTGACCTGCTCGACTGGCATGGGTCCGGCGTGTCCAGGCTCGGGTCGCCGCATCCGCCAAGATGATGGGCAACATGAAAGCTGTCAAGATGTTCGGCTTAACCGATGCCCCGTGTAAACTTGTTGGGAAGCTTCGTAAGGGTGAGCTTGAGCTATCTGAGAGATTTCGTAAATTACTCATCTGGAAGATTCTTATTGGTATAAAAGTCCCCTGACAAGGCTAGGGAAAAGGTGTGCTTTACCCAACGCCGATATCAGAACGCATCAGTGGTCCTGGGAGCTCTTGCTATATAATAACACGCCAAACATATTCTTTGCACATGGAGGAAGCGCAGCGCTATTAGGAACTTATGGAATATCGCTACTCAACCCCAAAAACACATAACCCAAGTCGTCACTACCTCACTTGTTTCCATCTCCACACAGAATCTGAGGGCCATGAATCGTATATCTATTTTGCGGGTGCTGAGGCATCCCCATCCACGAGACCAAGAACCTCCCAGTAGTCTAATCGTCATACAACACCAAGCACCGCACCTCGATGGACCGGCGCCGGGGAATCTTCTCAGGGGCATTATGGTCTTGAAATGCACCGTGTGCCATTCCCACGACAGTGTCCTTGCCCTCATGGGCAGAATCAAAGTCCACAAAGAGAAGTGCTTCATCGGGAGCCAAGTTACTCACGTAGTAGAAGCTGAAATGGGATTGCGGCCGGAGAGCAGTAAAGTGCGTCTTGTAGTTGTTCAGTGTGTAGATGGGTTCCGTGTCCCGGCCATATACTACGGTGCGCGAGTCGACGAGCGCAAGCGGCCACTGCCTCACGACGTCGCCGACTGGACGCCACACATTGACGATACCCCAGCGCTTGCCGAGCCAGCGGGCGGCCTCTTGCTCACCCAGAACACGGCGCAGGTTCACCTTGGCGGTTTCGGCGTCGTTGTCCATGTGGAAGTTGGGAAGGGGCTTGCTCGAGAAATTGTATGGGTCATGGAGGTTGGTTGTCTGCCTTTTGTGGTGAGAATCATGAATCGAGCGACGAAAGGGGAAGTAGGTCTAGAATGGTGATGAAGGCGACTTACCAGTTCGATTCGGCGATGGCGGAAGTTGTACGGGACTGCCTTGGCTGCTCCGGCCGTCTCCTTTACCAGCTGCGCACACTCATCAAAGTACGGCCCACGAACAAAGGCCTCGACGTCGTTCTTATCGGGGGCGAGGAGTTTATCTTCAGACAGTGCCGTCGGGGCGTGAACCCACTCGACGCCTTCCACACCAAGAGTAGTCCGTGGCTCAAAGTAACGTAAATCCGTGATATCAACCACCTTTTCGAGGCTGGGCCCGAAATTGGTCTGATGTTCTTCGCCCTTTTTGAAGTTGAGAAAGGCGGACTTGCCATCCTTGGTTGCGCCGAGGAAACGGATAGTTCCTTTCGTCCCGTTGGGCTTCTTCCATGGAGCATGCTCGAAGGGCTTGTTCTTAATCCATCCCGGGGTTGTATTTTGCGCCGTAGCTTGAGACTGCTCAGCCGCGAGAGTAGCCTGGCCTCGCCTTGTGATTACACCTGTAGAAACGAGACGACTCCTGATGGTTGAGGATAGGCGGGTGGTGGCTGACAGCATTGTGGGCAACGAGCACGGGAACTATAGTCACGGAGCCAAAGGCTAATGAGAGATTTCCCGTGATTGACTTAGGCTTAGTATATGGCTATCAAGAAGGACAATAGGCCGTGGTCCTCTCTAAATAGTCGTAGAGTTGAGAGTGGTGGTGTAGGTAACTCTACTTAGGCTCACTCGGATGGGAGCCTCTGTTGACGACTAGCAAGTGAGATAATCAGCAGAAAGAGAAGAAGCCATATCCCGCTGGGGCGTGTTACATTGAAGCGACTCGGCCAATGCTGCTTGATGATAACGTGATTGATCGGCAACGTATCGTGCGATGACGCTCATTTGACCCGCGAGCCATCGCATACCGCGTCAAAAACAGCAGCAAACCGCCCACTTCCCCTCAAGCTTCATGTGTCGTTCTTGGTATTATGGAGAGCATCAGCACAGCCAACTAATAAAATAGCAAGAAAAACAATTCGCGCTTTGGCAGACGCGAAGAGGCGAAATGGGGCGAAGTAAAAACAAATCTGCAGCTCCGGAACATCATGGACAACCTGCTGGCGATGTTTTACGAGCTACTGCACCAAATCTGCTTCTGAGTCGTATCGGGATATCGCTGTGTATGGCCTAGTTACACTGAGTAGGCCATCTTCAGAAATCAGCCGCCAACAGCAGTCAAGCTTGTGAGATGCGATGTCACTCTCTGATTATGCTTTCTGCTTACTCGACATGCAGGCATGCAGTGTAAGCAAGTCAGACGGGAATGCGAATCACTACCCAAATTGTTCTCATCAACACATTATGGGGTCACGCAAAAACAACCTTCACACGGGCATACCAGTCCTAGCTCCGCCGAATTGGCGGCTTGAAACAGACATAGACTGAGCTTAAATCGTCTGTTATAACCACCCACAGGTTCATGCAGATGTGACCCTGACCTGCGTACATGGCATCGCAATGACGTTACTGGCAGCATCTTGTCGATGCCGTCCTTTTGAATGTGCGCAGGCGATATTTTAGTGACAAACGAGAATGGTAAACGATTAAAAATGGTAAATTGAAAGATATACAAGTCACTTGAGAGTTGACATGATGAAAGAATGTACTACCAATTCCACATATATAAAGATCTACATTTAAAAAGGCGCACAGGAAGCTAGCCTTGGTACAAGATGTGCATATGTACTTATTTAGTATCGCAAAAAGGTCTGGTGGAATAGATACATGGCAAGTACCTGCGCATATTCAAAGGATAAGCGAGAATACAAGTAGAGAGATCCGCCGGTTGCCCCATCGGAATTCAGCTGTACACAGTCAGCAGCCATAAATATTCTCCCCCCTCTTTATGCCGCGAAGCCGGCTAGCCTATTTAGGACACTGCAACACAACGCCATAAAAGGGTTAGGGAAGAGACTTTAAAGGGATGCGAATACTCTTGACCTCCCACTGTATACGCGTTCTCCACGAGGTCGCAGTTTGGGTCAGAATTACTGGGGGGTCGCTTCCGATAAACGTCGCCGCCGTAGGACAAGGTCTCTCTCAATCCCCGTATTTTGAACGTCCACCCTAGAGGGGAATATTTGCAACCTCACTACCTTGGGTATATTACCTGCTTGTATTCCCCTGGGTGTTGGACAAACCACTAGCCAACAAATTTGTCTGAGATGTTGCCATTGGCCACCCGCACCAGTCATCATTGTGGAGGCTGGAATCCTGTCAGATCGGGCCGTGCGTTTGACTGACTAGTCGCACTATATGCAACCACCACGATTGATGACTGGTTGGGAAAAGGCAACATAACTAAGGGCTTTTAAGATGATACGATTCTGCTCTCTTGAAGAAGAGGAGGGATAAAGAAATGCATTTGATTTGAAGATGGAACCCCTTCCGTGATACAGTAGTACCAGCCACCGTAATTCTCGCACCGTGCCGAAACATGGATGGTATCCTCGGCTTACCCCCGGAGTGGCGTCGCCAAGCGGCCACTCATAGGCTTTGGCGGGCCGTCCCGCCTCCGCCTTCATGTCAACTGGTCTACTCCGGTTGCAGTAACTAATTGATGAGCGCCGAAAATCCCACCGCGGTCGGGCGTCCTGTCATGCGGTCGACGTCGAATCTCCCAACGGCTCCGTATGCTGTGAGCCTGTTGGCTGGCCCAAGTCCCGCGCAGTGGCCAGAAGTATGTAAGTACGTACGGACTCTGCCCGGATTGACAGGGATCAATGCGTCAGATTCGGTTGGGGCGGCCAGCCATGTCCCCCTGTCTGCGCTGCTCATCTAGATTGCGCCCTAGGGTTACAATGTATTATTAATGGAGCGTCAGCATCGTGTATAACGGGTGAGGGGGAAGAGCAACGGCATGAATCTAGCGCTTCGGCTACTTCCCTATCTTTTATCCCCGGTTCGGCGTTTGACACTTGGCACCTCTGGTACTATGTGCCCAACCTGTGCGATTTGTTCCTAATTACGTAGTTTAGCCTATTAGTCTGCATATTGTCCCAAACCAAGGCCCCCTCGTCAGAAATGTCTCTGAGGCGACATAAGCGAATTGGTCCACTCCGTGTTTGCATCACATGTCCCGTCCGAGGCCGGCATCCATCAGTTAAGCAAGCCGATGCTAGCAGAGTTGGAAACTCTGTCCCTCGCCGCGGGGCAAGGATAAATATAGTCGTCTCTCCATTGCTGTGTTTGGTGCTCTTACTGTTGCTCGGGCTAGAGGATACGTCCTCGGGGTAGGTTTACTTTGTGCGCATCAATTCCAGTCACGCAATGTCTATGGGCGCCCCCAAGGAGGAGATGGCGCCTCCGCCCGACAAGTGCGGCTCCTCTGATGATGGCGGCCAGGCTGAATCCCCCGCGGCAGACCTCGACGCTCTGTACTCGATATACACGCCGCGACAGAAGCACTTTATTGTCTTCATGTCCGGGCTGGGCGGCTTCTTCTCGCCCCTGTCTGCAAACACCTACCTCCCCAGCATCCCGAGTCTGGCCAGCTCTCTCGACGTGTCGCCGTCGTTGATGAACCTGACGGTGACTGCCTTTCTGATTTTCCAGGGCCTCGCGCCATCCTTTTACGGCGACCTCGCCGACATTGCAGGCCGCCGGCCGGCGTATCTGATTTCCTTCATCATCTATATTGCGGCAAATATCGGCTTGGCCACCCAGTCCTCATACCCGGCCTTGTTTATCCTGAGATGTCTCCAGGTGCGTCTGCCCCGTGACCGCCCAATCTTTTGGTGGCAATGTTCTGACACGATGACAGAGCTCGGGCTCCGGCGGCACATATGCGCTCAACAGCGGCGTCATCGCCGACATATCTACCACGGCCGAGCGCGGCAAGTACATGGGCGCTGCGCAAAGTGGAATCATGGTACGCGCACACGGCCGCCTGCGCCATGTATAGCTTCATCTGCTAACTACACACTTGGGTAGCTCGGACCAGCAGTCGGTAAAGGTTCCCCTACGTACCACACGAATCCATCGGTCATGTATTGACGTATTTACTGCGCCAAAGGGCCCATACTAGGAGGCGTGCTTGCTCAATATCTCGGCTGGAGATCAATATTTTGGTACTGTAGTTTTCGCCAATGGCAATATTCCACAGCCACTGACCAGTGCGCAGGTTCCTTACCATCGTACGTTGACGTCCTTGGGCGTCCCGGCTTCCGATGTTTCCACGACGCTAACAGTCACAGTGCGGCGGCGTGTATCTCGTCGTCTTTGCCATCGCCGTTCCAGAAACCGCCAGAAAGGTAGTTGGCAACGGCTCCATCCCGCCGACCGCGTGGTGGAGTCGCTCGCTGCTCAACGAGTTTGCTCGTCGAAAGGCAGCTCGGGCTGCCGGCGGAGCGGCACCCTCGAAGCAACCGCCAAGGCGTAGCTTCCGATTTCCAAATCCGCTCAAGGCGCTGCTGATTATTGGGGAGAAGGACTGCGCCGTCATTCTCCTCTACAACGCCATCATCTATGCGTCCTGGTACACAGTCACAGCCAACTTGTCCAACCTGTTGTCGGAGCTGTACCACATCAACACCCTGCAAATAGGACTGTGCTACATGTAGGGTTCCCTGTGCAAAGAAGCGCCCCTGTATAAATCGCACGCGCTAATGTTCATGTTGCAGCCCCTTTGGAGTCGGAGCGGCGCTCTCCATCGTTGCCAACGGACATATCCAGGACTGGAACTATGCGCGGGTCGCTCGCGCCAACGGGTTTCAGGTCGACAAGAAGCGCGGCGATGACTTGAGAAAGTTCCCCATCGAGAAGGCCCGGATCAACATTGTGTGGCCGCTCATCTACGTGGGCGCGGCGGCGACCATTGGCTTCGGCTGGGCCGCTGATAAGCAGGCGCACATGGCCGTTATGCTGGTCCTCACCTTCGTCATGGCCTTGTTCCTGACTGCCTGCTACAACAGCATGAACCTGCTCCTCGTTGACCTATACCCCAATTCGCCTTCGACGGCCTCGGCTGCCAACAACTTGACGAGATGCCTGATGGCGGCGGGGGGGTCCGCCGTGATAGAGCCCATGATCCGCGCCATGGGAACCGGATGGGCGTATACGCTTGTAGGACTAGTCATGATTGTGCTGAGCCCAATGCTTTTCGCCGTGACCAGATATGGACCGAAATGGAGGGAAGAACGGAGGGTCCGCTTCGCAGAAAAGGAAGCAGGGCGAGTGTAGAGCTGATAAGACGTACACGTCCACGGGCATGACGCTAAAGGTAAAGGCTGTACAATTGAAGAGAAATATGAGAGCAAGCCCCAGGGCGAGCCCTCATGCTATAGACGCCTAGACGGCGCGGTTAGACTAGATCTAGAGAAAATGGCGAGTGAGCTTCACCACGATTCAAGCAATGCGGTGCAAAACTTGCTTGCCCTCGAGCCAGCGCTCGACGTTCTCGGCCGTTTCAGCATACCACGCATTCATCAGACCCTCGTCGGCATATCCCATGTGCGGCGTGATGACGAGCCGTGAACGCCCGCCCGTCCCCCAGTAGTTGGCTCTCCTCCACGGGCTGTCCAAGGGCAGCGGTTCAACATCGTACACATCCAACGCGGCGCCGCGCAGCCCCCCGCGCTCCAAGGTGTCGAGAAGCGCGGCCGAATCAATCAGCGGACCGCGAGACGTATTGACCAGCATGGCAGAGCTCTTCATCTGCTCGAGCTCCTCGGCCCCGACAATGCCCCGAGAGCGGGCGCTCAGAACGTAGTGCAGGCTGACGACGTCTGCTCCGCGAAACAGGTCCTCCTTGCTTACCGCGAGAAAAGTCTTGCCGCCGTCGATCCCCCCGTCGGGCGAGAGGCCCATCTCGGTGGCCATGCGGTCGGCCTTTTCCTGCGTCAGGTTCTCGCTCCAGCACACCACGCGCATGCCCCAGGCGAGGTGTCCGATGCGCGCGACGGCAGCACCCAGTCGGCCGAGCCCGACGACCCCCAGAGTGAGGCCGGTGAGGCCCATGGCCAGCCCGCTCTGCCACTGGTGGCCGGCTTTTAACGCACAGTCGTCAGCGGCCACGTTGCGCGCGAGGGCCATGATGAGCGCCCAGGTGTGCTGCGTCGTCGGATGGGCGCGACCCTTTTTGATGTTTTGGCCCGTGGCGACTTGGTCCGTCCGGCCACGGCCTGGCGCCGCAACGACGGCAATTCCCAGCTCTCGTGCCGCGGCGAGATCAAACTCTTCAAACTGCGTGCCGGTGGCCAGCAGGAGCTTCAGGTTGGGCAGGCGGCGCAGCAGAGCACCCGGGAACGCGGTGCGCTCGCGGACCGTGGAAATGAGCTCAAAGGGCTTCAGTCGATCAACCAGGCGGGCAGTTTCTGTCTCATTGGCGGGGAGGATGGTGTCGTTGAATGTCGTGACCTGGAGGCTAGAGGACGGGATATGCGCGAAATGCGGGCCGGATGTGTTGAGGTAGTCGTCGATGATGGCCAACGACGGGCGTCTCGTGGCCGTCCTTTGTCTCGCGACAGATGACAATAGTGAGGGTGACGGCCGGAGGAGCATGTTTCCAACTTGGGCTTTACCGTTGTATACAGCGAAACGCAGTGAATGGTTCTGGTGTCAATACATTCAAAGTGGTTGTCGACTCGTGTGTGTATGCAAGTACGGAGTGCATGTGGTTTGGAAACGGACCAGACTTGACGTGCAGCCATTTCATCTTAGTCGACATATCTGGTATTCTTACCTCAGCAAGTAAATGTGCACGTTGCACAAGTTTCCCTAATGCCTTGAGAAGCAAAAGGTCACCGGTCTCATATTGTGCCCCACCCGCCCCAAACTCCATTCATCCGATTGATGCGTTCTCTTCACAACCAAGCCAGCCGATTGATCCTAGTTTTGTCAGTAGTCGCCACAAAGATGAGGGCAAGACGCATGCTTCATTCAATTCCATTGTTGTCGTCGCGACCAGCCCTTAATGTTTCAAATGCCATCTCGCGCTCAGTGTCAGCAGTCTCACGGCCATTCTCTAAATCCTCTCAGTCATCGCCGCCGCGCAGATTTCCGTCTACCGGATTCGAGTTGATCGATTCATCTGAAAAGGTTGAGGAGGAGCGACTTCCATTATATAATAGAGATGAATACTATCCCATGAAAATCGGCCATGTAGTCTATGGTCACTACCAGATAGTCGCGAAGTTGGGTTACGGCGCAACCTCGACCGTGTGGCTCTCGCGCGATTTGAGGTGACATCTGCCTGCTGGACCCCTTTTTTTTCCCTCTTTCTTTCTCTTTCCCCCCTCATTTTCATCCGATGGGGAGCCCAATTTGCTGACTCGCTATTCTCTCCAAGCTAGAAACCAGAAATACTGGGTTCTGAAGGTTCATATCAATTCTTTAAAGTATAATCACGAATTGGCTGTCTATCGGCACTTGGCGCACCATACCGAAGACCACCCCGGCCGGAACCATGTTCGCGAATTTCACGACTCATTCACGCTCAAGGGCCCGAATGGTCATCATGAAGTCTTTGTCATGGAACCTCTGGGTATGAGCCTGAGAAGTCTACAGGGGATCCAAAGAGATGGTGTCTTCCGCGAGCAGCTTGTCATTGGTGCTCTCGCGCAAGTCTTTCTTGCGTTGGACTTTCTCCACGAAGCGGGCGTCATTCATACCGGTACGTAGAGAGAAGCATCTCCGAATCGCGTCAATCACTATTCCGTCACACCACCCGAAGGTGCGCAGCTAATTGGCGAATTATTAGATGTTCACTCTGACAATCTACTCATTGGTATTGTGAACAAGTCGATTTTTTCCACAGTGGAATAAAACGAGATCCATAAACCATCGCCCCGCAAGGTTATCGGCGATACCGTCACTCAAGTCTCCCAATACATGTTGGGTGGCAAAGGCCCTCTCATCCTCTGTGATTTGGGGCAAGCACGAATTGGCCGCGAGCATCGTGGCAACGCTATGCCTGTACCTTATCGGGCCCCCGAAGTGATTCTCAATATGCCATGGGGAAAAAGCGTAGATGCCTGGAGCACGGGTCTTCTGGTATGGCTCAACATTCCTTCCCCTGCACGTACTCTATCTAATGGACTGCGTATCTCTGTACCTAGGCCTGGGATCTTCTCAGAGGAGAGAGCCTCTTCAATGTGTATGACCACGAATCTCGGGAGCTAAACGACGCTCATCATCTTGCAGCTATTACAGCACTCATTGGTCCACCACCCCCGGAATTACTACAAAGCAGCGAGGATTCACGTAAATACTGGCACGAAAATGGTAAGTGCCTGTCCATGGTGGATTGCTGTAATATATCACTTCAAATATACTTGTTTCTATCAACGGTTACTGACACAGGCTCTCTTGTGCCAGGTGAATGGAAGGGCCCTGTCCCTTTACCACCAAAGAAGGATTTTGAGTCTCTTATAAGTGACTTTATAGGAGTGGAGAAGGAAAATTTCGTCAGCTTCATGGAGTGTTTTATCGCATGGCTTCCTAGCGATCGACTTACATGCCTGCAAGGCCATTTTCACCCTTGGCTCAAAACCGAAAAGAACCCGGCTGCGACATGAACATTATAGCATGCCCCCTCTGACTCTTCCAAAGCACCTACCTGGATTTAAAAGAACTCCTCTGAGGCTATTGTGGATACATGGCCGAATGATGGTAAAATCAGTACCTTTCACAGAAGGAGATAAAAGGACGATTCGGCATCCAGCTCTATCTTACAAAATATGACGGCTTCAGACCAGTTCTCTCGGCCCCTATGGGTGAGAGGCTTGGTATTGCTGTAGAGAGTTGCGATTATCTCCAAGCACGAAGTTTTTTCTTCAGCCCGTCTTCAACTTCTAGGTCCCCGTCTACAGCAGGTGAAACATCTTCATTTTTTTTTCAGCTTTACCTTATTAATCCGATGATATAAGACTTTAAGAAACATATATGACGGGGGTTTTGGAGAAGAATCTGGTTCGGGACGGTGAGGCTGGCTAGAGGTAAGAAAGAGACCCGAGGTCTGTGGACTAAAGTTCTTCCGAGACGTCAACTCACAAACAGCCGCATCCGCAGCAGGCGCGTGACACCTTCAATAAATGTCATGCACCTTTGACCACATGTGCCAATTGCCATGCAATGCTCATTTTTCCCCTGCTTGAAGCATGCACCACTTCAATATCCGAGCATGTCAGTAATATCCTGCAGGCGGCTCGTAGACTAGATTCAGGGACTTGGCCCACCAACGACAGGGGTCGATCTTTGAACATGGCAGTACTAGTAGCACTAGCCTAGCTGGGGTCAACGGCTGGATCCAAACCCTGGCGACTCGCGACTTCACAGCAAAATTATCCACCGTGTCTTCAACATCACACAAAACCGTCCCTCATTCACCATTTGCGGCCCGGCATTGGTGCCTGTCTCCGCCAACATGGCTTCATCGCCCAAGGACAACTCCGGTCATAATGCCAACGATGCCTCGTCGCCCGCCGCTTCTCAACCGACCAGACCATCCATGGTCAAAGGCGCATCCCTCCTCATCCTTTTGCAGCTGATATCTCGCCTCATCACCTTTGTTGCCAACCAGCTCCTGCTGCGCTTCCTGACGCCGCGGCTCGTGGGCCTGTCCAGCCAACTTGAGGTGTATTACCTGTCGGTTTTATTTTTTGCAAGAGAGAGCCTGCGCGTCGCAATCCAACGCCAGGGTAGCACAACAGCGCCATCATCCAAGAGTGGCAAGCAAGATGAGCAGCTGCTCGTGACACGTCGCGACAGTCAGGCGGTTGTCAATTTGGGCTATTTAGCCATTGTACTCGGACTCTTCGTCAGCACCGGACTCGGATGGATGTATCTCGCCTACGCCAACGAATCAATCCTGCAGACGCCATACCTCGTCCACTCGCTTTACCTGTATGGTTTGGCCGCCATGGTAGAGCTGCTCTCCGAGCCATGCTTCGTCCTCATGCAGAGGCGCTTGCAGTTTGGCACCCGCGCCACGGCCGAGTCAGCTGCTACTTTCCTACGATGTCTGGCTGTGTTTGCATCTACAGTCTTGGCGTCAAGGAAGCGGCTGGATATTGGCGTCCTGCCCTTTGCACTTGGTCAACTCACCTACGGCGTGTCATTGTTGCTGGTTTACTTTGTCTCCGGCTACGGCCTCGCAACATCCATTGGCTTTTCGCTGCTGCCAAAAGCTATGGCAGCCGACAGCAGGGCCGGCGCAGACTACGTATGGTCCTATTTCTACCGACCAACCGTCACCCTTGCCAGCAGGATGATGATCCAAAGCGTCGTCAAGCATCTCCTCACACAGGGCGATACCTTTCTCATATCTATACTCTCCACGCCAGAAATGCAGGGTGTGTATGCCATGGCCAACAACTACGGCGGATTATTAGCCCGAATGCTCTTTCAGCCCGTGGAGGAAAGTAGTCGGAGCTACTTCTCGCAACTGCTGGCCGCCACATCGACAACCGAGAAGGACGCAAAAGATGCTCAACCATCGGCAGCGGTGCAAGAAGCCAAGAAGAACCTGCAGACTCTTCTTAGGCTGTACACCATTTTATCGGCAATTGCGGTAGGTCTTGGTCCTTTTGCCGCACCGCCGCTGCTGTCCATTGTCGCAGGGAAACGATGGACAGACGATGGCGCCGGGGATGTCTTGGGTGTCTACTGTTTCTACATTCCTTTTTTGGCTCTCAATGGCATCACCGAATCTTTTATTGCATCTGTTGCGTCTGAAACGGAGGTGCAGCGGCAATCGATGTGGATGGGAGTATTTTCCGTGGCCTTTGCCGCTTCCGCCTTCGTCTTCATGCGCATTTTCCCCCTCGGTGCGCAGGGCCTTGTCCTCGCCAACATCATCAACATGTTGTGTCGCGTCATTTGGAGCTCTGCCTTCATCAAAGCCTACTTTCGCCGCAATCGCTCAGATATATCCATTAGAAGCATAGTACCAGGCGGTATAGTTGCCGTGTCACTCTCAACACTTGTTTTCATGCATTGGCTCCATTCGCCAGATGAGCCGAAAACGAATCCAGTCAAAATACTTGCAAAAGTGGCGGGTTCAGCCGTGCCATTTCTATTTACAATGTGTGTACACACACTCGCAATCACCCCCATTGCTGTAGTTTGCCTCAATCTGACCAGATGTACAGAATACTCCTCGAAAGACATTTTCTGTTGGAATGCTATCACTCTATACGGGATCGGAAAACTGCTAAATAGCAATAATGCCAGAGCAAGATACCTCGTCAGGTTCGTGAGGCAAATGCACATAATTCTCCTTGTTCTTCAATCAGCAACGCCAGAAGTAACCTACGTGACATGGCAGACGCACACCCACCCCAACCATCCGCGAATATGAATTTGCCAGAAATAGACACAATGCCGTCAATCTCTCAATGATAGGTACGATTGGCCTCTTCGACTGCTTCTGCGCTTTGACAAAAGTCCATACTAAGTATTGTATGACTAGTCAGCTGCACTGCGATTGTGGAGGAACCTCCGTTAGCGCGGGTAGTAATTTTTCTTTATTACTCAGTGAATGGGCTCTCGATATTGGCCACATTTCCTTCAATGCCGTCATCTTAAGGCTCCTAGCGCAACTTTCGTGAATTTCTCACTGTCTCCGACGCCAAGCTTCTTCCAAGTGGACATACTTGCCCCCTCGCCAAGGCCACCTCGCTCTTCGACGTGTACACCACGTTGAGCTCTTCATCAATAAATAGCTGGTATTTTGAATTTCGTTGTTCCCTATACCATGTCTAACATGTAGTCCCTTGATCCTAGAGCTTACACAGGTCTCTTGTGAAGTGGTCAATAGCAATACATACCGGCGTTAGCGAGCTTCCTCGAGGCCGGCTAAGCTTTTTTTTTTTTTTTGGATTATGACTATAAGGTCGCCTTGAACTAATTGGAGCCTTGGGAAGGGCCAATCAATTTTTTCTCACGGCTGAAGGTAGTCATCGGCACATTCCATATTCATCGACTCGCACGTCACACCGACATCTAAGGTAACAGAATGGTGAGTCACCGGCAAACTGTAACATTGGGTTGCGGGCTGTGCTATGTGAGCATCCAGGCAGCAATTGCGCCCCAAATTCAGAATACGATTGACCCATCAATTTATCGGCCTTGAAACCGGTACATAAAGGCCATAGCTGAGCCACCCAGTTCTTGAGCCTACATGATAATTTCCCTCATTGAACCAGGAAATTTCTTAATCAGTCACTCAGTCAGCCATGCCTACCTCAGCTGCCTCAACCGAAATCCTGTCCATCCTGAGACACGTCACAGCCAACAAACAGGACAAGGCTGCCGCACGACTGGCCACGATTGACCGTCATGTGCGCGATGCGGAAGCTGCTATCTCGTCACGGTCTGGCGTAACCGACAGCAGCAGTCTTGAGGCTGATGTGCGCATGCTACTGACTACGGTACGCAAAGCGTTTGCCGGCTCCCTGGATGTACAAGTCAACGGCCGGGGAGCAGTTGGCGGCGCAAACACAACGGCATACCAGGGAATAATCAGCGGTTGGCAGGAAAGAACGATGAGGTTGGAAGATCGATTGGATGCTATTGAGCGCATGTTATGGGAAGCCAAATATTCCTCAGGATTCTCCAACTCGGCGACGCTGGCGTGGCGCGACGAGTTGCTGAGCTATCTTTACCAAGGCCAGCGCCGCATGGTATACACGACGCTCTTCGGCCACTTGACCAACGAATGGGCCGAATTTCGGTTCGGCGAGTTGTCCAAGGCAAAGTTGACTCCGAATCAAAAAACCTTGAAAGCCTCTGAAGATGATAAGGCTTCTCCCGTCATCGTGGGTCGCAAGGAAATGCATGAGCAGCGCGAAATCTGGGAGCGCCATGTCACAAACGAGCGCCGTACAGACACGAATAGGATTGTTGAGTTTCTGGACCAACTGTTTCACTCTGGCCCGCAACATGAGGACACCTCGGGTGAAGAGCCAACGGATTTGCGCGCAGTCCTCCTACGCAAGATACGCAGCAGCATCTCGACAGCTTGCAAACGGGAGATAATGGTGACAAAGGAGGTGGTTACCGACGCTATCCGCGGCGTCCTCAGCTCCGACCAGCTGACAAGCGAGAAGCGCCGTGCTCTGCTAGACATCAGCAACAAGGACAACGTCCTGTCTGAAATTGCCGATATCCTCAGCATTGATACACACCTGGACTCGATCCGCCGCTGGTCCTGGGGCGACAACCCCATCACGGTGCAGATGCGCAAGGCCATCAATGGCAAATATCGTGTATATCTAGATCTGGACCTTTTAGATGCTATCCTCATCCAATGCATCGGCCAATCCATCTCGGTAAATATCAGGAATGCCTTGGCCTCGGCGTGGCACCCTGATGTACTCCATGTGTGGCAGCAGGGACCAGACGAAGCCCGAACGGCAGCGATGCAGGCGCAGATAAAAGACTTTACACTCCGAAAGACCAAGGATTCTGTCCACGACTTGCGTCAAAGCATATATCAAAACATATTCTACACTGTCGGGTTGCCAGCGCATTCGGGGGATGCAGATGACGCCTACGACGACTCCAGCTCCGCTGGCGATGGACCGAAACTTACCGACTTGGAGAACGGATCCCCGAGCAAATTTTCGCTGAGGACGGACATTCTACGCATCTGCTCTGCCGAGATGGCCGTGCAAAAGCTCGTCCACGGCCAGTTTTGTATTCTGCAAAGCGATTTCGAGTGGTTCGGCCCATCCTTGCCGCACTCGACGCTCATCGCCATCATGAAATACTTCCGCTTCCCCAGTGAGCTGGTGCATCTTGTCGAACAGTTTCTAAGCATGCGCATGAAATTCGAAGAGGACGGCAAGGATGGTCCTGTGCTGACGCGCAAAACTGGTATCCCGGTGTCGTTCCAGCTTACCGAAGGCATATCAGAGTTGCTACTATTTACGCTAGACTTTGCCGTCAACCAGCGGACCGGCGGCTCATATCTGTACCGCAACCACGACGACCTTTGGTTCTGGGGCCAGCCAGAAAAGTGTTCAGTCGCCTGGCAAACGATTCGTGACTTTACAGACGTCATGGGCCTGCAGCTTAACAAGGAGAAAACGGCCTCTGCACACTCCATGGACGAGGCAAACCCCCGATACGCCCCTGTCGACCAGGCCATTCTCAATCGTCTTCCCGCGGGTAAACTAAAATGGGGATTCCTACTCTTTACCCCAGACGAGTGGAAATGGGTACCCAATATGCCCGCGATCAAAGAGCATATGAATGAGCTACGGTTCCAGCTCAAGTCGCGCACCGCCGTCATGGCACACGTACAGGCTTACAACGCGTACATCCAAAACTTCCTCCCCAGCAGCTTTGGCCAAGTCGTCACCGGGCTGGGCGATTCGCACGCCATCACGGTCCTCCAGGCGCTGCAATACGCGCAGCAGTGCCTCTACGGCGGTGGTGATGCCTCGAGCGTGGAAAACCCCGCAGAATCAGCAAACGTGGCTCAGCACGTGCGAAAAATGATCCAGGCACGATTCGGTTCGCTCCGCAAGTACGATGTGCCCGACTGTTTCCTATACATGGACGTCGACAGCGGAGGCTTGGGCTTAGCGAATCCGGTACCTGCATTTGCGCAGTTTGTCCACCTCGCCAAGGACGACGAGTACGCAGACGACGGCGACATGGCGCCAATGGCAAAAGCAATGTACAATGTGAAGAAGGAGTTGTCGGATTCTTACCGCGCCGATGGCAAAGCGTTTGCGGAGAAGTTCCACGCCAAACGACAGAAGAATAGACTGGGTCAGCGCCGAAGAGCCGCCCACCTGTCCGCATCTGAATCGAGCGTGGATACTGATGTGGCTGTGGACGAGGCTCAGACTGCTAAAAGCACGGAGACGGCGCAGTTTATGTCGTTTAGCGAGTATGTCGCGACTAGCGAGGAGCACAGCCGCGCGGTGCGCGACTTGTACACGACAATGTTTGACCCGCCTGCCGTGGATGGAGATCGCCCGCGGGCTGATTCCGAGAGGTGGGCTTTGGCGGTTTTCCATACGGAGCTGGAGGAGCTTTTTGGGGGAGGTATTGCCGAGGACGAGTTCTTGTCGTTGGGCTTGTATCGCACGTTGGCGGAGGAGAAGGTGAGGTGGGACACTGAGCAGCCGTCGCTTTGAGGCGTTGCTTCGTCGAATGTAGTGTGGTGAATATAATTAAGAAAACTTGGTGCTTCGGCTTTCCGGCTAAGGGGTGACTGCTTTGCCAACTGCCATTTGGTGTTTTTTTCAGGGTCGATAGCCTGGGTAAATTTTTAGATTCGATAATAAGTCTCTAGGTCCTTAAGCTTCGTTGTCGACGACTTCCTTCCCGAGAACAATTCGTCTCGAAATAGGATGACATAACCCTTTATAGTGTAAGGAATCACCTCAACAGGACCTTTCTTAGACTATATTGTAAACATGTGCTCGTGTTTTCGTTACATATGAATCCCATTATTCTTTTCTTGCTGCTTGCCTTGAGCCCGACTGGGCATGACAGAACCTCCCAAGCAGTCGCCCTACGCTGAGAAAGTATGATATCGACCCAGCGGTGGTGGTTCAGACGCCGTTGACCTGATCGGCTGCGGCTAGGGCACGTTTCGGGCAGCGTCCCACGGTTAAACGAGGGCAACGATGGCGAGACCTAGGGCACGTGGCTCTCAACAACTTGGTTTATAGGTAGGGCTCCCTCGCTCATCTAGGTCTTGAAGGAACCAAGGACCTTTTATACCAAAGACTGTTACTAGATGGATGGATTTATTACTCCCCTCACGGAGCCCTCATCACACACTCGGCCGATCAACCACCATGGACGTGAAGTAATTCTCCTTCAGGCCTGATTAGACATGCTGTAACTCTCATTCAATTAGAGCCTTTTTACCGAGCCACGTGTTCTTTGCGGCAGGAAAAACCAGGTCGCGTAGGAAAAGGTCCGGCTGGCGAAAGGTCCAACTCGAAGTAATTTCTACGGTCACACCCGCCCTAGTGGGGAAGTAGCCACCTCAAGCTGCAGTTTGGGACGGCTGGCGTAAACGTATTTGGATCAATCCAGTGCCAGTTCCGCCAGACGTAAGCAACCGAGAACATGGTTGAGTTTTTCAAGCGCAACAAAACGTACCAATGTGACGGATGACATCGAAATGAGGACACGTCAAGCTTGCCTCATCTGGCACGGGCTTCCGTCAATCGAACTTGTTTAAAGAATGTAATGAGTGCCCGCGAGCCATGGAAGAACATGCCGGCTCATGAACCACTTTGAGTGTTCCTGCCCGAGCAACTAGGAGATGGCGTTGTTGGGTTTTGCCCACCGGCCGTTGCCCACGGACGGCAGAACCCGTGTGGCGTAGTCTAGCAAACAAGGCAAGCTGAAAGTAGCAGAATGATATCCATAAGGGTGCCAGAGCCGCATTCAATGTTCGTTTCAGAAACACCGGCAGGGGGCCCGGTGCCGGGTTGCAAGGTCGGCGCTCGGCACCTTGAGCCCGAGCAAGGCCACCACCCTGGAGTCGGGCCTGGACATCAGGGGCGGTCGAGTGGTGATGACGGTGGCCGGTTAAGTCCATCCTTGTCCTCGCTGGGCGGAAACGAGAAACAAAACAATAGTTCAAGCCGGCGGATCGGACGATGGACCATAACGACAGCATGGCGTTGCGTTGCAGCGTGTCGTATGGTCCACGAGGCACTAGCAGAAAAGGCAGGTCTCTCGATGACGCGTCCAGGCCAAATTTACACCCCATTCCATGCGGTACTAGTATCGATACGAGGGCGACGCCGAGCATGCTCCATCAGACGAAACAGCAGGTGCCGCCAAGCACCTGCGGTCGTATGTACGTTGCAAGGATCGGGCGATGAGGCAGCTTGTACGGATGGATGCAATGATCGCCGCCAAGGGCCCGGCATAATGGAACTGCCAATCATTCAAGTATAGAAAAATGTCTGGGAGTATTCCCGGACGGTGTCTGCTCAGCCCTGGTATCAGCCACCCTTGGACCCAGTAGTTGTCCGTGGCAGGGCGCGAGTAGTCTCAATGGTATTGGGTTTTTGCTGCGCTGAGGCTGAGGAACGACGGCATGAAGGGGAAATTTCCGCATTCCCTTGGCGAAGTTATTAATATACTACCTTCCATCTTCGGCTGGCAAATGTGCGGAATAACGGCATTGTATGGAGACGGCGGAACCCGGGAGCGGATGCAACGCTGCACGCGGGTAACTACCGGTAACGGCTTTCATGCCACTGCCGAGAATATTGAATATTAATAAGCGGTTCGTTGCCTCCCACTTTGGCGTCGAGTCCGGATGTCGGTTGTGGTGGATGAGTTGCCGTTTCAGCCGCACGCGAGTCACATCACGAGATATTGTCGTCTCTGCTGAGATGATGCTCGACCGAACGCCGCTTACGAGGGCCCTTCGAGGAGCGCCAATAGGAATGGTGTGAAGTACAGTCTGGGCTTTTCTGGCAGCTCATTCATGGACCGTTGGGGTGAGAAATGCAAATACGTATCCTACTTCCTTTGCATCCCTTGTCACTAAGCGTGCCACGTGCATGGAAGAGACGAAAGTAGAATAAAGTCAATAGATCTAGGGTCAATACTATTACTAGCACCAGGGGCCTCGTCACTGACCCCCACGTCCGCCTACTCCTCGGGGCATCGTTCCTACCCCGAGGGCGAGGCCAAAGAGAAGTCAATCACCTTGATGTCACCATGGCCATGACCAATGTCTTTGGCGACTGAGAAGATGGGCTGGTGTTGGGGCTCCATACTTTCCAACAATACCGTGTTCAAGGAGCGGTTTAGCTAGGAACTAATCAATTTGTTGGCTGTGGGTGGTGCAAGGGCAACCTTCCCGGCATGGAGGACTAGAGGAACAGCACATGCAGTTACATGATGAGTTTGTAGTCGGTAAGAAACATGCGCAACGCACTCGCAAATTAGACTCGGTGGCATGCACCTAGATAGCTGTCCTCCTGGATGTTCAAATCGTATATCCGTTCCCAGCAGTGAAGATGATAGTCTCGCCACCCATTTCCACCGCGCGTGAACAATGCGTACTCCCTGTCATCCCTGAGGCGGCCCGCTTCCTGGCCACGGTGCGTTTCATAGGAGATGCTGCGGACTGTCATGTACAAGATACAATGTCAAGACGACGAGACAAAGGTGACCGGAAGATTGGCCCAGATCTCAGACCGACCGGAGTGAACACTGAAGCCGCCGGCATTTCACCACCGGCACCCCATCCCGTGCCTCCAAAACATGATGTCACGATCAAGAGCACGGCTGTCATTGCGGTGAATCTGGACTTTTGTTGGTACGGGTTACTTGGTTTTCCTTCAAGCCCTCGCCCTAGCTATGCCAATACCAGAAGGTGCCGATCACACTAGAAATGGAATGATTTTGCCTTTCTTGTGTCCCTTGAAAGGCTGGTTTCTGTATGCAACTCATGTTTGGTAGCTTGCTGTTGATGTGCTCCGACTGGGACAAGGCCACTAGTTGACTACAATGATATGATGCGTATCCCAGTTAAACTTTGACTTGCAAAACAAAATGCGAGGTCGACTAGGCAGTTTAGTGGCTATGCCTTAAAAACACGTACCTTCAAGCAAAACTTGGCATCCTCGGCGGTCATGAGACGGGATTTAAGCTTCGTACAGGGTGATGATCCGGCTTCCACGAATGCGTTGTATCCTTACTGCTCCATTTTTGTGTGATTCTCACGGTTGCAACGGCATGATTCCAAGCATTCGGACCAACCTCTTTCAAAATTAGGGAGCAAGCCAAGCATCATATGGACGCCGCATCTATTTCCAACATGTCCATGAATTCTTTAAAAGGCGGCTCTCGAACAGCCATACTCTCCAGAAACCTTCTCATCACATCTCTCTACAGTACAACACAGTCCATCTACTACATCTCCCTTTAACAAACCACGTTTGCCAACATGAAGCTTTCTACCCTTCTTGCCAGCACATCCATCCCCCTGGCGCTCGCCAATGTCCGCGTCCGATGGAGCTTTCCCAACGCTCCAGCCACCGGGCTCGAGGACATAACTTTCCCCATGAACATGGCCAACGCCAAGCACGAAAGAGGCTACTACTTTGCCCAGCAGTTCAACTTCGAGGGCATCAGCGCCGTGGGATACATCGGCTTCCAGCCCCGCCCCGACAGGAACGGCAAGCCCATTTTCCTCGCCGTCTTTTCCTCCTTCCAAAAGGGGGCCACGAGCACTCACGCCAAGTGCAAGTCCGGCGCAGACGGGGGAGCCGGCGTGAGCTGCGCCATCGAGGGATCAGGAGACTACGCCGACACATACAACTTTAGCGTGGAGCATGTCAGCGACACGACATGGCGCGGCGTCATGACCAACACCGTCACGGGGCAGAAGGACGAGATTGGTGTCATTACGTTGCCTAGCCAGGCGAAGAATATTAAGCCTTCTCGGACGGGCTTTGTTGAGTACTTCCCCTGGAATGCAAATGGCCCCGACTGCCCTAAGCAGCCCAAGACGGAAATCACCTTTTACGACCCTACGTCTAATACGGGCGGTGCTGGGTCCATTACGGCTGTGGAGGACTATGGCGACTGTAATGGACAGGCTAATTTCAAGTATACTCAGATTACTGGGGGATATACCGTCAACTACGGTAATGTGTAGGCTCCAAGGGCCCTCAGATTATTTCCCGGCCGCATTGGTTTCTCTGGCGGCTATAACGGAATTGTCGGACATGGGAGGGAGCGGACTACGCTCTTTACGATCGGTACTGGTTGTTGTAGCTAGAGTAATAGGCTGTTATAAGTATGTTTAAGTTTACTGTGTATATGGCATTGAAGATGAAGAATATCACTCTTTGGTACTTTTTCTTTTGCACGTTTCACAGGCTTCTATTTGCACCTACTGTGCCAGTGTGTATATCGTCAACCTCTGTATCCCGGTGTTCTCGGAGCCCGTTTAAGTCAAGGCCGCCACAATTAGCAACAGTTGTCGTACGGCTTGTCCGGCTTGCTAGCTGCACTAACAAAAGTGGAGGAACTTCCGTTGGTGCATACTGCTATTTCACCAGTTGTCGCTATCACCACAGTTTCCGCCCGATTTGGCAAGGAGAACGGCACTTTCTAGATATTACATGTAGTAACCATCCCATCCCTAGTCGCCAACCGCGGCAATAGACGCATTTATCATGATGGCATATATTCACCTGCCAACATGAGCTTTTGAAAGAAATCGGCGCACCGAGGTTCCTCCTAAAACGGCGCGACCGAGGCCATGGCGCTGCGAAGTTTGAACGTCTATGACGTAGTTCCACCACTATGCGCATCATCAACGGCCAAGACCAACGTCATGATGATTTCGGGTAGTAATCAGAAAAGTCTACTATATCACTGTTGAAACACTAGTTATATAGCAAATGCCGTTCCCTCCTTAACGGCTGTACAACCATTCAACTTCACACCCATCTGCACCAAGTACTACCTCCAATACTCCAAAATGGGCTACCCCGATACCTTCCAAGGCTTCTGCGTCGACGGGCCAACAACATGGAACAAGTTCCATAAATCAGAACTGAAGCCAAAGCCATTCGGCGACCACGACGTCGACGTCGAAATCGCCGCATGCAGCATCTGCAGCTCCGACCTTCACACCGTCACCGGCGGATGGGGCGACTACAAAGGCCCCCTTTGCGTCGGCCACGAAGTCGTCGGCAAAGCCGTCAAAGTCGGACAGCACGTCAAGCACCTCAAAGTCGGCGACCGCGTCGGCGTCGGCGCCCAAGTATGGGCCTGCCTCGAGTGCCATCTCTGCAAGGACAAGAACGAGAACTACTGCCCGAAACTCGTAGACACCTACAACGCCCAGTATCCCGACGGCAGCTGGGCGCACGGCGGGCTCGCCTCCCACATCCGGGCCCACGAGTACTTCACCTTCAAGATACCAGACGCGCTCGACACCAACGTGGCGGCGCCGCTGCTCTGCGCCGGCATCACGACGTACTCGCCCATGGTGCGCGCCCACGTCGGCCCCGGCAAGCGCGTGGGCGTCGTGGGCATCGGCGGCCTGGGCCATCTCGCCGTGCAATGGGCCGTGGCTCTCGGCGCCGAGACGTACGCGCTCTCGCATTCTCCCGGCAAGAAGGATGACGGCAGGCAGCTCGGTGCGCGGGAGGTCATTCTCACGACGGAAAAGGGGTGGAATGAGCCCTGGAAGGCGACGTTTGACTTTGTCATGAATTGCGCCGATGCCACGGACAAGTTTGACATGGCGGCGTACTTGTCGATTCTCAAGCCCGGGGCGGACTTTCACATGGTTGGCCTTCCGGACAAGGCGCTCCCGGAGATGACGGCTGGTCTGTTTGCCGGCGGGGCGCCCAAGTTGACGGGGAGCCATCTTGGTAATCACCAGGAGATGGAGGCGCTTCTTAAACTTGCCGCGGAGAAGGGCGTCAAGCCTTGGGTCGAGCTGATGCCCATTTCGGAGAAGAATTGCGGAGAGGCGTTTCAGGGACAAAAGGATAACAAGTTTAGGTACCGATGTACTCTTACGGATTTTGACAAGGCGTTTTCAAAGGCGTAAATGGCTGACTGTGATGGGGCTTGGGCAACTGGGTCGTGATCGGAGTTGTGTATAGTTCATGGGGGCAGGGGCCTTGGTTGTATGAGTAGTCTGGGCTTAAGGACTGAGCTCAAGTCTTGTTAGAATATGAATCACCTAAAAGTACGTCGAGTTTGGTTTGTAGCTTGTCTACCAGTCGCCATTTGTAATCGCATGAGAGGGAAGTATCGTGACCAACTCGGGCTGGTGTCAAGTAAATGATTGTATCCCTTGTAGGTGAGCCTAGAGAATCCTTGAGTTTCGCTTTCTGCATCCAACCCAGATCGCTACAACTCCTATCGTCACTGGCAGAAGACTCGGAGGTCGATGTACCCTATATGGAAGAAGACGCAAGCGTGGACAGCTATATATTCCACCATGGCCCTCAGCCTCGCCTGGACGATACACATCATGGTCCATCTATTGATGTTGACTACCTTTGTCAAAGTGAAGGCATATACCCACCGACACTTCTAAATGGCGTACACCATGAACTTGCGCGAATCCATCGTAGCTTCATAGACGATGTGCTTGCGGATGGACCCCTATCTTTGGAGGTTAAAACGACTAGCAATAGCAACCGTGCTGATGAAGAGCCCACTGGCCGGGGTGATGATGTTCTCTTCTTTCGACGGTAAGTTCCCTTATCCCGAGACAGCCGCCGCTGGGCTGCTGTTGTTTTCAACCGAGAAACCTACAGTGTCCAAAGTATACGAAGCTTGCTTCAACAAACAGATGGTCGGCTCGACCATCAACAATTCGCTACAAGCTCGCCGGGGGATTCTAACCCCTTACTCGGAAGGAACATCACCAATAATAGTGGTCATCCTCCAGGATTGCGTGACTGAACGCTTGCCCGGCTCCTGGGGGCTGTTGGCCCGCTGTTACACAGAAAAGGCCCAACAATCGTGAAGCCCAATAAGGGGCCTCACCGACAAAGGACCTCTTGGTTACACAGATTGAACGCGTGCCCGGGCAAGAGCCCTAGGCATAAACGTTCCCTCTTTATATATAGTAGTCACTATTCCCTCTCTTCCTCTTAAAAAACTAAGGACCTTTAGCACCCTTTAGGGTTATCTTTCAATTGAAGCTCTTTGCTTCAAGCCTACAATTTTACCCTTGTCACACCCTCGATCAGAACCTGCTCCTCCGGCATCGCCAGCAGCCATCCGCAACTTGGAGCGGAGAACAGTGGACAAAGACCTCCTCCGAACTGAAGAAAGCATGGACTGCTCGATTTGCACAGATGAGATGCAGCCACGTCAACAAGTGACATTCCTTCCTTGTAAGCATTGGCTTCACGAGAGGTGCATTGTACTATGGCTGCAAGAGCATAATACGTGTCCGATTTGTCGCAACCCCATCGAACGGAACTAAGTGAACAACAGGGGGCAACGCTGGGTATGCTACGGCCTTTACGTCAGGATGAAGCAGACAGTTTGCTCGCTGTGGCATGCATCAGCTGCAACTTGAACCTGTCACGACATGTCGACATCCAGAATAGTGGTTCATTCTGCAGCTGAGTCAGGGAAACCCTGGAACCCGCGGTTCCTGACCATCTTAGATATATGAATTTAGAAGAGGCTGCGGCTGCGTCGGTCTCTTGGATAATTTCTCGAGGAATCCGTCGTTGCCGAACTAGAGGTTGAATCATACTGGAACACATGATCGGATAATTGTTAATTTGAGGCCGGACTACCTTCTCCTGCTGGTCCCCGTTCTCCAACTAACCGGGAAAGATCAAATAGGGGCGATAGGACAGTCACTAGGCAGCTCGTGATCGTGTAGAAATTATTACATGGTAAAAAGCTCGCCGGGAGGTGTGATGAACGATGGAGATGCCAACCTTGACACAACATACGGGTAGCCTACGCGCGAGTCTGCGCCTCAACACAATCCCTTTAGTAGCTGCATGCATATAAAAATACGGGAATTCCGGGCTTTGGGGTGCCGCGCCTGAAGTTTACATACTGCACCGTTGCCCAAGGTCGATGTGGAATGGGAGTTGACGCCCAACGACTGCGGTAGATGCAACACTCCCCTGCATTGAAAGTGGATAAGTTTTCCATACTCTGTAGGGTTCATTGGATATACTAGAGGCTGCATGAGACGGAAGAACTTATGATGCAGCGGGAGACGGCAGCGTTGCTAGTGGAAAGTTCGTAGGACTAGTACCTGTGGATAGAATTTATTTTCTCGGTCATTTTCCTTGCTTTGAGTGCGTTAAAGAACCAGGCTGGCCACAATACGCTTTGTGGCATCGGCGGCTTTCTTCGGATCGAGAACCAGGAAGAGCACGAATCTGTGACAAGGGCTCAGTGAGGACTTAGAGTCAATAGCTCAATTCATCTAATAACAGTCTTTGGTATTAAATGTCCGTGGTTTTACTTAGTTTTTCCATGAATAAAGAGCTCTCATTATACAAGACGTCGGTGAGAGTCTTTGCCTTGGGCCCCGTGATCGTAGCCGTCGTGTAACCGTGTGAAAAGAGAAGGTTTTGAACGGTGCATCTCCCAGAAGTTTCGTCGCTAATAAGAACGAGAAGTCACCGCATATGGTCGTCTTGATTATGGATTAAGCATTCATATGAATTAAAGGGGGAATTATTACTATGGGCTAATACTTTTGTACATGGTTTGGGACCTGAGTTCCGTCGTCTTTGTTTCGTTACAAAAAAGGTCATGCATTGTGATTGGCCAGCAATCCGTTCATGTAGAGGTGGACAGTCCAGCACCAACATCGACCAGAATCTTAACCTGGTTTTCTTTATCATTGATGAGGGCGTGAAAGCCTTCCTCGACAACCTGGTCGAGCTTGATGGTTTTGGTAATCATGCTGGCAGGCTTTATCTTGCCTGATAGAGACAAACGTTAGCCTTCTGAGCAAAATACTGTCTGCGCATCATGGTGAAAGCGGATTATATACCAGTCGAAATTGCGTCCAAGACTGCCTCAAAGTCTCCGAGACTGTAGGTAGCACTGTATCTTACATTAGTAGCCGAATCGATGTGCCAGTGGACGAGTACTTACACTCCCATGTATCCTCTCTCGCGGAAAACAAGTCCATTCATGGCCAAGTTGGCTCGCTTTTCCCAAACAGCAATGTTGACCAGGGTGCCTCGGGCCTTGAGTGCGTTAAACGCAGTGTCGAGAGCGGCTTGAGCACCGGCGGCATCAAAGGCAACGTCTGCACCCAGACCACCAGTAAGTTCCTCCACTCTTGCTACCACATTCTCATTGATGGGGTCAATGGTGTGGTGTGCTCCGAACTGGGTTGCAAACTCTCTTCGCTTGCTGCTGACTTCAGTGACGATAATTTTCTTGCAGCCGCGTCCTACCAAGACCTGTACGACGGCCAGGCCAATGGGACCAGCACCGAGGATCAAGACACTGTCAGTCTTCTTGAAGGGGGAAATGTCGACGGCGTGCCAGCCCACAGCAAGAGGCTCAACGAGAGCGCCCTCCTCGAGTGAAACGTTGTCGGGAAGCTGTTTAACACAAGAGTCGGGAACAACCATGGTCTCACATAAGCCACCGCCCCATCCACTGAGGCCAACAAAGCCGTTTTGATCACAGCAATTGACGAGTCCTCTGACACACGAGCGACAGTCCCCGTCGTAGATGATAGGCTGAACACAGACACGGTCTCCGGGCTTGACAGACTCCACGCCCTCACCAACTTCCTCGACAATGCCAGAAAATTCATGGCCAAGGGTAAGGGGGAAAGTCTCGTTGGTGATGGGGTGTGGGTTTTCGGGTTTGGGGATCAGGTTGGCGCCGCCAAGATACTCGTGCAAGTCTGATCCGCAGATGCCGCAGAACTTGGGAGCAATCTTGACCTTTCCAGGGCCGACTTTGGGAGCAGCAATGGTGTCAAGACGAATGTCACGTTTGCCGTGGAAGCGGACAGCCTTCATGGTCTGCTGAGGAGGGGGTGCTGAGACAGCTGTGGCACGAATAGTGCCGACCAGAGTCACGTCGGCGGTGGCCGTCGTGGTTGCCATTGTGAATGCTTGATTTTGATGTATTCTGAGGAGCAGTCAGTCAAGCCTGGTTTGCAGAACAGCGTAGCATCGTATGGTAGGGAAAGGAAAGCAGTCGGGTTGATGGACGCAGGGCAGAGCGTGGCTATTTGAAGGATGTCCATGTGTGGAGGGCGGCGGTGCCTCCGCGGGAAGAAGCTGCTCGGTGAGACCTAATCCGAAGCCAGAGGGGTCATTCGACCAAGTCGAGATGGAACGAAATGGGGATTCAGGTCTGGTGGTGGGGACACTGCCAATGTCAGATGCATGGGTTTGCATTTTGGGATAATCCGTCGATATTGGAGCTTGATCTTGAGCCGGTATTCAGCCACATCGGCAGCGGTGCGTGAGCGGGCTTGATCAGACTGGACTATTGCCATTAATGGCTGTATGTGGCTGCGGACAGCTGCGGACAGCTGTGAGAAGCCGAAGTGGTCAACTGTCAGCGATGATCAGGCAGGAACAGGTGGGCAAACACTGCAGGTGTCAACCCGTCGATGCTGCCGTGCCTTGGGGCAGGTGCAGCACGGCAGAGACGTGCGGTTTGCTGCAGGACCCGGTGAGCTCCTGTGCTCCTGCCCAGTAGACAACATTGAAGCTCCGCCAGTGGACGCGGCATGGGGCGTTGCAAGGAAGTTGCGTTACCCCGCAGATTCCGGGGAAGGCTCGAGTTACCTGTTTGGGTAATACGGGCAGGAGCTGCCCACGACGCGCAGGAAGTCAGGAAGGTGAGCCGACTCGTCCGCCAGCCCACGCCGTCAGCTGCCGCGCCTGGCCCGCGCCTCCCTCGACTCTGCCGCCCGCCCTCGCACCGCATTGCATCGTGCGCCCTCAAAACTTGAGGCGGCATCTGGACCGCCTGGCCCATGGGGGCCGAGAAGGTCCAAGTGGGAATGCCAGTGGCGCGACTCTTGTTATACCCGTCGTTCGCCCGTCGGTTTTCCTAGTTGGGGACAGTCTGTCGGACTCGTTTCGCCTGCAAACGAGGAGCTAACTCTGCATGTCGCATTAATTTCTCAACATCGGGAAATTCCATCGTGAGCTTAAGCTTGATCAGTGCCTATTGCGCAACCTTGTGCCCCTGGCGCCTCCCTCCTTTGCCTCCGGTCGCAGCGCACAGCTGCTCCGCCGCTCTGCATGCGGGACCACGTTCCAACTCCAACACGGTATTTCCGGACATAACACCATCCATGCCAGGGCGTCAGCTGACCATCAGATTCTGAACAGATTCCCTTTCGCTGGGTCAATTGTTTCACCCGAGCAATGGCAAGTGTGTACTGGGCCGGCGACTCGACTCCCTTGCCCCGTTGCCGACAACACCAAAGCTACAATCTGCAACACTCCAATTTTATATCGGTCACGAGGCTCATGCATCCTTTGTCAGCAGCTCCACGCTCCCTATTGACGAATTCATGCTCGGTCAGCCATGTGAGCAGTGTTATTCGTGTTTATAGACCCACAGGGGTCCTGGTCTAGCCTTGCGCTCGTCAAGATTAGCTTGCATTCAATGTTGCAGCCTCTGAAGGTTTCGTGGGTTTCTAGAACATGGGCCATGCAGAATCCACTCTCCGATTTCAAACTCTTTCTGCGACGAGACGAGCTGGCACAATGTAGGGAGCACGGGGTCCATTCGGAGGTTTACCTGCAGGCGCTCGGTCCGAAGTCCCCGTACAGGATGCCAGGTCAATGACTGTTTGTTGCCATTGCTGTGATGGCTGTCAAGGTGAAATGAAAAAAAAATGAAATGAATTGGGCTGCCTGATTCTCCTGATATGACCAGGTAAGTATATCTTGACGCCCCGTATCATAACTGCTCCGAGCTTGTGAGCTGTCCTGACCTGGTACTACCACCAAGCTCAAGACGAAATGCACACACACGCCTCACACTCGCTGGACCCCGTATTTTCCGGTATCCGAAACATGGACTTCAATGGTCCAGGCACACGCGGGTGCAACGCACCCTAACCGATCCAGTTGTGGCCCAGGAGCCGATCGCAAAACAAGCACAGAAGCCATGACCAACCAACTGCAAATCATCGAAAGGGTGTGGCGACAAGAGCCAACCGGCCCAATCTTTTGCAGTCAGCAGACTGCTTGGTCATCTTTAGCAGTAGCATAAAATTGGGGTTTAGTGTTATAACATTCCGACCTGCCCAGCCCGCACTTTGCCTTCAGGACACAAGTCAGCGCTGGAGTATTGTGATGTTGCGCGACAACATAAACTTTAGACACGAAAGGCCGGCAATAGGCACCAGTTGTCGACTCGAAGCATGGGTCACCTCTATGTGACAGATCAGTTCGGCAAAATCAGCATGGAATTAAATGCCACACTAAATTTTACTAGCGCCATCTTTCCAGACCCTTAGATCCTTCAATAGCATATCAAAACAGAAGCTTTCTATCACATTTTACCCTGATTGAATACCAACACTTTTGCTCTTGACAGTCTTGTAAATGGCAATATACGAAAGGCTCGCCATGGCGAATAGACCTATATCGCTTTCTATAAGCATGCCTACCCCGGGCAATCTGATGAATAAAAGTTAATAAAGATGGTTTGCAAGCGTAATAGTGCAAGGGCGAAAATCTATCAGGATAGGTCAGAGAGTTATTTAAAACGTCCTGCGAGCGCGGGAAGCAGAGGGCTCAGCGCAAGAAATCTGACAAGGGCAGGATAACTGGGCTTAGAATGTTTAGTTCAAGTATTAATTTAATAATTAACTTAAAGGTATTAAAGGTCCTTGGTTTTTAAGAGGTATTAACGGACTAGAGGTTCTTATAAACATATAAAGTTAAAAAGGGCTAATACCTGAGGCAGTAAGGTTCATTTCAGGTCTCTCGTGATACCTTTCTTTGTTGCTGTGTGACCTTTATAGTCCGATGCCTTTGTACGGGCCTCAGCCGTGACAAGAAAGCAGGGCAGCTGTTAAGCCAGTGCCAAAAAAATTGATAACCTAGTTGTAATAAAAATATCTTGCTCTGTTTGAATGCAGGTATCAACTGAAATCCGAGAAGGCTTGCTTTTACTCGCTCTCATCTTCAGTATTCAGTGGTGCCAAGAACCAGTGCTAGCAGATGGGCCCGCGTAGGTATAAATAAGGACATTTCCCTGCTCGTACTTTGGCTGTTCCTAATGTCCTGGCAGGACAAAACGGATATCTCCGCGCTCGCAGAGTTGTGTAAATAGTTTAGTGGCTGGGTAGATGCTTCAAAACCCCTGTTTTTACACGGGAAAAGCCCAACAACTTCGAATCCCAACAAAGGGGCATGGGCAATCAAGGTCCTCGAGGTTACACAGACTTAGCACATGACCCAGTGGAAATCCTAGGCACAGCTGTTCCCTTGATGTATATAGCGGTCACTCGTCCCTACCTTCCTTTAGAGAACCAAGGACTTTTGACACCATTCAAGATTATCTTTGAATTGAGTTATTATGCCCCAAGCCCCATAAAGCCCTTGTCACACCTCATACCAACGATGTCTAAAGACAACTCCGTGCTCCGGGTGCGAGAAGGGCTTGATACAAGGGCTTGGAGTGCTAATAACTCAATTCGAAGATAATCTCGAAGGGTGTCAAATGCCCTTGGTTTCTCAGGAACGAGAGGAGGGCAAGAGCGAGATTACATGAAAGGATTAGAAATGCCTGAGGCTTTCTTGCTGGTTCGTGATCGCTGTTTGTGCGACGTTGGGCCCTTTGCTGAGCCCAACTGTGTAACACCAGGTCGTACACGTCAGCAACACCGCTACTCCGTATTTCTTTCCAAAATAAGATGGGCATTGCTCATCTCTGGATTCGAAAATATTTCGACGACTCTCAGTTTACCCCTAAAATTCATGAGTTCCGGGGTTGAGTCCGTGTTGAGCCCATTCACAACTTCTTGTCCAGCAGGAATGTGACAACAGCTGAGCGAGGGTTGGAATAAAGAGCTCAACTATCTCATAACATTCTTTGTTATCAAAGGTCCTCGGCATTCTCGAGGCCTTTCAAGACGATGAGGTCTTGTCTCATCCGTCGTAGGCTAGAAGTCTAAGGCCTCAACTCGGTCTTGAGCCCTTGTGTAACTATTGTCAGGTTTAAGGGACGGTCCGTTCCGCAATATTACGTTACTTCTGTATGACGGGGGGCAGTGAGTCTGCACCGTGGAAGGAAATACTTAAATACTTGATTTAAAACAACAGATGTAGTGTGGTACTCCGTATTCGAATATTTTATGACTATCAAAACTCGCTCAGCTGAAGCTTTTAACCGCCGAGCTCGTGAGTAGGTGTAACAGCGATAGCACATTTCATCACTATTGGAGAGAACAGGTTACACGGCGTCTTACGTGCATATGTATCCTGCAAGAGTTGGCATCAGCACGTAGTTTACAGCCAACAGGTTACATGTTCCGCCGAAATTACTGGGGTGACACTTTTGTCTGACTTCTTATGCAATTATTAGTTAATTGTGCGACTTGAAGCCTTGCTGCCCAAACATCGTAGGCAGTCTCCCCATCCAAACGTTCCCAGCCACAACCAAATCTGCCTTCTCCTGACCTCGGTTCTATTCTTTGGGAAAACAAAAGCACGAACCTAATACCCCGTACTACGAGAGCTTGTACTGAAGTGCTGCTAGCTCGTCGCCATGCCTCTCCAAAACTCTAGCGGAGAGCAGGATGATTCTCCAACGCATGGGAAGGACCTGGTCTCGGGGGAGTCCTGTGAGCCCATCGACGATTCTTCAGAGCCACTCCGAACCAAAGCAAACGATGCGTCGGACCAAGTATCTGCATCATCTATTCAGCTGAAAGTCTGGAATGATGCCTACAAAGGTCTAAAAGACGACAACAGAAAAACGATGGAAAAGTTTGAAGCAATAATGAGGAAGGGCTCTGCCTCTACTTCTTCAACTTCTTCACAAAACAAGGAGGTGGTGGTACGCTCCGAGGACGTTTGGAATCTAATGAGAAGATTTGTTCGGTCCCAAGTGGAAAAAACAGAAAAGCTGGATAAACACCTCGGCACAATCGAGAACGTGGCTCGCATCGCCCAAAGTATCACCGAGTTGATCAAAGGACCTCTCGAGTCCGTTCCCCAAGCAGGCCCTGCAATCGCAGCGCTAGGTTTGGTCCTCGTGGTAAGTTGGTCATTGATGAAAAGCAACTACGAGAGATGCTAACAGTCCAAGCTCGTCGCGAATCCAGCATCGGAGCGAAGAGCGAACCGACAAGGCATCGTGTATGTGCAAAAGAAACTAGCATGGTACTGGGAGCTATCCGACTTCTTGCTCCAGGATATCGATTCCATGAGAGGTCTGGGGCAAAACCTCAGGCTTTTCATTGTCGATCTTTACCAGCAATTTCTACTGTATCAAGTCGACTCGGTTATTATGCTTCAAAGGAATCGGGCTCTCGGCTGGCTTCAAGACATGCTCAAATGGAAAGACTGGGCTGGCCAGCTGTCGGAAATCCAGCAGGCTGAGCAGCAAGTCACCCAGTGCATCAGTGACTATACACAGATGAAGGAAAGTCAGGAAAAGCGCGATGCTCGGAACCGGGAATGTCGTGATGCACTTGGTTCCGATGTTCCCGATCCCCAAATCCAACTCGAGAGAATGAAAATGGACAAGGGCGGCCTCAATATGGAATGTTCCGAGTGGCTATTTCACAGCGACCAGTTCCAAACGTTTCTTGATAAACCGGAGCAACAGATTTTTTGGATCACCGGCGATGCTGGAAAGGGCAAGACGATGCTTCTATGTGACGTTATTGAACGTCTCAAGTCCTCTCCTGACAAGACAAGAAGAGTATTCTACTACTTCTGCGAGGCTAGAAACTCGGAATCAGAGTTGTCCAAGACGGCTGCGTTGAGAGGCCTTATTGGGGCAATTGCCTTTGAATCTGACAAATACCTTGATACACTCCGGAAAAGTCTGGACAAGAACCAAAATGCCTTCAAAGGCGTTGGTAGCGGCGTCGCAATTGCTGCCCGAGACACACTTAGATCCATTTTAAGTGATGAAGGTCTGAAGGGCGCCATCATATGCATTGATGGGCTTGATGAGTGCGGCCAAGATATGGTCCATGTTCTCGAATTGGTCACAGAAAACCCCAACATCAAATGGGTGGTGTCGAGTCGTACTGGCACTTTATCCGTGGAAAGAAAACTTCGAAACTATCCGAATTGCGAGAGGCTGTCACTGGAAGATGTCCAGCCAGCAGTTTCCGGAGCCGTCGAGAGATTCGTTCGGTCAAAGATAAAGGAATTAGCCGAGCATTGGAACCTGAAACCAACCGTTCGAAAAATGAAAGGGCTGCAGGACGAGCTCATTAAACGCGCCGAAGGCACCTTCCTTTGGGTTGCCTTGGCTTTCGCAGAGTTGAAAAATCTTCGATGCTTCAAGTCTGCGCCCAAGATATTGAGCCGTTTGCCCGCGGGTATGCATGCTCTCTATGGGAGGATGCTTGCAGCGGTTCTTAACAGCCCAGAAGCGGATATATTCAAGTATATTCTTAGCCTTTGCCTCGTCGCTCACCGTCCTCTTACCGTGAATGAATTTCCAATGTTTCTAAGTCCCGAATCTGCATTGGTACCAGCCGGAACCGACCTTCTGGATTGGAAGACATGGATTGAAGGATGCGGAAACCTTCTACGAATATCTTCTACATCAGAGACGGTTAGTTTTATTCATTACTCTGCCAAGCAATTTCTTGAAGAGCATGCGAGGGACACGCTGCCCCAAAGTGGAATCGACCAAAGCATATTCACTCAAAGTATTGGGCTCATGAGGAATGTTCTTCACCGCGACATGTGGCGTTTGAGGCATCCGGGAGCAGTCAAAGGCGACCGGCCCAAGTTCGACCGCTTGGAATCTATTTCATATGCTTGCACCTTCTGGGGCATCCACCTTGATACCCATACCTGGACGGAAATCAGTTCCTGTGAGGCCGGAGAATTGCAGGGGCAGATATTAAGCTTCCTTTCCAAACATCTTCTTCATTGGATTGAAGCTCTAAGTCTTTTGGGCGTGTTATCAGAGGGTGCCATGATGCTCTATAAGATGAGAAACTTTACTGTAAGCCTAACTGTCATTTTTATGCATATCGCTTCTTCACGAAGGCTAATAGCTTCTAGGTCAAGTATCAGATGGATGAATTGTCCGAATTTCTTTGGGACGCCTATAGGTTCTTTCTCTGCTTCAGAGAGCCCATAGCTGTGGCCCCGTTGCAGGTTTACGCGTCTGGAATAATTTTCAGTCCTTCAACAAGTCAAATAAGCAAACACTTCAATCACCAATATGCTCAATGGGCAACCGTAACGTCTTCTAGTCATGATATTTCTGAGTGGCCCTCATGCCTTCTTCTGATAGAAAAGTCTCCAGTTGGCTATTTGCCACGGTTGGCATACAATCAGAATGGAACTCGGCTACTTGTCGCAGATGCTGGATCCATTGGCGTCATAGACACAATCACGGGTGCTCGTATCCGTAATTTCGACCTCAAAGAGAAATTTCCACTGACCAGCAGAATATCAAGAGATGCTACAAAGTTTGCTTCCGCTACTGTGGGTGAGGTTGGATGTTTAAAGCTTCTTGACATTGTAAATGAATCGTGTATTGAGCTGCCTCAGGAACTCAATAATTTGACTGGCTTGGACTTCTCTTATGACTTGAAGATGTTGGCCGGAGTATCGGGAACTTACATCAAAATATGGGAAACGGAGCAAGGCGAGCTAGTCTCGCGACTTACGCTTGAATCGGAACCTGTTGCTTACCAATATCCCAAATTTCTCGGAAATAGCACAATGATTGCGATTCCATTCATCAATAGGAATATCGAAATCCTGGAGGTACAGACGGGAGAGAGGTGCTACGAGCTGCAGACAGGATTTGACATTGATCATCTAGTGCCATACCCCCGTGATTCGTCGAAGCTAATTTTCATCACAAAGAAACGAGAATTGTATCAGTGGAATATTGGAACTAGGGAAGCGGTTAAGATGATGGATGCATTAGTGTCAGAATGTTGGGGGAAAATTGAAAATGTTATTGTGATTTCCCCAAGTGAGAGGATCGTCGCCGTCTTAGGGGATGAGTTGAATCTACACATCTTAGCTACCTCCGGACATGAGCGCTTGGAGCTTCGCGATTTGCCGTTCCGTGGTTCCTTGGCGTTTTCTCATGATGGCAGGTTGCTTGCTGTGTCAACAGACCTTGGTGAGATATGGGTTTGGAACACAGCTTCGCGTACGTGGACTTTTCGATTTGACAGCCACTATTACGTCTTGTCATTGGTATTTTCCCCTGATGCCAAGTATTTGGCATCATGTGGTATGCATCTGCCTTCGACTAGTATGGGTATGAGTCTGCACACTCAAATCTGGCCGCTCGAAGTTCCACATAGGAGAGGAGTTGAGGATGAACAATATGAGAGCCGCAAAATATCCAACGTGAACCTTTCTCCGGACAACAGATGGATCGCTACAGTATCCGATAAATCGAAAGTTAGTCTGTGGTCAAGCTCTGGACGTTTCGAGAGACATCTCGAGAATGCTGGGAATATTGGAGTGACAGCACTCAAATTTTCATGGGACAGCACAAAACTTGCATTTTTGACAGAAGAGGGAAACGTGGGAATTTGGGATCTCAAAAGAGCGTGCTCTATGGAAATCAATGCATTCAACTACGTCGATTTTCCAGGACCTTGCCTGGAATTTTCTAGAAACGATGGACTTCTCGCTGCGTCGACCACAGAGCAACTGAAAGTATTTGACGTCAGAGAAAGCAATTCGCAAGCGCTGAAAAGGAAATCCCTAATCATTGCGGGCCATAGTAGCACATTTAAACTAAAGACGACATGTGAGTGCGGCCAAGGGATGATAGGCACTGCCTGCATCGCCTTGTTTGGTACTTGGGTCGCCGCGGGTTCCAAGTATGCTAATGTTATTTTGCTATGGGATGTTGACACTGGGCAGCTGATCAACCGAATTCCACTACTGTCACCTTCATACACTCACCAGAGGACAATGGATATGAGGAGTATCGGAGGCAGCACTCAAATTTTATCAAGTGACAGCAATGCTCGTCTAATGATCATGGAAGTCCCCTCCGGCCACATTGTCAAGACAATGCGGACACCTCCACTAGAGAGAATTGCCTGCAATCAGGATGACCATACACAACTCTTTACAAACTTGGGTAAAATTGATCTCACGCAGTTTGATTCAGGTGATTCTGAGGATCCAAACGGGGTCAGGTTTCAAGGATACGGGTCGTCAACTGACTGGGTTTTTAAGGATGGGAAGAGGATTCTTTGGCTGCCTCCGGACTGCCGCAGCCATTCAATCAGTAGGAACCAAATTGCTATTGCCTGCCCAGGGGGTTCTCTGTTATGTATTACCTTTCCTGATGATATTTCTAGCTTTTTTTGAGTAGGTTCCAGTTATAGCTTCAAGATATGTCAGCTCGTTTGAGTCTAAATGGCCCGGCATCGTCCCCTGTTCCCCCTATTATCTCCTTCACTGAGGAGTCCACGTGTTGGCATAGAATAGGAACGGGGAGGTATCGTAGGTATTGGAATTAGCTCATCCTATGCTAGGCTGTCTGTTTTTCAACTATGGAGCCCCAATCTTCAGAGCTTAACCTGTGCGTCTTAACATTATATAGTGTAACACGAGTAATATATTACATACTTAACCATAGAAGGCAGTAGGATTCCGCAACTTGTAAATCGTTTCATCTGTCTGGGAACTTAACCACCGTCACGCAGCTACGCAAGAGCTATAATAACGGGATTTGGAGCAGAAGGCCCTGACCGACTTCTTGGGTTCATAGAACTCACACTCAAGACACTTAAGCAGGCGACAAAAGTTAAAGGATACAGTATTCCGGCTTTAATTCGCCACAACTTGGCCCCAGAGCCAAGTACCCGACGCCGGACAACCATCCACCGGGCGAAATAAGCCATCCAACAAGTCTAGTGTATTATATTATCTTTGCTAAATAATCTTAGACATGTCATCGTCACATTCGTTAATCTTAACCACGGTACCGGACATTGTTCTTCCAAACGCGTGGTGTTCAGATCCGGCCGATCCACCTGAGCCTGCCAGGCACGCGGAATCTTGTCAATGCGACAGCTGCAGTCCTTGTCCAAGATGCCTTTGGAATCGACACCCAGAGAAGCTATTTCCACATGGTGGAGACGACGCCGCGCTTCCGCATCCGTTCCGCTGCTTCAACGGGCGTGGTGCTACCAGGAGCAGCTTATATCCCCCAGAACCCTGCTCTTCACGCCGGGTGAGATGGTCTTTCAGTGCTTCGGCCGGGTATCCTGCGAATGCGGAAGGGATGATGCCTCGCGGGGAGATGCCACATCAAATTCTAAACACAAGCACACTCTTCCTCGCTCGAAAGGGGGCAGAGATGACTTGACCCTAAATATGTCTCAGATCTGGGGGCTGATACTTGGTACGTATTGTAGTCTGGACATTACGGTACAGAATGATCGACTGCCAGCAATTGCTGGAGTTGCCGAGTATATTCACCAATTTCGACCAGGCGACAAGTACCTCGCTGGCCTCTGGTCAGACACCTTGGCCAACGACTTACTCTGGGTTGCGGTTCACCCCATCAACGATTCTCAATCTAAAACCGTGACAGCGGCAACAAAGATGCCAAGCTGGTCATGGGCCAGTGGGTCGCAAGCCCGAAGCGTGCAAGTAGATTTGGGCAACTTGGAGAATTCCGTCCAAGTAAGAGAAGCAAGATGCCAATATGCAAGCACAAACCCGTATGGCATAATTGAAAGCAGCCGTTTAGTCCTCCAGGGGCGTTTATGGACATTTCTTTTCACGCTAGAGATGCGGGATAGTTTCACGTGGTTCTTTGGCTCACGGTCCATCTTCAGATTTAAGAACCTAGGCCATCAACAGAGCGTATTTGCTCTTGATGAACAGAGAGGCAGTTATAGAATTCATCTTTTATCCCGCTTCTACCTTCTTAAAATAGGAGAGCGCGGAAACCCACCGGCAACATTTTACTTGATTCCCAAGTCCACATCTAAATCCCCAAACACATACGTCCGAATAGGTGTCTTTACGACTAATAAATGGACTTTCATGAGTATAGACCGCAAGAAATGGGAACATTTAAGTATAGATACTATTTGTACTATTGAATAGCGGAAAATTAACAGCTTTTATTAAAAGGCACCAACTTTGATAACTTGTAATAGTAGTAAATCCGAGTATTCAAATGAATATATATCGGCTTTTCTTCCTGTATACATATTTATAATAGAACTAGAACACAAGGGAGACTAGGGAGTTGGCGATATTGCAGGTAAAGATACATGGACCGGCCTATATCATCTCTACCTAGGTATTCACCCACTAATCGAGTCTAGTAGACTTGACTATACATGACAAAAGTACAATAGAAGCCTTTTGTTAACTTCAAGGTGGCAAAAAGGAAATATATAATACTAGATATTCGCTAGTTATTTACTAACTTAATTATTAATCTAGTACTTATTAAATTATTAAAAGAAATTAAATAAAATATTATATTTAAAATATAAACTTTTTTAATTTTTATTTAAAATACTTATTTAATTTTATTTTTTTTATTTTTTTTATTTTTTTATTTTATTATTATTTTAACTTTTTATTTTAGCTTTTTATTTTAATATTAAAATATTAAATAATAAATAAAATTATATATTATATTATAATATATACTTTTATATTACTTAATTTTAACTTTAATATTTATATAAAATTCTTATTAAAATTAAAAAAAAGTACTTAATATTATTATTTTTTTTTCTTTTTTTAATTTTATTAATAAGTTTTTTTCTTATTAATTTAATTATAAATCTAGTTTATATTTAATTCGCCTTAATATTAATATATTATATTAATTAGCTTATAAAATCCTACTTAAAAATACTTATATATATTATAAGGCCTTATTAATTTAATTAAATTTAAGTAATATATTAATTAAATAATATACTCTTTTCTTTTTTTTATTTATTTTTAATTAATTTAGTATTTATTATATTTAATTTTTTACTCTTTTTTTTTATTTATTTATATTATTATTAAAATTAATTTTATTTATTTTATTATTTTATATTAAAATATAAAATTTATATTTTATTTTACTTATTTAAGTATATATTAATTTAATAAAAATACTATTAAAATTATAATATAAAAGTATTAAAAAAAGCTATTTAATAAAACTTATTATTTTAACTTAAAAATAAAATAATATTATAAAAGAACTTAATAAAATTAAAAAAATTATTATTAATTTTATTTTTTATAAATTTATTATTTATATTAAAATTAATTTAATTAATATATAATTTAACTTTTATTTAAGTAAATTAAAAAATTAAGTTTTTTTTAAGAATTTTTTAAATAATATTAAAAGTAATTTATTATATAATATTTTTATTTTAATTTTAAAAAATATAAAAAAATATATATTATTAATTATATATTAATAATAAAAAATATATAATATTTACTAGTTAATTATATAAATAATTAAATTATAAAACTTAAAAAGCTTAAAAATTATAAAAATACTAAAATCTAATTATTAAAATATACTTTTAAGAGAATTTTATTAATTTATAATTTTATTTATAAAATAATTTATATAAGTTTTTAACTTTTTATTTTATTATTAATAATAAAAATTTTTAATTATTAAAAAATTATAATAAATTTTTAAGTTTAATATAAAAGTAAAATTAAACTTAAAATAAACTTTTTAAAAAAATAATATTATTATAAGTAATATTAAATATTTACTTAATAATAAACTTTTTTTATTATATATATTATTAAAATAAGCTTAAAAAATTAATAATTAAGTATATTAAAATTAAAAAAATATAATTATATAATACTTATATAAATTAAAAATTTAATTAACTTATTTATTATATAAATTATATATTAATATAAAATTAATTATAATAAGCTTTAATAACTTAAAATTAAGTAAAAATAATATTTAAAATATATAAATTTTATAATTTAATTTATTAATTTATAAAAAAAAATAAGTTAATATATAATATTTACCTCCGTAATAAAGGGGAAAACTATAACACAGAGCTACTTTTTATTAATTAACTCTATAATATTCTTCTTAATTTTCCCCTTTATCTTTTTTTTTTTCTTATATTTCTTATTATTTTATTTAGTTTTTTAACTTTTTTAGTATTCTTAGCTTTTAATAATATATTTTTTTTCTTATTAATATAATTTTATTTAATTATAAAGTAAAATAATTAAAAATTAATTAATATAAAAATAAATAAATAATATTAAATATTTACTTAATAATAAACTTTTTTTTATTATATATATTATTAAAATAAGCTTAAAAAATTAATAATTAAGTATATTAAAATTAAAAAAATATAATTATATAATACTTATATAAATTAAAAATTTAATTAACTTATTTATTATATAAATTATATATTAATATAAAATTAATTATAATAAGCTTTAATAACTTAAAATTAAGTAAAAATAATATTTAAAATATATAAATTTTATAATTTAATTTATTAATTTATAAAAAAAAATAAGTTAATATATAATATTTACCTCCGTAATAAAGGGGAAAACTATAACACAGAGCTACTTTTTATTAATTAACTCTATAATATTCTTCTTAATTTTCCCCTTTATCTTTTTTTTTTTCTTATATTTCTTATTATTTTATTTAGTTTTTTAACTTTTTTAGTATTCTTAGCTTTTAATAATATATTTTTTTTCTTATTAATTTCTTTTATAATTATAGCTTTTTTAGTATTACTTTTTTAAGCTTATTAGCTTTAATTCTTAAAAGTTATAATAAGTAATTTACTTATATTAAGCTTTTTACCTTTTTAAGTACTAGTTATAATTATAGTTATTAACTATTAAGTCTAATATTAATAAGTATTTTAAGGAGTAATATAAAAGCAGAGACTTATAAGTAGTTACTTTATAAGAGTAATTAATTTTAATTAAGTATATAAAGGCAAAATAAGGTAATTATAAAGAAAATAATAAGCTTATAAAAGTTAAGACTTTATTAATATATATTATATTAAATTACTCTGAGTTTTTTAAGGTATAACTTATATAATTATAAGTTATTATTATTACGTTTTATTCTAGGCTTTAAGTAGTAGAGGCTGTTTTTAAATAGCTTTTACTAGTATATAAAATTATAAATTACTTTTTAAGCTAGTAAGTTTAATGTATTATAATACGTGTACGTAGTGTTTTTTTATATTATATATTACTATTAATTAAGCCAAGTACAACTACTAGATTATACTACTAGTAGGTCCTAGTGATTAGCTAGCCTTTTTTTTTCTTTTTTTTATTAAATAATTTAATATATATTTTACTTTTTATAACTTAAATTAATTTAAATTTATTTTATTTTTATAACTTAAATTAATTTATATAATTAAAATTAATTATATAATATATTTATAAGGTCTACTCTTACTTATATTCCTAGTTAATCTTATTTCTTTTTATTTAAGTTATCTATATTTTCTACTATTAAAACTATAACTAATTATAAGTTCTTGCTCCTATATATATATATCTCTTATAAGCACTATAACTACTCCCTTATTAATATCCACTACAACTATTTATAAATAATAATATAGGCTCTAAAAGTGCTAAGCTACTTAATATAAAGCTTAATATAAGTAAGTTACTTATTATAACTTTTAGGGGGTTAAAATTAATAAAATTAAAAGAGTAATATAATTATAATTAATAATAAATTAAAAGTTTTTTATAATAAAAAAAATACTTATTATAAAACTAAAAATTCTAATTTAATAGAAATTAAAAAAAATAATAAAACTATAAAAAACTTAAAAAAAAAAGCTTTTAAAAAAGTAAAACTTAAGTATAATACTAAAAAAGCTATTATATTAGCTATTAAAAGGGCTAATAAAGCTAGTAAGGCTAAGAGTAAAGCTGCTAAATAAATTTATATTAGTAGTTTTACCTTTTCTAGAGGGATATTTATATTATATAATTTAAGTTATATACTTTTTATAATTTTAATATTAAGCTTATATTTAATTATTATATTTATAATTTAAGTAGTAAAAAATATTATTTTTAAAGTTAATTTTATAATTTATAATAAAATATTTTCTTTTAAAAAAAGTAAAATTATTAATATAAATTTATTTAATAAATTTATTTTTAATTTTATTAATTTTATTAGTTTTTTTAATAATTAATATAATAGTTTTTTTAATATTATATTTAAGTTTTATTTTTTTAAAAGTTTTTTTTTTAAAGTTTTTTATAATTTTATTATTTTTTTTAATTTTTATTAAATTAAAATTTTTA
>AZNH01000099.1:57697-74231 GCA_000814955.1 Metarhizium guizhouense ARSEF 977
ATATATAAATAATTTACTTTTCTAGTTTTTTATTATTTTTAACTTAATATAATTTAATATTATTTTAAATTTTATACTTATATAATACTTATATTATATATATAATTTTATTTAATTATAAAGTAAAATAATTAAAAATTAATTAATTATATAAAAATTAAAATAAGTTTAAAATTTAAAAATAAAATTTTATATAAAAAAATTATATAAAAAACTTTAATTAAATATATATAAATTTAATTAAATTTTAATTTTATTATTATAAAATATTTAAAAATTAAGTTTTTTTTTTAATTTTTTATTTAATTATTTTATAATTTTAAGTTCTTTTTATAAAAATTATTAATAATAAAATAAAATATATTTTAAAATAATAATAATATTATTATAATTTATAATATATTATATAAAATATAAAAAACTAGAAGTTAAAGTAAAATAATTTAATATATTATATTCTTACTAATTTTACTTTTACTTACTAACTCCCTAGTCTCCCTTTCCTTCTAGTTGGACTTTATTAGAACCGCCTATATAAATAGTTTTAAGGGTCGTATTATTGAGCTTATCCCGAGCTAATATATCAGTTCTCCCTTGATTAGTATATAATTAAAAGGAGTGCTCTCTGTGTTTAAAATCTCGATTTAACCTAAAACACTTAAACCGGAAGCGTCTGCTGTCCAGAATATCTCCTCGTTCCTGTGGTGGCAGTAGTGTAGCCGCCTGCCCTGCAGTGCCTAAGGTTACCACCAATTAGAAGGCGTGGTTGAATGCGGGATCAGGCGAACTCGTCGAATAGCGGACGAGCGGACATTCGCTATCCGCTGGTAACAGTAGAGAACAAGGACCTTCCAAGTTCGCGGTGGGTTGCCGCAGGCTGTTACCAGAGCGGTAGAGTCCCATTAGGAAGACAGGCACTCGAGGAGCAGTACTTAAACAAGGGCGCATGTGCAAACGGCTACATGTTGCTGTGAAGAGCTGGCTGGAAGCGAATTCCCATGGTGAAGCCACCAATATGACATTCAAGTAGTATACGAAGAGCTTGTCGCAGTTTTGCTATCTCCCACTGGAAATTTTTGAACTGTGACTGGATGTTCCTTTGTTGCTGCCACCGCAAAACATTTGCTCGTAAACTTGCAAGCTGACGTTACACTTAATTCCTTTCCTCTCAGAGATTTCTTTGTCATGATTATCACCCAAATTCAGCTTGCGGGCCGGCCTGATGATAACTCTGCCTAGAATTTCTCTCAGAGCCTTCCAGTGCTTTCGGAACACTTCCCCCAATATCTTCGTGACCACATTGTACTTGAAATATGTGACCCTCTTCCATAGGCCCCTTGCACGGTTATGTGCAGAAATAGAAGACTTAGACTCTCAGAGCAATGCCCGTCCCGCTTTCGCCATCTCGCCACGTTTCCGCTCAATGTATACGTCCACAGCGTACTTTTCTAATTTCGGATATTCAACGAGCGAGTAATGTAGTGCACTGAGAATGGAGAAGTGTAAAGCTATCAAGAAAAAAAGCCAGTAAAACACAGTTCCGAAAATAAAAGCTGCTTCGTGTGAGTTGCGAAACAAAGGCGTTGCAATAAGGAGATAGAAGCCAGCTGTGACCAAGAAGCTCACAACAACTACCTCGAACTGTACAATACCGAAGGGAACATCCAGCTTCACTGAAATTATAATCATAACGCAGCCCATAATACTAGCAACGAATATCGAACTAGCCCATGCTAGAAGACCATTGTCATTAATGTTCTGGGTGCTCGTATTGTCAAGCGCCTTGGATAGTGTGATAGCGCCAGCAAAGGTCGCAGCTATGAGGAGAGTCTGCGCAAAATCCCCATATTGCTTAATTTTAAATTGGTAAAAACTGTCAATGTCCTGTGGTGTGGGCGGGTTGGCGACGGCGGGCGGCATTGCTAGAGACGCGACTAGCAGCTTGATATGGAAGAGAATGGCTCGCTCTTTGTCCTAAACTATCAGGAACTCACAAACGTTCGGCATTCGTGAGCAATTCGTTATTCATATCAGACCGATTCACCAATCGAGTCTGACAAAAGTTCCCTGAGTCTAGGCGCTATTCATTGACTCGGCGTGGTCAACTGACACTATAAGGTGTTATTATGCCTGTTTGATAGAAACATGCAAGCCTGGTGAAATTGCTAGTTTGCGATTAGGTTAAAGTTGGCCGAAAACGAACGCACATACAAGGTCCGCACGAAGGGAGAATACTGTTACTTTTAAAGACTACAGGAAAAGGTTGGGAGCAGGAGTCAATTAATAAATAGCGGAATAATTGCCAAACTCGGCCTGTAAGTCACAATAAACAACTTAGCCAACTACCCTGTGTTGGAGAACGTGCCAACTGTATTAATAGTGGAATGTGGCATTCCACCGATTTCCGATAGGATGAGAATTCCTGGGATATTCTTATTTAGAATAGTCTAGACTCAATAAGATTTCGGGATGTATCTGATACGGATTCTACCTAGGCGTTTGAGTTTTTTAAGCTGAACTCCTAATTGTAGGTTCGGATCAGGTGATATGTGTGTCTCGATTATACCTGGGCGTTTGAGTTTTTTAAGCTGAACTCCTAATTGTAGGTCCGGATCAGGTGATATATGTGTCTCGACTATACCTGGGCGTTTGAGTTATGTTATGACTTCCAGCCTTCTAAACTCAATACAAATTAACTCATACTTCCCCGGTTACCCACTTATACGCCAGCGATATTAGTCAAGGTAATTTACACTTAATAAGGTAGTTATTGGGATTTATCTGGTGCTGACTTGAGCGTTTAAGCTCCTTAGACTAAATATAGTACTAATGTTATAAAAATAACTAGAATTAAAATGCTACTTTATTATAGATCTGGATCCGGTGATATGTGTGTCTCGACCATACCTGGGCGTTTAAATCAACTTATAGGCGCAATCGTGAGATACCTTGTAAACGCAAAACTCGTGTGAGTTAAGTCTGAGTTATCAGCGAAAAGTCATGAGATTCTTCAACTAACACAGGGTGGTCATCAATTCCATTCCATCAATTTGGCGACGAAATTGAGTTGGGTTGACAGCTTACTCAGCATTTGGCCCGTGTAGTTGAAAAAATTGATCAATTTCGCCCGTCAATTGAGTTGATCGCACCACATTGAAGACGTTGAACTACCCAACCCCTGTCACGAGCCCCACCATGCTATCATCCTCCTCCCCCATTATGATGCTGCTCTCAACCTCTCCAGACACATCAATTAACGAGTCCACTGCCTCAATCAGCCCGCTCCGAACCCAAGATCTCAATGTCTGCGTAATCCCTATGGTGCTGGCTTGCTCTTTTGGGTTGTCGATGTCGAGTTTCAGCATTTTGACAATATTCAACGAAGGTGTCTTTTCTTTCAGCCGTTTTGCGAGTGCGGGCAGTCTTCTGCCAGACTCATCAACGAGTCTATGTTCCCTGTATAGGTGCTTCTCAATGTTTTGGGTACCAAGAGCAGAAAAGTCTGTTCTTTTGGGCTTCGGCATCTGCAGGCAGGGCTTGCAAACCCATTTCCTCCTGTTGGGCGAATCGCAAGCTTGAATATCGAAGCCATGTTGCCAGACCCACGATGTCTGTTTGCCAGCACGTTCAGAGACAGTAAATCCTGTGAACTTATTCCATGGGAAGGCCTTCCAATGGTCGGGTAAAGGGCTCGGCTCAACCAGAGAAGCACCGGTAATGCTACAGTCGGAAGTTCGGCGGCGCTTGACTACTGGGTTTGAATCCATTGGCATCGCTTGAGAAGAGCGGACGCTAAGGTTATGTTTTTGGGACAAGGCTCTCACGCGACAAGCGGAGACGCGTTTGAAGTACTGAAGTAAGTTAAGTACTGGGTACAGCGGGCCAGGTGGGTTCATTATGTACTAAAATGTACTGGGTACAGGACCCCAACAGCCGGACCTAGTGGGGCATTGGCCGCTACCCTGAACCGAGGCAAAATCCAGACATTTTCAACCGGTTGTCAACGTTGAAGCCATCGAGGTGGGATTGAGTCCATCAACTAGATGGCTAGGTTGAGTTGATTGAATTGATGCACGTGACTTCAATTTCAATAATATTGAAGGAGTTGAGGTTGAGGTGGAATTGATGACCAGCCTGAACTAACACCCGCAATTCATAAAGAGTTTCGAAGGCTGGAAGTACAAGCTAACTTAAACGCCAAGTATGGTAGGGTTACTCTAGCCATGTCCATGATATTAGTAATACTTGCATTTTAAGTTTCAGTAGACCGCACACAGAAATGGCGCCGATAAAGGAAACTTATAAATTTGTGGTCATGCCATGAGGTGGTCGTTAAAACGTGATAGAACCCCGATCAGCTATATAGCAGTATCCTGTTATATAGGAAAGTTGGCGACGGATATGCAATTAGTTCATCTTTTTTTGATTATTTAATAAATAAGTTCCGAAAAAAATGGAGCTAACACCGTGGAATAAGTACACACTACTTAGCTTTGGTTGGTATCTTACTTCTATCTTGTTGAGGTTGACTGCTGACTTTTGTAGACGGAGGCGGAATGCGAGGTTATGCCAGCTTGCTCATCTTAGAAGCTTTGATGAACCATATTAGCCAAGTGGAGTCCGATCCAGAAGCTATGAAGGAGGAAGCCAGCGTCGTCCCTGAAGTCCCACAAGGAATAAATGCCTCAAGCTTCCATCCTCAGTATCGACATTCTTCAGTATGCGAAGAAACAGAAACAAATGCTTTGGATAATTTTCTACCATGCCATTACTTTGACTGCATTATCGGGACGAGCACAGGCGGGTGAGTGGAATCTGGGACTGAAATCCAATTCACCGAGACATATGTTACTTACCATGACAAACAGATTAATCGCGATTATGTTGGGAAGGCTCCGCATGACAGTATCTGAAGCTAAAAGTCAATATGAGTCGCTCGGAGGCGATGTCTTTGGCTCGCCCCGCTTATTCAATTGTCTCAGACTTCCCCCATTTTTCTGGCCACGGTCCAAGTATGATCATCTTCGTTTGGAAGATGTTGTCAAAGGCGTCGTCAAGCAATACGATTCCAGCTTGGATGAACCCAACGGATTCCCCAATGCTTCCTTTAGCAAAACTGAGCACGATTTATGCAAAACGTAAGTTTGTAATATCACTATGAAGAAAAATGCTAAGGCACTCTACCCAGGGTTGTGACCTCAGTTGGCAAAGTTTTTACTCCAGGACACAAACCTGTGACTCGCAATGACAAGACCTATCTCTTCCAAACATATGACAGTCCTACTCTTGGAAAGCCTGGCGACCTCAACCCAAAACGAGCTTTCAAAGGCCCTGTTTGGACCGTGGCACGAGCATGCACAGCAGCACCTACCTACTTCGACCCGGAAATGGTGGAAGCTTTGAACGGAAACTTATGGTACTTCAAAGATGGCGGGATGCGCGTCAACAATCCGTGCAGGACCGGTGTGGACGAGCTGGTGTCTTGGGGACCCGAAAACAACCCGGATGGTGCTATTGATAGTGTTGTAAGTATCGGTACTGGCTATCACTATTACACTCTGTTTGGATCTGGAACAGCGGGGGGTCTATCTGACACTTTGGCGGCTATCACTGGGGCGGCTGTTGGAAGTACCGATACTGAGGACGTTCACGATCAACTTCGGAAACAGTTTGGGCTGTATCATGAGAGGAAATACTGGCGCTTCAACAGTGATTCACCTGATTGGCAAAATATAAGATTGGATCAGTGTGATGGTAAGACAATGGAGAAAATGAGGACACTCATTTCGAACTATGTTCAAAGGCACAACACTGAGGAGGAGCTAAGAGCTTGCGCCAGGCGGTTAGTAAGATGTCGACGACAACGATACGCAGCGGATCCGGACAAGTGGGAACGATTTGCGCTAGCGTCTCAATACAGGTGCATGATGCCAGGATGCTTCAGTCGGTACGACCTTGGGTCCGACTTCCGTCACCATTTCGAGCATAGTCACCCAGCTGGGCCAGCTCTTGAAGCATCGTACGAGCGGTTGATTTGGAAGCATCCGCATTTGAAGGTATCCGCAGAAACCATCATGCCAACATAAGATACCTTTGCACTGAGCTGAGTGACAGTGGCCATGGCAGCATGATACGCTGACTCTCGGCTTTTCGCGGCATTTGCGACACCGCTCCAGCTCGGCGTTGGTACCCTCGTGCCTCACCGTCCCTTCTTGAATAACACCTACGTCTTTATTTTTTGTTATTCCAACTAGATTGTCAATGGCTTGGAACTCATAGGTTGTGGGAACTTGTCAAGCTCAGGTCGCTCATTCAAATCAAGCACAGTATGGTATTGCCTACAAGGCAACAGCAATTATTATACTGCTCCCTTACACAGTATGCCAATAAGTATTTAGCTTCATACACTCACAATTTATAACGCGCGGTGGAGATCCCTCCAACAGGGCCACTATCTACCTATGTAACATACACAACGCTCCAGTTGTATCTATGCTTCATGATAGCCCTTAAGTTACTGCCCTCTGTTTCTGGCCCTGATTTCAGGGGTATTATCTTCGCATGTCGCCATTGATCAGACCAGACAGTAATCCTTCGTCTCTTATGACATGTAACGGGCTGAGCCCGATATGGCTCGGCTTGCACTCTCGCCTTCGGCCCCGGCCGCCGGCCGGGACCCAATACACACACACCCAACATGAGCACCATATTATCGTTCTGAGAACGTGACACAGAATAACCGCCGGTACATCTAACATTTAGCGCCGTTTTAAATTACACACTCTCCCGCAAATCTAATCATTAAGTTCCCACATTGGTTACACGCCACAATTCAGCATGTGTGTGGTGAACATGATGTCATGATGGGCAGGTGATGACGTGACTTACCTTCAACCACTGAGCCACAAAGCTTAATCAAACGTAGTCCGCTTATTTTTGAGGAGTTCCTTTGCGTCTCAGGAATGTGAGCTCCTCTCTTCCAGGCAGATGCCCGCTTTGTTCGCCTCAACTCTAGACTTGGGGCTTATCGAGCCAGTAGCCCGGCAACATCATTTAACATGCCGCCAAAAGAAAAGGGCGAGGGTAAGTAGCACAAGCAATCTCCAAGAATGAAGGAGGACCGTCATTCAACGTCCCTCCAAATAAGAGGACGAGGGCAGACAGCACAAATGATGTTTAACCATATATCACATATCGGGCTGGCTATGGTCGAACAAAACCTCTGGACAAAATTTGCGTTAGGCGAACGACCGAAAAGGAAGAGGGCCAGGGTAAATACGGTGGGAAACAGTAATTAGAAATCATACTGTCTACTTTGTATTCGTGGCTGGCCCTGGCGATTTCACGGATGCAGACATTAGTGACTGGCTTTTGTTAGCGACAACACTAGAAACCTGGGCAGAAACGGACGTACTGTGTCAACTTGACAAGTCATGTTTCGGAAGCCAAATGCCTTGACAGATTGTACTTTGCCATCTTTATAGTTCAACCGCTGTTGCGAAGTGGCGCGGGAGGGATCGAATTCGAGATAGTTAAGCGGCTCTATTATAAGAGCGGAGTGTGCTGTTGTGAAAACAGTATTGGGGTGTGGGGGGCACGGTACATTCCGAGACTGAATCAAACAAAGGACGTCGATGCCGTTAGTGTATGCAGTCCCACAATTGTCCCGCGATGTACCGCTCTAGGTACCACCACCCTTTTTAGCGTCAGCGGAGCCTAGGGCTCTTTCTTATTAAACCGCTGGCTTGCGCTCTCGATTTCTATTTCCAGTTTCTGCTTTCCACGCTAGCCAGCCAACGGTCAAAAATGGCTCCCACAATGGCTCCCGCAATAACTTTGGCGCTCGCGCTCAAAAGGCCGCGCTTGCTACGTTTGTGCAGTAGGCGAATCCGGTTAGGTGGTGAAATACGTTAGAGGCTCCGCCAGGTCCCAATCAGGAGAGAGCCAACCTACTCATGAATTTCAATCTCCCAGGGCAGTCCAAGAACCCGCTGTCGTGTGCCCAAGCGCTATGCAGTGTATTCTGCATGGAGGCCTCTACACGCGAATAGATGGTTTCCAGCCACGTCGGCGCACCAGCAATGGCAGGCTTCGGCCTATCCCGACAGCAGACGTCGGCATGCTGATTGCAGGCTTTGGCCATCCCGACTCGGGCTTCGGCCGCTCCTTATCTTGCCAGTCGGCGTGCCAGCAATGGTAGGCTTTGGCCATCCCAAAATTGATTGCTTTTTTTTTTCACTGTACACACCGCTCCATGTGGTGCTATAGGGAAGGAATACAAGCCGCCCTGAGGCCGGCATGGCCCGGACATCTCGCCAAGCAACCTGACAGGTGCGGTTCAGCTCTTCTGTCCTTGCACTCTCTGTCTTTGCACTCTTCTGTCTTTACACTCGCCTCCAGGAGGCTCCATAGCTTCCTATACGTCCTAGAAGTATATGGCTATAGCGGTGGCCTAGTGTATGGCGAGGTAGGATAAAAGACTTCTTCCAGGCTACGCAGTATTATGTTTTTATATGGTTGGGTCATTATTAGAAATTTGGCAGCCATATCCGTTTGGTTTAAGAGAAAAAGCGTCAAGACTCGCCCTCCTAGACCTCCTCCCCGCGTTGTCCTCTATCTCCGGGATACCCTTTGGGCCCTCTGGGACGCTATCTCTTTATATCTTATCTTCTATGTTATCTTCTATCCTCCTCCTCTCTTCTCTTCCTTCCCAGGGAGCCTTATAGCCGTACTTTCGTCTGTACCCTATAGCTTATACTCTTACTACCGTTATACTTGTATAGTTTACATTCCTAGCCTCCTTGTAGCTGCTGATTCTTGTCGTAGTCACCCTATAACTGCTCTGCCCTACCTCTATCGTCGCTGTCGTCTTCGCGCCGCTTTATTCGGTAGTGATACTCATCATAGTGCTGGGGCCTATCGTAGTCGCCGTACCAGCATCTACTGTCACTGCCGTCGCGTCGCTCTACAAATTATGTCGGCGACTTGCACAGTGTTGTATAGAACAGCAACCTAAAAGTCTAGGGCAAGGTAACGAGAAACTCGAGATACTTGGCGATATATACGTACCGTAACATTAGTCGAGAGTTGGAAGCTAGCTACGGTATATGGTACTGGGGCCGCTTCGTTTGTCGGTAAATTGCCTCCTCTTTGGGCCCTACAAGGTAGGTTTTAGGCACTGCCGCGTAGAGGCAGGAGAAACGACTTTAGTGCCCTCGAGGAAGACCTAGGGTTGGCCAAGATAGTTTTCTCGATTTTGGGATTCGGCTTGAATCTGCCCGGAGGCCTCCAAATGAAATAGTTAGATGGTCGAGTAAAGACCAGAGGTCAGCCAATGGCTCTCTCGATGTCGGGAATAGGCATGTGGCCTCTGTAGAGGCCTCCGATAAATAACAGACAGAAGGGGGGGGGGGGTTGAGCGAAGAACCTGACGTTGGCTAAATAGCTCTCTCAATCCTGAGAGTTCTCCCCTTCTCACGGCCCATGCTCGCAAACAATCGCATCTCTTGGTCGCCGGTGCCGTCCTTGGCAGCCTCGTCGCGCTCGATGGCCTCGCGAAGGACGGAACGGAGGCCGAGCCACGGACGACCAACTCGCGGTTGGCCGCAACTCTACCTGCCAGCGCGTCACTGCTGACGCCCCCCTCCGGTGCGCTCCTTGACTTACTGACGGATAAACCGGATCTGTATCTTGACGAGATGCAGTGGTTCCTTGCCCTTGAATGTAATATCGTGGTGTTAACAAAGACGATCAACAACACATAGACTCGTTGCCACGCCTCTCTTTTCCTAGCGACATAGACCCATTACTCCACGTCTCTAGCTAACGCTGCGAGTGGCATTGCGAGTAATACATTAGTGTCCCTAAGATTAGACGATGTGCACTATTTACACCGAATCCTTCGTCAAGCCCGGAAGAACTTCAAGCTGCTAGTAGAGGGATAGCATAAGCCTCTAGTTGACCTCATAATACCATACACCAATTTATCTCCCCAGCTACCTAATACGCGCGAAAGACTCGTACGGTAGTCTACTAGTACGCGAGAGAACTGGTACACAGGGGGGACTAATACGTAGGCATACTAGTACACGCGGAAGACTAGTACGGTGGTCTACTGGTACGCGGAGGAGACTGATACACTCATGTATTAGTCTTCCTCGCGGACCGGTATATATTGCGTACCAGTACGTGTGGCGCGGCAGGGTGGGTCCCCGGACCTTCGTGAGATATTTTTAGCGGGTTCCGTTCGGCAGACATTTAAATTTGGGCCGGCTAGGCTGTGCTCCGGCGGATCAAATCCGGTATCCGGATCTAGGCTCCTGGTTTAAGTCGGTAGAGATTTACATAACAGGTCTAGCATGTATCACATCATTGAATAAGAAAGACAGCATGCATAGTCATGCCTCCGGATAGATGATCCCTTACTCTTGACTGACTTGCTCCCCATTTTATAGTACTGTAACACATACACAATATTAATTCTTGAGGCACATTCATTTAAGGCGTCAGAGATAGATCTATTTATTCAATCGTTATTGAGTATGAGGGCTTTATTAGGGGCTGTCCAAAGTCTTTGTCTAGTGAAAGCGAGGTGCCGATAGTTCTGAAGCGCCTATCAGTCTGAATCGTTGTTAATCTAAGGCGCCTTCTACTGTGAGGCGCTTCCCACTCTAAGCCCATTTTAAAGATTTCAAAACTGGCCTCAGCTCTTCGCTGACCTACCACCTAGCGTGATATTCACAGCCTGTAGCCTACTCGCGTCCACCTCAGGCAACTCTTGCCCACTATTTTCCCCTGGTGCGGGCAGGAATCCAACTGTCACTAGATATGCAAGGTATATGCCAATGGTGCGTATATCAACAGCGAGCGGTTTATCGGGGGCGCCAGAGTTTGTTCCCTTGTCGTACAGTTCTAGAGCGGCTGTAGCTTGTGAACTGTCCATCTCCGGGGCGATGGTATTGGCAGGCAGGTCGCCCGTCACAAAGTGGAATAGTGGGAGCAAGGCATGCTCCTCGTTAGCCTTGTCCTCTACGTACCTGACAACCTTGGCACACCAGTCTCGATACGGTACGAGAGGCGTACGGTATCCGTAGTGCTCCAGAGCGCCAATCCACTCGTTGAGCGTCAGTCGCGGACGGCTAGTGACCTGGGCTACGCTGAGAGACTGCCCGGTCACGGTAGGAAGTAGAAATCCTGCGGCAACAACGATACGACTGACCTGCGAGACGGGTACTGCGTTGACCGTGTTGGTGATGTCTGGGCGCGCGCCGACCTGCAGGCAGCCTTTCCATAACCGTACCAGGAAGTCATCGGTGACGGACATGCCAGACGTCGGGTCTCCAGTAATATACCCAGGCCGAACTATGGCTCCCGTAAGGCCTCTGACCCCAGCATTGCGAATGATGTATTCGCTGGCCCACTTGGACTGCCCATAGCCTGTCTCGAGGCCCTTGCGGCTGCCTTCAAGGTCGTCCGTCTCCAGCACACCGGTCTCGACGTCTCGTGATAGCTGTACGTAATGGTGGGTATCTAGAGTCGATGTAGAGCTGACAAAGCACAGTCGCTTAGGCTTCCCCAGGGCGCACAGCCGGATGCAGTCTAGAGTACTAAGCACATTGGTCGCCCTCAGGCTTGAGTATGGCAGCATCCAGTTGACGTGAGCCCCATTGTGAACAATGAGGTCTAAAGAGTCAGAGAGGCGATTCCAGGTGTCTTGGGAGACGCCGAGGGTCGGCTTGGAGATGTCACCCACCACCGCCTCAATCCTGGACGACCACTCTGGAGACCAGAGGCCGTAAGCCGCTGCCGTGGACTCTACGCGTGCGAGACCTGCTTCTGCATCCTCCGCGCGGACGTGCACAATAACGCGTGCCTTTGCTGGGCCCTCGAGAAGCTCACGTAGAATATAGGACCCGAGGAAGCCTGTGGCGCCGGTCAAGAGTACAGTAGGTGGCGTCCCTGTATAGTCCCAATGTACCGGCGCCTGTGTGATGCAGTCTGGGAGCTGAGACAGCAGTTCCTGGGCGTCAGCCGCGTACGACTGATCCTCAGACTCTCCATCTCCAAAAAGAGGCATAGCGTCCAGTCGCAGACCAATAGGATCCAAGGCTCTATCAATCTCCAAGGCTAGGGTATGGAGAGTCTGGGACCGAAATAGGACGCTAACTGGCAGGTCGATGTCCTTCCATTCGCTCCTGAGGCGGAAGAACATTTGCTGTGCGAGGATAGAGTGCCCACCCTCTTCAAAGAAGTTGGACTCCGGGACGAACATTCGTGCGGAGCGATTGGGGAGAACCGAAGCCCACACTGCTGCCAGTCTCTTCTGCGTTTCAGTCATATTGGCGGCGACTGACGAGGCCCTCCTTTTGGCCGCCGAGACAAGATCCACTGGGTCGGGAAAAGGGAGTGCCGGCTTGTCAATCTTGCCATTCGGATTCAGTGGCATCCGGGCCAGGGGTATGAAAATGCTGGGGACGGCGTATTTAGGAATCTTGCCTGCCAGAAACTTCTTGCAGTCGTCAGACAACAGCTTGAAACGCCTGAGCATGGCGGCCATCGTTTCGGACGTAATATCTTCTTCCTCGATAACTTCTGGATCGTCTTGCAATTGGAGGTGCTGGAACCACGACCTTGCTTCGGGGACAAAGTACGCAACCAGAGTATGCTCCTCGTTCCTATCTCTTCGTAATACTGTAATGTTGTCCCGTACGTATGGGTGCTGGGCCAAGAAGGCGTCGATTTCGCTTAGTTCTATCCGAAAACCTCGGATCTTTACTTGCGTGTCCATTCGACCTGTACACTCGACACTTCCATCCTCGCGCATCCGACCTAGATCACCAGTCCGGTATAAACGATCTCGCGGCCCCTTATAGTGACTGACAGAAGCGTCTTGGGGCTCAGACTCTCGAATCCACTTAGCAGGATCGACAAACCAGTTAGACATGAACTTGGACCGGTTTAGTTCCACCGTACTCTCGTCGTCTCCTCGGTATCCTTCCGCAAGACCAGCTGCACGGATGAATAGTTCACCGGTCTCACCAACGTCGCACAGTCTGTTCCGATCTTGACGATCTACAACCAGCAGCTGAACATTCAACATACCCTGACCAACTGGGATGATGTCTGGCAACGAGTCAAGGAAATCCGTGTCCTCAACTTTGCTTGGAACCTCGAAGAAGGAGACGGCACGCTGCGACTCAGTTGATCCAAAGAGATTTATCACCCTCGTATTAGGTGCGAGATCGCGCAGCTTTCTGCAGTCCTTCTTGGTCAAGAGGTCGCCAACGAAGAAGGTCCTTCGAAGTGCGGGGAACTGGGTCGTAGCACCGCCGATGAGAAGCTGGCCAAGGGCAGGAGTAAGGTGAGCCACTGTAGCCTTGTGCCTATCCATCCACTCGGACAGCCGCCCGTAAGTAATGACTTCAACCGGGGGACAGACGATTGTAGCAGCCAAGTAGAGTGGTGTAAAAATGTCTCGCTGAATTGGATCATGTGCAATGCCGGAGAGCATTGTGAATCTGTCCGTCTCCGAAAGGCCAAACTTCTCTGCCATCCACGGTGTGTAGTAGGTCAGAGAGTAATGGCGTCCTTGCACGCCTTTCGGGGTGCCTTGAGTGCCTGAGGTAAACGAGAGAGTTGGTATAGAATCGGGACCAATAGAGACATCAGGATCGTGCTCTTTGAGAGGTGCCTGGGCGGCGAGACAGTCTTGACCCTTGACTGTGCCTCCGGTCAGCTGCCCATTGCTTGAAAGGCGCAGTGCTGGGACGGTGGCCTTGACGTCCAGATCGGTATTAATGTACTCGCTGACAAGGCTGGGAAGATGACCGAACATATCAATTGCTCGTTGGATGTAAATGAGAAACTGGGGTTGCGAAACACCCAGCAGAACCTTCTGGCGCTCTGCAGGGTACTGTGGATCGAGGACACTGACGGTTGCGCCGGCCTTCAGGGCACCCATGTAGGCAACGACCAGGTCAACACCTCGGTAGGCATAGATGACGACGACATCGCCCACATTACAGCCATGGGCGATCAGGTGATGTGCTAACTGGTTCGAGGCCTGGTTGATCTGGCGGTATGTGAAGATGCGCTCGGGACGTTGTGAGCTCTGGGTCTCAATGACACATTGCTTGTCAGGCACTCGCTGTGCATTGGCTGCGAATATATCATGGATTGCTATGAGGTCAATTCAGAAAGTCGTTCAACAACAATGCTAGTCGTGCGAGCTCACCTCCACGGAATCCGCCCCAATCTAAGTCACGAGTGGGATCGGGAATCAAGGAGTTATGCTGCATATTGAAGGAAGCCAGTCGGTCTTGGATTCCTATACAAATAGCGAAAGGACTGACTGGTCGTAGCCAAAGATAGAATGCCGGAGGGGCGGTGGTGTTGATATTGCGGAGAAAATATTTTTTGAGTCACCTCCGGTGTCGGCTTTTCACGTGACCTAGCCCTTTCTACATATGTGCATGTCTGTTGCCATTGCACCAAAGTCAAAGCACCGGATAATTACTGTAGTGGGCAAACGCGGGCAGGGAGAAGCCTAATTAGACTTGCTGAAAAAGGATTGTTAACTTTTTATGGCAGTTCGTGCTGCGAGCCCATGACGAGCGGGAAGAGGACCGATAAAGCAGCTGGCCCGGTGCGACCGTCATCCCCTGGAGCCGCCTTTAAATTCCTTCTGATGTGGGGCGTAATCGGCAAACACCTGCCGTCATCGGGCAGAACGTCAAACTCTCCTTCTGACTCGAGCCATTCGCGGAGAGCAGAGAGGTCGAGGGTCGTGTGATGCCACGTTACGAACCATGTCATTGGCGATACTCCTTGCTCTCGAAGACGATCCGCAACTTGACGAGCTGACATCCGGGAGTCCACGCAATGGTGCCCCTTAGTAGACCTATCAATCACATGGTCCATGTAGGTATTCTTCGTATCTCTCCCACGATTGATGATGGCAAGAGTCTCGGGCTGATATCTGGTCCGATTGTCCAGAGTCAGATCGCCTTTGGCATCGCACATCCCAATTTCAAAAATCCGTTTAGTGCTCGGATTGAACTCAAGATCCAAAAATCTGAGGTCCGATCCATTGGTATTCCCTGCCTGAATTGATAGTAAGAGGTCGAACACAAATCGCACAGACTCGTCTGCTACCCATGTATTAGCCAATGCCGGGGCTCCAAGTCCTGTATAGTCTGCGAACTCCATCGGAGAGCCACGCCACGCCAATAGGTGGTCTTTGCAGAGCTGTGACTGCCGGAAATCAGGTTGAAAGCAATCCTTCCCTGAGCAGATTTGGTCTTTGGCTTTTCCAAGAAGCTTGTGCTTCTCGAGCAGGCGATGAAAAACGTAGTTTGCCTCGCAATCAAAGCACCTAATAGGAAGTTTAAAGCGCTCTCCATGCCCTGTGACCTTGATTTTCGCTGTCGTGTAATCGAGCGTAGACCCGTTTGGACACACTGTAGTTACGATCCTATTCACAATCGGTGACGGACCGACACATTTCAGGCCAACGAATTCGTGGTCACGGCGAGCCTGAGGAAATTCTACGAAAAGATGAGTTAGTCGTTATAAAACTTATGGCAATGATTCGGGAAGCATACCTCGAAGTAGTTGCTGATTTCTCTGTTGAAACGAGCTCTTACAGGCTTCGATTTCCTAGAGATCAGATGTGGTTTTTGCCAAAGGGAAGCAAGAATCAAAGTAGTTTATCGGGTAATTGTCTTGAATCACGCCGCCGTCTATGTCGTCCCCAGCAAGGTTCCTGTCGATTGCAATATCATAGCCTTCGTCATCCGCTCTATTCGATCCGGGGATAAGCTTCCATGTCGGCTTGGGGAGAGAGTCTAGAGAAGCATCTGAGTCACACAAATGCATCCTAGCATGGTTTGGCCATGCCGCAATTGAGAGCAAGTGACCCATGACGGTGCTCATGCAGCCTGGAACGTTACATATATACCGGCTGTGCACTCGGTTCTTGTGCTTACCCTCCTCCTGCGTGTTTTCGAATAGTGCCTCGCAGCTGAATTCTGTTCGATACCGGCAGGGTATCTTGCCGTGGTGACTTATGTTGGCGTGCCTGAGTTAAATTCTTAATATTAAGATTCATTATAATTTATAATATAAGTTTATATAAAAAACTTAAATATTATTATAAGTATTATATATACCCCCTGAAGGTTGCAATAGGCAACCTACTTGTGTTGGGCTTCTTGGCACCTTTAGAGCCCATGTTGTTGTGTACAATAGTTTGTAGATAGTTGTAGCGGATATCAGCAAGTGCTTGTGGGAGATGTGTGTGTATAGGAGCAAGGACTCATAATTAGTTATATTAGTACTATTAATCTTAGTATTTACTAATAATAGATTTTTTACTAATATTAATATATAATTATAATAAGGTCTTAATAGTAAAAGAAGTAAATAATTTAAATAAAAAAAAATAAAATTAACTTAAAATATAAGTAAAAGTAAACTTTATAAATATATTATATATATAAGTATTTTAAGTTTTTAGTATAACTTAATATAAGTT